>OU795038.1:83785290-84003451 GCA_917208275.1 Patella pellucida | reverse complement strand
ATTATGAAAATCAGAAAGCTTAAAGAGGCATTAATGGAGATAAGAGGGAGGGAGGGAAATAGGGTTTAACATCCACTCGACACAAACTAGGTCATTTTGGAACTAACGTATGGTTTTCAATTTTTATTTGAATAATTCGACTGCGCGTAGGGGTCTTTAGCAGTGGGAGGAAACCTGAGTGCCCTGAGGAAACCCACAAGGTTGAGAAGGCACCCCTATCTCCATGCCACTTATGCTCACACTAGGGCTCGAAACCACAGCCGCAAGCCAAAGGTGACCGGCCAGCTAGAGGTCGAAGCACGGCATTCTATACCACTAGGCCATTCCACCCCCGCTGGAGATTAGATAAAGAGCTGATAGTTCTCACTATAATAGTTAAAAACAAGATAATGTAAAAGGAATATGCTAAAAATTTCAGTCAAATTGATCCACTCTGAACCAACATTTTCTTTAATTATAATATTCAGAAAGCTTAAAGAGGCATTATTGGAGATTAGATAAAGAGCTGACATTTCTCACTATAATAGTTAAAACCTAGATAATGTAAAGGGACTTTGCTGAAAATTTCTGTCATATTGATTTACTGAACCAACAAGAATCTAGCGATTAAATTTTAGGCGTAGCCTCGACCGTCATTACTAAAGTTGGTACTGTAAAAAACATAGTCTCCATTATCCATTTTTAATTTAATCATCGAAGAGCATTGATTAGCATATCGGTTTGAAATGTTTAATTAATAATTTAGAAAGCATTTAAGGCCTAAAGAAAGACTTACAATAGGTAGATTTAGCCCTTACATAATGTATTAAAAAACACAACACAATTTATATTCATATGGAAATAACAATCACTGGTTTATATACATATAGCACAATTGTGCATGATAACGATAAGAGAATACTTGTCGAAACGTTGTGCTATATGTATATAAACCAGAGGTTGTTTTCCCATATAAATTGTGTTGTGTTTTTTAATGTGTTCAATCGCTAAATGCCCCTCAAGGATTATATAATGTATGTTTAAAGAATGAACAAGAGACCCCCCGAGTCGCATCCACACACTAACATTGTGATATTCAGAAAATATATATGTGTTTAGCTAATTCGAGCTAAATATCGAGAAGACTTCCAGTATAGGTTCAAATTATGATGTGAGCCAAGTAAAGACTCAATAAAAAATTTAACTTTTGAGTATTAGGTTAGGGCAATCAGGGTTTTAGGTACAGTTTTTCCGAGAGGAATTAAAACTAAAGACTTGTTAAATTTGCAAGATCATTGCGCAAATCAGTGATTCAGTGTAGCTCTGAACTGGGCTAAAGAAGACAGTGTGCAATGAAGGATTTTTCCAAGACAGCGTCACTACGGCCTACTCTTGTATCGAATTCCAACTGTCAAAGGGTAGGATGCCCCGTGCTCTACAAAAAGTTGGTCTTGACACGGCCACGTGCACGCTTGGGTGGCTGTGTCTCGAACTATGATAATAGGTCAGCGCCGGAGTGTATGAGACTATAAATAGCCACGGCACGTGCATTTCTGTACAAATATTTCAGCTATTAGAGCCCTAAAAAATCTGTTGTTGACGATTTCGAATAGCAGTAAAATTAGCTTCTTTGTTATTACAGAAGCTTTAGAAATTACGTTCGTTTTATTTTTTAAATTGCTTTATTATTAACTGTACCGCTAGGAGTGCTATCGTTTGGTTTAGTATAAATAATATCTCTGAAACGCTTGGTTTAGGCCGGAACATGATACTAGCAGTAGTTTCGATTTACTTTTACAAGTTTCTTAAAACAGGTGTTGATTATCGTTTCGTAAGAAATATAGTCTTGATTATCCCGAAATGTCAATCAAACGTAGAATGATTGGTAGACTGGTTAAGCAAGACTAAGGTCAAAACAAGGGCAAGTAACCTGTCTTTTACTCAAAAAGTGCTGGATGTAATGGACAACACTTGGAACCAGTTTTCAGTCTACTATTTATATGATTAAATGATCATTAGCTTATTAAGTACAGCATGGTCGTTTATTTAGTGATTATAATTGTGTGGAACTGATTGAAGGCTTGGTATATATATAAATATTGTGGAGTAATTGTCAAGATATTTGGAGATATTTATTTATGGTGGGGCATCCTACAAAGGGATCTTTTACGTGCACAGTTTTGGGTGCCAAATTTTTCAGGGGGTGCAACTGCCCCCCTTGCTTCTCGCTAGGCGCTAGCTATTTACCTGATAGGGGAACAAAACAATTCTTTGTTATATGTTATTAAAATATGCAAATTGATGTACTGTCACGATGCTCTCTAATGTGTTCTAGTTATTCAGTCGTTAAATTTAAGCTCCGTGCACTGATGTAAATGTATGTTGTGATGCAAGATTTCTTCAGTTGATAAAATTAAATGTATGGGTTGTGCACTGATAAACAAACATACGATTTGGCTGCTGTTAATATGCACATAAAATGAAGTCCGAGTGAAGTCTAAAATTGAATAATTTTAATAATAGGCCTATACACATCAAAGTTTGACGATCATGACTGAAACAAAAGATATTTTTCAACAGATGGGTGGTATACTACTCATGCCAATGAGTACACCAAATGCTGTCCTATGTCAGACCTACTGTCCTGCACCACTGACAAGAGAGAGAGAGAGAGATGGGGTTTAATGTCCACTCGACACAAACTAGGTCGTTTTGAGACTAACATATGGTTTAATTTTATTTCATTAATTCATTTGCTCGTAGGGGTCTTTAGCAGTGGGAAACCGGAGGACCCAGAAAAATCTAGGAGGTTGGACAGGGGACTCTACTCCTTGTCACATACAACCGGGGATACGAAACCACGCCAGTTATTTTAATGACAGGCTTTATGATACAGTACACACATGCTAACCATTCGACCACTGACAAGGGGAAACCACACCAGACAATCCTGGAGAACTTTCCCGACCAACACTGGAATCCAACCCATACCGCCCTATTCAGCAAGCCAGTGATTAACTGTCTGCATGGGCCACAGCGGATATCCTTTCTAATTAGAGTCAAAACCATCATTCAAATGAATGAAATGGGGTTTAACGTCCTACGCTTAAGCACCTAACCTAGGCTAATGGAAGACAGGCATACTCCATACAGTGTGCTATGAGGGAAATTTTGCCAGGGCAGCAACTGAATTCCAACTGCCAAGGGCCTCGGTTTTTCGTCCCATTCTAACTACTAGGCAGCTGTCCTTGACAGGCCCTCCTTCTGCATCACTGACAAGGGGAAATCACGCCGGAAATTCAAAATGAACTTTCTCCGCCAATGCAGGGATCGAACACCCGACCTCCAGGCTAGCGAACCAGCGCCTTATCCACTTAGCCACCTTGTTCCCCCCATCATTCTAAAACTTATAGATAAATAATAGAGATAAAAAGGAGGAATGTTTTTGTTGCGTCAGTAAGTAACCTGTCACTTATAATTATCCACACATTAGCCTTGGGTTCCCAATTTGTTTTGGTCCTCATTTTAGGAGGAAACCAGAGGACCCAGAGAAAACCAATGAGAGTGTACAGATGACCCTACTCCTTGTCATATACAAGCGGATAATCAAAACCACACCACTTGACTCAATGACAGACCTTATGATACGACATATCAACCATTCAGACACCCAACCCCCTTAGTGTAAAATAGCGAGGGATTGCCTGCGCTTAGGGGTCAGACAGGCGACACTACTCCTTGTCCTGTACAAATGGATAATCAAAACCGCACCGACACATCAACTATTCAGCCACCCAAGCCCCGCAAGTGTAAAATAGCCAGGGATTGCTTGCGCTTAGGGGTCAGACAGGCGACACTACTCCTTGTCTCGTAAAAACGGATTATCAAAACCACGCCCCTTGACACAATGACATAACAGACACATAAACTATTCAGCCATCCAACACCATTAAGTGTAACATAGACTATAAAAGACCAAATTAGATGCATTATATACATGTACATTGTACAAGTTTGTTCAAATTAAATTACATTATATATGCATCTTGACACTTGCACGCTGTGTATGACAATTTACGTGATGTAGTCTATATCAGATATGTTTTATTTATATACATTTGACAACCAACCCTGTTGTAAAAAAATATCTCAGTAATCTTTTCTTTTGTGTGAAAATATTTTGACAATGGATTCAGTATCTCTGTCATCACTTGTGTCTTTATGATGAGGCTCAGCAACGTTTGGGCGTGGTAAATGTGAATCGAGGTGGGGACAGTGGGGGGGGGGTCTGGGGTCTGGGCCTTCCCAAATCAGGAATTAAAAGTCACATGTTTTAATATTTCATTCACTAGACTAGAGAGAGAGAGAGGGAGAGATAAATGTGGTTAAGAGTCCACTCGACACAAACTAGGTCATTTCAATAGTAACACATGGTTCAATTTTATTTCAATGATTCGCTTGAGCGTACGGGTCTTTAGCAGTGGGAGAAAACCCACGAGGTTGGATGGGTGGCCCTACTCCTTGTCATGTAAAATCAGGGAATCAAAACTATGACAGACGTTAATTATACAGTGTGCACACGAGCTAACCATTCGATCATCAAACCCCTCCTCAATACACTACAGTAGGTCAACGTCAACTAGGTCATTTCAAGACTAACATATGAATCAATTTTATTACATTAATTTGCTTGATTATCCTATATAGAGAAATGGGGTTTGACGTCCACTCGACACAAACTAGGTCATTTTGAGACTAACATATGGTTTAATTTCAATTTCAATAATTCACTTGCGCGTAGGGGTCTTTAGCAGTGGGGGAAACTGGAGGAACCTGAGAAAACCCACGAGGCTGGACATACGACCCTACTCCTTGTCACGAACACCAGGGATTTTAAACCACGACTTTATGATACAGCACGCACTCGCTAACCAATCGTAGGAATCGTTAGCAGTGAGAGGAAAAAGGGGGATTCGAAACCACGCCAGTTGACTTAATGACAGACTTTATGATAAAGCCAACCCCCCCCCGATTATCGTATAAACAAAACTTACCGTGAAATTAGTAATTATTTTAGTTCTGATTCTATTTTGTAATCTGTCTAACGTTGCCGTGTAACCGGGGCCGCCATATTTGATAAAATATGACAGGTACGTAATGGCGGATCTTTCGTCTAAATCAGGACTGGCTAAATCGTCTGGGCGTAAAACCATCGGGATACCAAAATGCTGTTGAGCTAATTTCATTGCATTTCTACAGTTGTTTAGTCTGAAAGTAAATAAAATTACAGGTTTTGAAAAGTTTTGTTAACATGTAACAACAAATAAAACGAACCATGATGTCATCACAGCCATTTCAGTCACAATCAAAAATAGAATTAAACTCACTCACTCTCTCTCCCTCCCCCACCATTCAGGGCTTTGTCTCACTAACCAACATGTCCCTGGATGAAAAAAAAGCCCCTTGTGTCAGTGGTGCAGAGGGAGAGGGAGAGGGAAATGGGGTTTAACATCCGCTCGACACAAACTAGGTAATTTTGAAACTAACATATGGTTTAATATTATTTCAATAATTCGCTTGCGCGTAGGGGTCTTTAGCAGTGGGAGGAAACTGGAGTGCCCTGAGGAAACTCACGAGTTTGAGAAGACGCCCCTATTGCCATGCCACATACGTTCACACCAGGGCTCGAAAACCACAGCCGCAAGCCAGAGGTGGCCGGCCAGCTAGATGTCACAGCACGGCACTCTAGACAGACCACAAGGCCATCCCAACCCCCATCATACAAAGGAATTGTTGGCACATGTGTGCTGTATCATAAAGCCTGTCATTGAGTCAACTGGCGTTGTTTCAAATCTTGATTGTACGTGACAAAGATTAGGGTTGTCCAGCCTCGTGGGTTTTCTCTGGTTCCTCTTGTTACCCCCACTGCTAAAGACCCGCAAGTGAATTATTGAAATAAAAATGAAACCATATGTTAGTACCAAAATGACCTAGTTTGTGTCGAGTGGACGTTAAACCCTATTTTTCCTTCTCTCAAAAGGATTTAAATGTATGAACTGACTGTGATGTCATCATAGCCATTTCGGAATTGTGGAGTCATCAAAAATCAAATTAATTAAACTCACTCCCCCTGCCCCCAATTTAATACTATAGGAGCAGGTAAGGCTTTGTCGCTCTAACCAGCATGTCGCTGGACGAAAAAAAGATTCCCTTGGGATTTCTAATCTGGTTCCTTGGTGTAGGTGGGAGAGAGAGAGGGAGGGAGAAAGAGAGAGACACAGAGAGAGACAGAGAAAGAGAAATGGGGTTTAACGTCCACTCAACACAACTAGGTTAATTCGGGACTAACATATGGCGTAATTTTATTTGAATAATTCACTTGTGCTTAGGGGTCTTTAGTAGTGGGTGAAAACCGGAGTGCCCGGCGAAACCCACAAGGTTGAGAAGGCGCCCCTATCGCCAAGCCACATACGCTCACACTAGGGCTCACAACCACAGCCGCAAGCAAGATGTGGCCGGCCAGGTAGAAGTCGATGCGCGGCACTCTAGACCACTAAGCCATCCCAACCCCCCAGAGAGAGAAAGAAACCTAGTTTAAATTCGATTGAAGCCATGAGATTATCTAGCTTTGGTATTTTAATCTTGCTCTCTTGATTAAATGTTAAAAAATCAATCTGAGTGCCGGCGGTATGTATTAAGTGTGTATTAAGCCGTAACAGAAATATAAGTGGTTGATAAAATTATTCATATTGTTATTCATATTAGCAGATAAAAATCTAAGACTTACAGAAAATTAAAAAATAAAAGAATTAAATATAAAGAAGGTATATGATATTCTTTAAGCCATATTAGGCACACTACACTTGCTCCATATATAGGTATGGTATATATATATCAGTGTATAGGGGACTACATTCTGTATTAGACACAGTACATTTGCTCTGGAAAAGGTTTGGTACATAACCCAGTATATAGGGGCCTATATTATATATATGTATATATACACTTCAAAAGACTCATTGTGGTCTTATTTGCTAAGTCGGTGTTCTATGGGACGTTTACGTGAAAAGACAAGCTTAATTTCACATGGTTTAAATATGTTTAGTTAGTCGGAATAATTCGATCTTTTTTACAGCCGACATTTCTATTCGTTGTTCTTCAGTCCTGTAGAAGAAAAACATTGAGTTCTTAGAAAAGTGTCGAGTTCTAATATGGGCGATGAATTTTTATCCAGATATTGTATTAATATTATAAGTTTATGAAATGAAAAAGAATGAAATGGGGTTTAAAGTCCTACTGTCCGACTGTTCGGCTGGATGATAAAGACAGACATATTACGCCCGGGCAACGGCAACATGGCCTACTCTCATATCGAATTCCAACTGTCAAGGGATATTGTAAGTGCATGTCAATGTATTGGCCTTTACAGAACCTCAGTTTTTCCTGCCATGCGAACGACTAGACAGCTGTCCTTGTCAGGCCCTGCATCCTGCATCACTGAAAAACTGAAATTACATTGGAAATTCCTGATCAACTATCTCGGCCAATGCAGGGTTCGAACAAGAGACCTCCAGACCAGCGAACCAGCATCTTACCCACTTAGCCACCGTGGCTCATAAAAGTTGTGAAGAAACAGATCCCCTAGTACAGCCTAGTAACAGAATTACAAACATAATGGCCCCTAAATATGAAAATGAACCCCAAAATTTATAACAATCTGTGCTTGGCTGCATAGAAAGGTTGTTCTTGTTTTAGGACATCCCATAACAACAATGCTATTTTACTGGGTCTCAATTTCTTATTTTTTTAAAATCATAATTCTAAAAAAGAGGTAGGATACATATTCAGGATCAGCAATATAGACCTTGGTTAAGCTCTTTTTTCCTAGACTGGGGAGGGAGGGAGAGAGAGAGAGAGGGAGAGAGAGAGAGAGAGAGAGAGAGAGAGGGAGGGAGAGAGAGAGAGGGAGGGAGGGAGAGTAACACAGTTTTATTTCAATAATTCATTTTTGCGTAGGGGTCTTTAGCAGTGAGAGGGGTAACCAGGGACCTGGAGAAAACACACGAGGTTGGACAGGCGACCCTAATCCTTGTTATGTACAACAGGGGAATCGAAACCATGCCACTTGACTCAATTTATGTAAATAGATATTTCAGCTCTGGAGTGACCATTTATATATAAATGTGAATAAAAGTGAAATTTATTTTCTCAAAATCTCTTCCTGCAAAAAATCTTCCTGCAGGGGGTGATTAAGTCCCTCATTAAAGACAAGTCCACATTGAAATGGGCACATCCCAAAATGCCCCCCCCCCCCCAAATGACCACCATTTCACCGCTGCGGTTTTTGTCATTATATTGAAGTGGACACCGGACAGTGACTTGTATAGTCCCATTCTACCAGTCTTTTCATACCTATTGTCACTGTATTATTGTTGAGTAAGGTTAGATTGTATAGACTACAGTTGAATAGAATCTTTAGTCCATTAAAGGTAAACCTACACTGGAAGAAAAGTTCTTTAAACCTATACACACTAAACACATTAAAGGCAAACCTACACTGGAAGAAAAGTTCTTTCCACCTGTACACACCAAACACATTAAGGGTAAACCTACACTGAAAGAAAAAGTTCTTTAAACCTATACACACTAAACACATTAAAGGTAAACCTACACTGAAAGAAAAAGTTCTTTAAACCTATACACACTAAACACATTAAAGGCAAACCTTCACTGGAAGAAAAGTTCTTTCCACCTATACACACCAAACACATTAAAGGTAAACCTACACTGAAAGAAAAGTTCTTTACACCTATACACACCAAAACACACCAAAGGCAAACCTACACTAAAAGAAATGTTCTTTACACCAAACTGGGCTATCAAATACATTCAACCCAAACTTGTACCTTACACCTATAGAGACCAAACCGGAGTCACATTTTTCCAATACCAGGACAGCCTTTGTCAGCTCCCATTCTTGTTAAAAGGGAGAGAGAGAAATGAGGTTAAATGTACACTCGACACACACAAACTAGGTCAATTTGGGACTAACACATGGTTCAATTCTATTTCAATAATTTGCTTGCGCGTAAGTTATTGTTATTATGTAAATCAGTGATATTTATGATGTGGGAAGAAACCAGAGGACAGGCAACCCTATTTCTTGTCACAGTCATACAAGTGGAGAATCAAACCCACACCACTTGATTCAATGACTGACCTTCTAATGCAATGTGCCTACGTTAACCATTCGACCACCCAAGCCCCCTGTGGAGAAGAATAGGACATAACATTCCATCCCATTTCATACCATTCTGGTCCAGTGATCACAGAGAGAGAAATGGGGTTTAACCTCCACTTGACACAAACTAGGTCATTTCGGGACTAATATATGGT
This sequence comes from Patella pellucida, assembly GCA_917208275.1. Classification (NCBI taxonomy): domain Eukaryota; kingdom Metazoa; phylum Mollusca; class Gastropoda; family Patellidae; genus Patella; species Patella pellucida. The sequence goes on along the minus strand of OU795038.1, from coordinate 83,994,076 downwards.
TTTTATTTTTTAATTTTAATAATTCGTTTGCGCATAGAGGTCCTTAGCAGTAGGAGGAATCCTGAGGGCCCAAAGAAATCGCAGGAGGTTCGACAGACGACCTTACGGTAATCGTTGTCACGTGGTCCAGTGATCAAAGCAACAGTGTATGTTACCTCCTGATAGTCTGGTGTTCAAACTTCAAACCAACACATCTCACAAGTGGAAACAGGGCTTGAATATACTCTAAACCAGTTTTACAAGAAATATAGAGCTTAATTCTTCCTTGTGTGGTAAGGAACAATAACAATATTAATATTCTGGTATGTATGTATGAACAAACATGGCGTTAAATATGACCCCCTGGTGCTTCCATAGTAACGCCACACCTCATTATAGTATGTGGTGTATTCACGTTTAATTCATTATAGGCCCAGTAGGTGATTTTATTATTTTATTATTCTGATTCAGAGGTGGGCTGACCAGATTTTATCGGAGATGTCCTTGATTTTATTGTATTTTATAGTAAGCAAGCACTCCATACAGGTCTGAAGCACGCACTCCATACAGGTCTAGAAATATTATTCAAGGTGTATAGCTGATAAAATCAGAGAAAGAGAGAGAGAGAGAGAGAGAGGGAGAGAGAGAGATAGATAGAGAGAGGGAGAGAGAGAGAGAGAGAGGGGAATGGTTTAACTCCACTCCACATAAACTGTGCCATTTCGGGTGTAACATATGGTTTTTAATTATATTTCAATAATTCGCTTGCGTGTAGGGATCTTTAGCAGTGGGAGTTTACCGATGGAACCGGAGAAAACATACGAGGTTGGACAGGCTACACTACTCCTTGTCATGTACAACCAGGGATTCACAACCACGCCAGTGGACTTAATGACAGGCTTTTTGATACAGCGCGCATATGCTAACCATTCCGCCACCCAACCCCCCTTAAATCAGAGATGGTTTATTTCAAAGTTTGAGTTAATTTAACCTTGTTCTACAAAGAATTTAGGTTTGACAAAAACAACCACGATAAGGTCTATCTCAATGAATATAAATCAGTTATATACATTACATTCATAATACATTAATATACGCATATCAACCCAGGGGGGTGGATGGTCGAATAGTTAGCACTTGCACGCTGTATCATAAGGTCTGTCATTGAATTAACTAGTTTGTCGGGACAAGGAGTAAGGTCACTTGTCCAACTTTGTGGGTTTTCTTCCGGTCCTCCAGTTTCCTCCCAGCCAATTATTGAAAATCACTAGTTTGTGCTGAGTGGACATTAAACCCCATTTTAAAACAAAAGCCCACAAAAACTGTGATGTGTTTTAATGATAATGGTGAGAGAATAACTATTGACATGTCACACTAATATAGGTTTTCTCTGGGTCCTCTGGTTTTCTCCCACTGTTAAAGCAAATTATTGAAATAAAATTTTAAAAATTTAAATTAAAAAAACCCCAAAACATGTTAATCCCTAGTTTGTGTGGAGTGGAAGTTAATAAGTTATTAAACCACATTTCTCTCCCTCTCTCTCTCTCTCTCTCTCTCTCTCTCTCTCTCTCTCTCTCTCTATATATATATATATAAAAGAGGTGTTTATGTTGGAATGTGTATAGGTGAGGGTTATGTTATTTGGGGTTTGGCTGAATCATAACAATAGAGTTTTATTATCAAGGTCCTGGTTCAAACAATAGAGTTAGTTTTATTATCAAGGACCTGGTTCAAATTACGTCTTACAATGGAAGAACAACCAGTATATTTTACAGGCCAGTTGTTATATTATATATAGAAACACAAGTCTGGGGTAGATATTAGCCTATATAATTATATTAATTTATTGGAGAGAGAGAGAGAGAAAAAGAGAGAGAGATAGAGAGAGAGAGAAGAACAACAGGTATATTTAACAGGCCAGTCGTTATATTATATATAGAAACACAAGTCTGGTCTAGATATTAGCCTAAATATTTATATTATATATATTGGAGAGAGAGAGAGAGGAATGGGGTTTAACATCCACATCGAAACAAGATAGGTCATTTCAGGGCTAACATATAGTTTAATTTCATTTCAATAATTTGCTTGTGAGTAGGGGTCTTTAGCAGTGGGAGGAAACCAAAGGACCCGCAGAAAACCCACGAGGTTGGACAGGCAACCCTACTCCTTGTCAGCTGGTGACAGGCTTTATGATACAGCACGCACGTGCTACATATTCGCCCCCCCCCTCCATAATTGGAATCACACAGACCAGAATAAGACTATCCATTATCCATGATTTTTATTATAATATTAAGAATTCTTATAACATGGAATATTATTTATGTGCATTGAAACATAGATGAAAGGGGTACAATCAGTAAATTTAGAATTAGTGCACAAAAAGTGGAAGTTGAAAAGGGAAGATACAGTAAACCCTACATTCCTGGTGGTAGAAGATGAAAAGCATTTCTTATTGTATTGTCCATTTTATGATAATTTGAGACAACAATATTTCTCTCCATTTATCAAACCTTATATCACTGATTCAATTCAAATTAATATATTAATGAATAATGTTTTTTGGGGGGCAAAGATGTTTTCAGGGGGGCCAACTAGCATGGGCATCTGCACGAATTTTGCGGTAAAGGCCAATTTTCTTGTGATATTGGGGGGGGGGGGCAAGACTCAGTATAGCCACCTCTGGCTACGGGCCTGTAATGAAGAGTGTAAAGAAAAAGTTGGAAGTTTCGTATTGAATGCCTTTAAGTAAATGGGAATATAAATATTGCTTTGTTATGTGATATGTATGTAACATTAAATATTGTAGATAACATCAACATTTATATGTACCACGCCTCTTGAAATTCATGTTATTATGTAAGATATTTAATTACATGTAGATAAAAAACACAACACAATTTATATGGAAATAACAATCACTGGTTTATATACATAAAGCACGACGTTTCGACAAGCCATGGAAGCCCTAAGGGCATATGCCTATGGCTTCTTTTTTGTATTACTATAAATTTTACCTTTTATTACCTCTCCATCATTTGTGCTTTATAACGATAAGAGAATACTTGTCGAAACGTCGTGCTATATGTATATAAACCAGTGATTGTTATTTCCATATAAATTGTGTTGTGTTTTTTAATGTGTTCAATCGCTAAGTGCCACTCAAGGATTACATTTACATGTAGATATTGTAATACATCACAATGTGAAATATTTGTTGTAACTTTCATACTAGGCTGCACAAGCCCACCTCTGAGGGGGGTCTGGGGGGGGTTCTCCCCCCATAAAATTTTGAAATTTGACAATCGGGAGACGCATTTATAGACCACTTCTGAGCCTGAATTCAGGTCTGATCATTACAATTAAATTAGGAGAATTTTCACTATTTTATGATAAATATTGTCTTAGTGCCCTCAGAGGGGCCCGCTTATACGGGTGAGAGGAGTTATCAACCAGGGGCCCGTGAGGATACCGTCCTCATAACCAGCACGCCCCTGCTAGGCTGCAGCCAGGGGAGTCAATATAAAAGAAACTATGAACCTAAATTGACCTGACTATAGCAGTCTATAAATAATAATAAGATATATAAAATGTGTTTTACCTGTCATGTTTGTTGATGTTTGGCCAGTTGGAACAAAGACCTGGTCTACAGAATTCTAATAATGCACTGAAATAAAATAGATAATAATAGTTAATTCATAATGAAGAACCCTCCCCTCTTAAACCCAGACATGATAAAAACCTCACCCCTACCCTGACATGAAAATTCCAAGCATCCCCAACCTCAACATGATAAAAACCTCTAAGCACTCCAACCTCAACATGATAAAAACCATTAAGCACCCCACCCCAAACATGATAAAACCCATTATGCACCCCCACCCCTGATAAAAACCTCTAAACACCCCCACCCCCACCATGATATAAAAACCTCTAAGAACCCCCACCCCAAATATGAAAACCTCTAAGCACCCCACCCCACACATGATAAAAACCTCTAAGTACCCCCACCCCCACACTGATCTAAAAACCTCTAAGAACCCCCACCCCCAATATGATAAAAAAAAACACCAAGCACTCATTATCGACTGGCCCCAGATATCTTGAATAAAATATTGTTTTGAATTATCATTATTTTTGTTGAGTTTTTGGGATCCGGAATTGGTTCCTAGGCACAATTGATCTTCTTCTAAGGGGACTGCAGCTTTCAAAAAAGGCCTAAAGCTCACAAACACTCTTAAATTGATTGGGTCCTTTTATCAATATACATCCATATCGAAAAAAAACCCGATTTATTTCTACAACATTTGTAGGAGATAAATGATCGCCATCCAGTTGTTTTCTTGGTAAATATTGACCTGGTTATGAATCGTGATAGGAATCGTATTGTAACACCCAAATCGTATTGTGAGAGTGGTGTCAATACCCAGCACTAAAATAAAGGCTATGTTCACCGCTCTGTTCAATATTTGTCAGTTTAATTAAAACCAAATTATTTTGTTTGTACTTTTGTTGGTTTATCTAATTGTTCTGACATATCACAAGAATTCCACCTACTCTGGTTTCTCCTCATTTCTCGTGTTAATCTTTCGCCTTTTAATATAGATTTCAGTGGCTTCTATAGGGCCTACGTGTTTTTTATTGTTTAGTTAGAGTAGAGTTCCATCGTAGCCATGCTTGAAAATTTGGTTTTGGAAACATAAGACTCTTTTTCCGTTCCGGCGTGCAAAATGACTGTCAGGTCAGATCTAGATACAGTCATTTCCCACAGTCGTAGGTCTTGACCGGCATAAACGGCCGACGTGGAACCCATGGTCTATAGACAATTTCTGTAACTCTCAATGTAGGGAAAAAAAAGAAAGAAAGAAAATATTTCACTTACTATAAAGCGATACCATCGTTCCAATCTCTACGGAACAACTTAATGAGTTTATAGACAATTTCTTTAACCCTCGATGTAGAAAAAAGAAAGAAAGAAAATATTTCACTTACTATAAAGCGATACCGTCGTTCCAATCTCTACCGAAGTTAGTGATAGTGACATCTGGTAGGACAGCCTTCAGCCATTTAAGGAACCACTGCCTGTGTTGTACGGCCGATAATCCCACCTGGTACCGTAGAACTAACTGCCAGATTAACGAGAGAATTAACTTAATGTTACCTCGGACTACATCCGTACTATCTGAAACACACAATATTTATACCTATCATCGGTCAATTATCTTTCATTTGGGGAGGGGAGAGAGAGAGAGAGAGAGAGAGAGAGAGAGAGAGAGAGAGAGAGAGAGAAATGGGGTTTAAGTTTGCTTGGTTTAAACAATATTTTATTTTATTAGTGAGTTAGATATATACAACATACTATATATGGATACAATAACAAGCATTGCTGCTTATGTAAAATCGCTTCCACTCAACACAGTCTAGGTCATTTTGGGACTAACATATGGTTTAATTTTTTTTTTTTCAATCATTCGCTTGCACGTTGGGAGGAAACCGGCGGACTCGGGAGAAATAGTTCGTTCCCTGCATTGGCCAAGGAAGTTCATCCAGATTTTACTGCATGGTTTCTCCTTGTCAGTGATGCAGGATGGAGTGCCTGCCATGGACAAATGAAAAATCGAGGTAGCATGTACACATTGGTGTGTACGTAAAAGATCCCTTGGCAGTTAGAATTTGATATAAGAGTAGGTTATTGAAAAAAAATCGAGCCATATGTTAGTCTTGAAATGATCTAGTCTCTCTCATTTCTATCTCTCTTATTTTCTTTGTGATTGGACTAACTGACATCATTTTATGTTATTTCAGAACCATCGACTGTATGAAATATTTGGATGTGGGTGTTTATTTGTACTTCAATCTTACTCCTCACTCGGCTAGAAATAAACAGTTTACTTTTCTTTAATGTTTTCTGGGTGCTTTAGGTTTAGCCTGGAAATTACACATGACCTACGACCCCTCCCTTATTTAAATTCCTTTATATTATATTTTAATGAAACCTGAAATAGGGTAAGTGGAGGACTAACACGCATATTGAATTTTTTTCTTGTTTTTTATTCTGTATAATATTAATGTGTACATCTGGGCCCTGTTTCTCGAAATCTTAACTAAAGCACTAAAATCAATCTAATATTATCCAATCAAATTATTAAAATTTGGATTTTATCTTAGTTAAAATTTCGTGAAACAGGCCCCTCGTGTTTAACATCTACTCACAAACTAGTTCATTTCCGGATTAACAAATGACACATTTTTGTTTAATAGTTTGTGTTCCCATATTGCGATCATTAGCAGTGGGAGGAAGTTGGAGGACCAAGAGAAAACTCACAAGGTTTGGCAGGAAACCCTACTTTTTGTCACCCAACCTCCTAATTTGGGAGGACATTTGTACATTGCTAAGAAATGAAATGAAATGTAATGGGGTTTAACATCCTACTGTTCTGCAAATGGGCTAATGAAGATGGAACAATATTAAAGTAAGTTGTAGTGCCAAGGCCCAGGCAAAATTTCCCTGATAGTACATTGTACTTACATGTACTAGGGCTGACATACAAATTACATTTGTGTGAATAGGACCCCTTTTCACTATTGATGCGATACAAGGGCATCAGTGACAATTTAACCAGCAGCCCCAAGAAAGCCGGGGGGTTGGATGGCCCAATGGTTAGCACATGCGTGCTGTATCATAAAGCTTGTCATTGAGTCAACTGGCGTGGTTTCGAATCCCTGGTTGTACATGACAAGGATTAGGGGTGCCTGTCCAGCCTCGTGTGTTTTCTATGGGTCCTCCGGTCCACTGCTAAAGACCCCTACGTGCAAGCAAATTATTAAAATAAGATTAAATCATATGTTAGTCCCGAAAGTTAAACCCCATTTCTCTCTTTCTCCCAAGCAAGTCGACTTTATTTGTATCAACTTGATTTTCTCACCAAGCCACTCACAAATGATGGTCGACGAAGTAGAACATGTAATAATACGTTTTGAATAGATAAAAAAGCTGAATTGACAGAAGATGGTGGCTTTAATTGTGTGTGTTGAATAATCGTATACAAGAAAAAATATATGTTCAAGAAAAAATCCCGACAGAAAATAAGGATTACATTTACAATAGAGGACAATGAAGTGAGTGAGTGATGCAACCAAGCGTTGGAGGGCTGAATCAGTGAAATGGAACAGTGGTTTAAAATCACGACAACGATAGAGATTATAAAATTGTACCACAACCAAACTGAGTTTCATAATCTGCTGACAAGGATTAATTTATTAAGTCAGTGGACCCGTGAGTGGAGTTAAACCCCATCTCTCTCTCTTTCTCTCTCTCTCTCTCTATCCCTCTCGCTAGACTGTCAGATCTCTTTATCTCTATCTCTAGACTGTCATCACTCTCTCTTTCTCTCTCTCTCTCTACCTCTCTCTCTACCTCTCTCTTTTCTCTCTCTCTCCCTCTCTTTCTCTCTTTATCTATAACCAATAAGATCAATAAAACTAGATTAACCAATCGGGATCAATAAAACTAGATAAATTATCTCCCTTTAATCTATTCCTCTATTATGACGAGTGCGGTTAATCTGGACACAATGCTGATTCAGATTGTTGTAACTATCAACATTTGTAAGGCCCCTGATTAGGACACAAAAGTTTTGGGTCAGCAATTCAGACTTAAAACAAGGGGGGGGAGGGGGGGAGGGGGTCATAATAGCCACAGGTGTTTGTGTTTTGCATGATTCCAAGATGGAAGACAGCTGGAAAATGAAGGGCTAATTAAATAGAATGAATGAATGAAATGGGGTTTAACTCCTACGCTTAAGCACCGTACCTGGGCTAATTGAAGACGGGCATACGCCACAGTGTGCAATGAGGGAAATTTTGCCCGGGCAGCGGCGCTACGGCCTACTCTTATATCGAATTCCAACTGCCAAGGGATCTTTTACGTGCACTCCAATTTGTACACGGGACCTCGGTTTTTCGTCCCATCCGAACGACTAGGCAGCTGTCCTTGTCAGGCCCCCCTTCTGCATCACTGACAAAGGGAAATCACGCCGGAAAATCGAGATGAACTTTCTCGGCCAATGCAGGGATCGAACACTCAACCTCCAGGCTAGCGAACCAGCGTCTTATCCACTTAGCCACCGTGATCCCCGGTAAATGAAGGGCTAATTTGAACATAATAAGATCTACCACTGACCAAGTACCGCACCTAAATTTGGAGTAGGGTCACCTGCCTAACCTCGTGGGTTTTCTCCGGTTTCCTCCCCCTGCTAAAGACCCCTGCATTATCAGGTGGTCTGATAATTCATGACCTATGCAGGGGATGTTATCAAGTGGTATGATGATCTATGCAGTTGGGATGGAGGGGGGGGGTCTGATGCATGCTCTTTCTCCCCATCTCTGACTCTCTGTCTGCCCATCTCTGTCTCTGTCCCCCTCCCTCTCTCTTTGTCTCTTTCTCCCAATCTCTGTGTCTGTCTATCTCTCTCTCTCCCTCTGTCTCCCCCTCCCTCTCTCTCCCTCCACTCCCTCTCTTGTTAAGCCCTATCCCTCTCTCTCTCTCTCTCCCAGTGTGTGTCTCCCCCTCTCTCTCTGTCTACCCTCTCTCTCATATATTTTGTGTGTGTTTGTCTTCTCCACTATATTTTGTCCCCCTCTCTGTCTCTTTCTCCCCCTCCACTCTCTGTCTCCCCCCTCTCTCTATATCTCATCCCTCTCTCTCTGTCTCCCCCCTCTCTCTATGTCTCCCCCATCTCTCCCCTCCCTTTCCCTCTCTCCCCTCTCTCTCTCTCTTCCCCTTTCTCTCTCTCCCTCACTCTCTATCTCTCTTTTGAATAATGACATATATTTGTCTCCTCCTCCACTATAATGAAGTATATTGTGTCTAGTTAAACTGTAATGATGTATGGGGTTGTTGACGATCAAGTATCAATAATAAAGAAAGGATAGCGAGGCTGTTGAAGTAGATAAACAAGTAATACGAGTTTGAATATATTAAATCTCCTCGACAGATACCTATATTGTATATATTCAACGGACCACACACATTTATTCAGCTTAACAAAAGACGTAGAGACGAAAACAAATACTACCAGCCCGGTGTATGAACTATCTAGAAGGTCGTGGTCAGAATAGTATTCTTTAAATGGTATTTATTAAAGTTACATTATTCAAGATATAGATAAGAACTAGCCATTCTTGCTATAATAGGTCGAAAGTAGATGATGTAAAATGAATAATTTGAAAATTTCATTCAAATTACTCTATTGTAAGCGAAGATATTGGCATTTGAAAATTTGGCCGACGTGTGCAATAATTTCAACCATGGTCCTGGTTGATCAAAGCTATGACTCGAAGCGTCTAGAACCGCCATATTTGATTTATCACTTAAACGTTTTAATCTGTTTAATATCGGAGCAATCTGATGCCATCCAAAGTTGATTAAGGCCTGGATCAGTTAATTAATGTCTAATTAATACTTTAGAAAACATTTCATGCCCAAATAAAGACCTGCACTAGGCAGATTTAGCTCTTGAATAATGCATGTTTAATTGGAACATAATCAAATAACACACTATTTATGGAAAAACAATTACTGTGGTCGATTTCACTGCGACGTTTCAACAAGATTTCACAAGCTTATAACACAAATCGTTGCATTGAAATAAACCATAGTAATTGTTATTCCATAAATAGTGTGTTATTTGGTTGGAATAGTATCATAAAGAAAATTATTCAGATGAGGAAGTTTCTCAAGATTTTTTGGCATGCAGTATAATATTGTAATTTTAAACTGTTGTTTTGTGATTTATTTATAAAACATGATATTATGTGATCCATTTATTTTTTTCCCAGATTCTGGTAGTTAAAATGATTATGCAAGTGTAAATAACTCCTTTTATCATACCAGTCAAACTAATCCAGACCAAAACCCAAGAGGAATAATGCATTTAGCTAACATACTACTGCATGTGCATGTGAATTTTTGCATATAATGCAGACACCATGACGAAGTGGTGCGCTATAATTACAAAACTTTATTTTTATGCGTGTTTACTTTTATATTATTATTATTATTATTACATAATTTATATAGTGCAGATTCCACTATTGAGTGTTTGAATGTGCTTAACAATAATAGTAGAAGATCATACAAAATGAAATAAATAAAACTATAATGGATAAAATTATTCCAAAATAAATTGTTTATAAATTGTTTATATATACTGAGAAAATGGAGGGAAGGAGAGAGAGAAATGGGGTTTAACCCTACTCGACACAAACTTGGTCATTTGGGGACTAACATATGGTTTAATTTAATTTCTATAATTCACTTGCACGTAGGGGTCTTTAGCAGTGAGAGGAAACTGGAGGACCCAGAGAAAACCCCCGATTTTGGACAGGCGACCCTACTCCATGCCACTTACAACTGGGGATTCGAAAACACACCAGTTGACTCAATGAAAGGCTTTATGATATAGCACGCACTTGCTAACCATTCGGCCATCCAACTTCCCATCTGAGTTGATACATCCATGGACCCTCTTATTTTTATTTATATGTAACTAAATACAGCAGGCTTGTGTAGCCTATTATCCTACCATCTAGTTTAGTCTATTATAATAGTAAGTGCAGGAGGACTGCGTTCACGCAAAACAAAAATATACAAGATAAACCTGCGAACAAGACAGAAAATAGACATTGCATAAAATAAACATATATCAAATCAAGAGAATGGATCCGGGGGCCAGGGCCAGCCGTAAGCGTCCACTGCGCTGTACAGTCCCTGGCCTGATGTTGTACAGGCTATCAAGAGGTGATCTAGTAGTGACCTCACTACAAGGGGAATGAAGTCAGGGTTATATGTCGATGTTACGGTACTCAAATCTTCTAACTTTCTGCACCGACCCGTCTAATATTTATACGTCCAGCAACTGTCTGTTAACATTAACTGTCATGTTAAGTAGATATGGTAAGCATTTGTTTCCATCCACCGGAGCCTGGTATGATGACGTCATATGTGGATTCTGGGTTAGAATAAGGGTTAGGCTTAGCCCAGGGTTAGGGTTAGGGCTAGCCATGTCTACATCTCGAGACTCTGGCGAAATCTGCAGGCCACAACCCTTACCCTAACCCTTATTCTTACCCAGAATCCACATGTGACGTCATCACATCAGGCTCCGGTGGATGGAAACAAATGCTTACCAGTAGATATGGTGTAGGTGTAGGTAAAACTATATTACACATTACGCTGTCATGTTAAAATAAAGAATATCTTGTAACGATGGTGTAGGTTGTCATGGGGTATGAATGAATGAAATGGGGTTTAACGTCCTACGCTTAAGCACCTAACCTGGGCCAATTGAAGACGGGCATACGCCATACAGTGTGCTATGAGGGAATTTTTTGCCCGGGCAGCGGCGCTACGGCCTACTCTTATATCGAATTCCAACTGCCAAGGGATCTTTTACGTGCACTCCAATTTGTACACGGGACCTCGGTTTTTCGTCCCATCCGAGCGACTAGGCATCTGTCCTTGTCAGGCCCTCCTTCTGCATCACTGACAAGGGGAAATCACGCCGGAAAATCTAGATGAACGTTCTCGGCCAATGCAGGGATCGAACCAGCGCCTTATCCACTTAGCCACCGTGATCCCCTGTCATGGGGTATAATACATCTTGAACATATGTCATTTTAGTAGCATATTAAGATAAAGTAGCAGAGATGGGATTTAAAATCCACTAAATACAAACTAGGTCATTTTGAGACTAACATATTTCAATAATTCGTTGGCGCATAGGTGTCTTTAGCAGTGGAAGGAGAATTCACATGAGATGGGACAGACTGGGAATCAAAACCATGCCACTTAAGGATGGACCTTATGATTCAATGCACATGCCTTCAGCCATTGACCAAAGCCCTCTACCACTCCATATCAATACTATATAGTGTAATGGTCAATATATTACTATATAGTGTAATGGTCAATATATTACTATATAGTGTAATGGTGGATATATTACTATATAGTGTAATGGTGAATATATTACTATATAGTGTAATGGTGGATATATTACTATATAGTGTAATAGTCAATATATTACTATATAGTGTAATGGTCAATATATTACTATATAGTGTAATGGTCAATATATTACTATATAGTGTAATGGTCAATATACTACTATATAGTGTAATGGTGAATATATTACTATATAGTGTAATGGTCAATATGTTACTATATAGTGTAATGGTCAATATATTACTATATAGTGTAATGGTCAATATATTACTATATAGTGTAATGGTCAATATACTACTATATAGTGTAATGGTGAATATAATACTATATAGTGTTATGGTCAATATATTACTATATAGTGTAATGGTCAATATATTACTATATAGTGTAATGGTCAATATATTACTATAAAGTGTAATGGTCAATATACTACTATATAGTGTAATGGTCAATATACTACTATATAGTGTAATGGTCAATATATTACTATAATGTGTAATGGTGGATATAATACTATATAGTGTAATGTTGAATATACTACCATAGAGTGTAATGGTCAATATATATAACCTCCTTCTTTGTGATCTTTTTATATCTTACACAGTCTGGTGGCTTTATTTCAATGTGTATATTTTCACAATGTCCTTGTCTGACATGTCACATGTCACAATGTGTGATGTCATGTCACTATGACTAAGTGAGATGTCATGTTAACATGTCAGACATCATGTAATTATTACCTTCAGTTTTGTTATGACACTAACCACATTAACAAACTGGGTGTATAGGCCCAAATTTAACAGAGATAGAGAGAGACATGGGGTTTACCATCCATAGATTGAGATCCCCCCTCCTATTTTAGCAGATCCATTTTCGGTGCCCATCTCTGGAAAATGGTTGTTGTTGTCTCCAATGGGGTTTGCCCTTAGTAAATGCCCTGCACTGATGGAATTATAGACTAGAATATCAGCACTCAATGACTTTACAGATTGTTTAAATTACTATGGTTAAAATTCACCTGTTGCAGGTAATATACATGAATCGTCCATTTGGAAAACTAATGTGCATTGTGGGAGAGAGGTGGGAAAACTTAACGTAAAATCGGCGTCTTTCGAAATTTGGTCAGAGGAATCCCATGCAAAGCAATGGTCGGTCCTCGTCAGTTTTTCCACCTCTCTCCCACAATGCACATTGTTTTCCAAATGGGCGATTCATGTATTGTCACGTGTAATAAAATAATCAAAGCTCATGACTTACCTATATTAGAGATTCTGACCCCGTCACGTGACAACACATCTAGCGCCACAGAAACATTCTGTAATTTTTCGTGTTGATTCTGTGGTCGAGGAACACGTGTTTTGATGACGTTTCCTGATAATGATTCCACTAGTGCTATCAAAATAACACCGTTTCTCAAATCTTCGCTAATATCGTCAATTACAATATTCCTTCGCTTTAATTGTTCGTTCACCCAGTTCGTGAACGTGTTCCGTTGTATTTGAATCCATTGCGCATCGGTGTTGGTTTTCATCGTCCGGAATCCGTTCATACTCATCTGTAGACTGTTCTCCATCATCATCGCGGAACGTTTTTAACACCCTCGGGGCCAAACAAACACTCAAATATAACAACACCTAACGCAAAACACACAATCCCCAAATATATCGAACCGTGAAGCAAAAGTCACAAGTGGAACGTTGGCGTCGCTACTGGAACCGTTTTTAACACCCTTGGGGCCAAACAAACACTCAAATATAACAACACCTAACGCAAAACACGCAATCCTCAAATATAACACTTTTAGGGATATCAAACCGTCTAGCAAAAGTCACAAGTGAAACGATGGCGTTGTTACTGGAACCGTTTGTAATCTGGGGTTGGAATTAAGACAATATGTGAATATCTAGAAAAGCTATCTAAACTCGTTATATAGTGACCACAACACCAGCTTTGACTATACGTGAAATCCGACCTTCAAATCAGGCATTCAAGCTTATTAAAATAATAATAATTTATCCTTTGAATAAATAAACGCGGATCGTTAATGGAGCGTTTCGCGGTTTTTAATCCGACGTCTAAAATAAGCCTATTACAGATAACATCCAGATACAAAATATATCCATTCAATCTCTTGGTCTCTACATTAAACTTTGAGGAATTTACAAAATATATCCATTCATTCTCGTCGTCTCTGTATTAAACTTTGTTTACATTTTCAACTTTATTTTTATCTTCCATTTGTCATCTATTTGTAATCCACAGTTGTTCACTCCTCATCTGTTAAAATTATATACAAATAAATTCAATGTACATTTTAGAAACAATAAGTGTCCAGTGGAATAGACTGTTAATGAATGAAATGGGGTTTAATTAACGTCCTACGCTTAAGCACCTAACCTGGGCTAATTGAAGACGGGTGAATAGACTGTTAAAGGAGCTTCATCGCTAATATTTGGGCCTAGAAATTGACAGAAATGGGTCACAACACATTTAATAATGTAATATGAGTGTATATAAACTGATTTACATTCAATCATTCGCGTCCTTACCCTCATTTTCAAATCAGTTATGTTCGGCAAAATACCCCGGAGAGAGAGAGAGAAATGGGGTTTAACTTCCACTCAACACAACTAGATCATTTCGGGACTAACCTATGGTTTAATTTTATTTCAATAAGTCGCTTGCGCGTAGGAGTCTTTAGTAGTGGGAGGAAAAAGGTGTGCCCGGAGGAAACCCACGAGGTTGTGAAGGCGCCCCTATCTCCATGCCACATACGCTCACACCAGAGCTCGAAACCACAGTCGCAAGTCAGAGGTGGCCGGTGAGCTAGAGGTCGAAGCGCGGTACTCTAGAGCCATCCCAACCCCCCAAAATACCCCTGAAGTCTAAATCGAAACCATATAAAAATAAATTCAATCGACGTATCTTAAAGATATATTATGGGAGATTACATAAAGAGTTGTCAGTTCTCACTATAATAGTTAAAAACTAGATAATGTAAAGGCGATTTGCTAAAAATTTCATTCAAATTGATCCACTACGAACCGAGAATTAAGCGAATGAAAGTTCCGCCTAGCCTCGATCAGCATTACTAAAGTCGATATGTTAAAATCATAAAAAAATTAGTTAATTTAATCATAGAACAATCAATTATAGAAAAGTAAGGGGAAAACACCGTTAACTCTAATTCAATCGACGTATCATTAAATACATTTTAAGAACAATAACATGCATATAGGCTGTACACATCTTTAATATTATAAATAATTTTCAGAACAGTTTTGGAAAATGAAAGTATTCGTATGTATCATGTATGTGCAAGACCCTGACAACCGACAGTGTCTAGTTGTTCGTACGTTACGAAACACCGAATAAAACTGCTTTTCGGCGATCTACGTTCTACCGGGGCGACCAGACGGTGTTATCGTTATAGCCAGTAGTTGATGCCCCCTCCCCCCCTTAGATCCGCCACTGCCCATTTGATGCAAAAAAGTAGGGCGGTAAACCGTGTTTCATTTCCATATATATAAGCAAGCCATTTTCAATTCGTTAAAGTGAGCCTACACTTGCAAATATTGTACTCTGCTGAAAATAACATGAAACTGACTTGTCACCAATAACCTTCATTTTAATTTCGCTTTATGTAAAGACTAAATCTACATATTGCAGATCTTTCTTTTTGGACCTCACATGTTATGATTAGACATTTATTCACATATAACACGCCCGTTATCACCACAGAGAAAGTTAAAAAAAACCCAAACTAAATATAGATATATATTACTTAAAAATCGCTCGGGGGGATTTTTTGGTGATCGTTGAAGCAAGTGTTCGCTGATTAGGAGTGCACGCCGTAGCAAGTTCTACTGTATATTTTAATCAGATTGTACTGAAAAGACGTTTTATTTGCATCTTATATGTTTCACGGCTGTTCACGGCGTCGTTGAGGTTATATAATTAATGTTCAATTACACCGAAATTTATTCAAAAAGATAATAAAACAAAATTCAAGTGGCTAAACACGATTATTATGATATTTTGATAAAGCAGGTACTCATTTTAAATTCTTTTCAAATAGGTTTTCTTTGAAGGTGAAGGTGTGTACACGAAGCATATTTGCCTAATAAAAGGGGCAGGGATGGGCCCTAAAAATACCAGTATACACACTCTAATTGTGCAAGACTCCTCAACCTACTTTAGCTCATCGTTTTAGGAATAAAAGGAGCAGTTTCATTCGGTGCAAATATTTGTGAAAAACTCAACGCAATTCATGTTGATAACAGACACACGGCGTTTTCTGTGTATGCGTTTTCGTGGCTTTTCCGTACGCGTTTTCGCGAAAAAGTCGATCTAACGCAAATGTAATGGGAACGTTTTCATGTAACCAGCGGAAACACGAGCATGGAAAACAGGCCTTAGTATAGGCGCGTTCAGAAATGAAATGGGGTTTGCTGTTTAACGTCCTACTTTTCAAACCGACTGGGATAATAAAAATATGTACATTTATATAGCGCTAGTATACTCCATGTACAGAGGCATGCTCACAGCGCATACAGTTCAGTTGATTATTAATCATGATAACATTTCTTAAAAAGATGTGTTTTAAGTCTTGGTTAAAAGCAAGAAAGAGTTGGAGATGATTTAATGATTTCTGGTAGGTTGTTCAACTGTTGAGGTGCATTAACTAAGAATGATCTATATCCGAATGATTTAAGCTTCCACCTTCGGCAACACAACTGATGAAGTCTGTTTGATCGGAGGTTATGTGAGGGAACATACATCTGCATAAGATCGGATAAATATTTTCGAGCTAAGCCATTTACACATTTATAAGTCAAGGACAGAATTTTGAAGATGATTCTTTCATTTATTGGCAGCCAATGGAGTGATTTCAGAACAGGAGTTATATGAGAGTATTTTGATGATCTGGTAACAATTCGAGCTGCGGTATTTTGCACAAGTTGAAGTTTTTTGATATTGGCTCTGGATGATGTTTCTGCTAACAAGCTGTTACAGCAGTCAATCCTTGAGAATACAAGAGCACATACGAGTGTAGCAGCTGCTTCCTGGCTAATCAGATGCCTTATATGGCCAATGTTTCGGAGCTTAAACTAGTTTGTACGACAAATATCAGGAATGTGACTGTCCATGCTTAGATTTGGCTCTAAGAGTACACCTAAGTTCTTCACAGTGTCTGACGGTGCAATTTTTGCATCTCCTACGACCTCACTGTTTGAACCTGGATTTCTCAGACGAATATTTGGACCAAAGAAGATGCATTCTGTTTAACTATCATTCAATTTCAACATGTTTCTTGTCATCCAGTCTTTGATGTCACTTGTACACAATTTGATGTCAGAAAACTTTTGGGGATGGGGCAGTTTTTGAAATGGACTAATTTGCAGTGAGCTGTGTATCATCTGCATAAGAATGTCGTCCTAGACCATGTCTATCGATTAGTTGTCCTAAATTCTTAGTGTACATCACAAAAAGGACAGGTCCTAGGACTGATCCTTGTGGAACTCCACAGTTTAACTGAATCTTGTCTGATTTATCTTTAATTACTAGAACAGATTGGTGTCTATTAGTAAGGTATGATCCAAACAAATTTAATAGGATCACATCTAGACCAAAATCATCTTGAAGTTAGACACCCTAGCAGCCTGTCATGATTGATCGTGTCGAACGCTGCAGATAAGACCAACCTTCACCATACAGTGTGCTATTGCAATTTTAGCCTAACTATCAAGATTCTTTAACGTGCACTCCAACGTGTACACAGGTCTTTTTCGTCTTATCCGAACGACTAGACAGTGTCCTTGCCAGGCCTTCCGTTTTGGACCACTGACAAGAGTAAACCAAATGGAAAATCCCGGAGAATTTTCTCGGCCAACTCCTAATAGCGAGCCAGGCCCTACTCACTGAGCCACGACGGTTCCCACAAAGATTTAAGAACACAAGGACCCTACTCCTTGTCACGTACAACCATGGCATCAAAACCCCAAAGACCCTCTGAAAACCCCGAGGCTGGACTGGCGACCCTACTCCCTATCACGTACAGCCAGAGAAATCGAAACCAAGCCAGTTGACACAATGACAGACCTTATGATACAGTGCGAGCACACGCTAACCATTCGGCCGTCCAACCCCCTATAATAACAAGAGTATTGTGACGGTCGTCCCGATTTGCTTTATCAACGAATCAAAGGATTTACCAGGTCAGGTAAGGTCAAGTCACGCACTGTTGAATAGATGATGTCACATTGTGGTAAGGTATTCATCGGTGAATTATAATCTCAATTTGTAAAGGATCTATTTTTCTGAAGTGTAGAAATGTCATCGAACTTTGGCTATAGATGTATTTGTAAACATACCTATCACATAATCAATAGGCCTAACGTATTATAGGGCGTAGAGAGGGTGGTGTATCCCTCGCACACGTGTCTTTAAATTGAGAATTCCATCTTTTCTAACCAAGTCAAAACATATTATTTCTATGTATTTTGCTCAATATGTTGTCAACTCACTATTATACGATCATAGGTATCATGCTCACACTTAAAAATCATTCACACCGGAATTATAACACGATTACCTTTCAATTACCTCCCTTGTTTTTCTACCCCCCCCCCTCCATGCATAAGCTATCTTCAAATGTTTGAATTTAAAGTTGAAAATGATATTTTTGCCAATTTCTCAACTGGCAATAGTAAATATAGGATTAATAGGATTATTATTTAACAAGGTAGGACTGTTTATAGATACCATCTATTTAAAGCTTTATTTTTAATACATTTTAAATCTATAACTTAAAAATATACACATCTCACTTTAAATGAATGTGTTCAAAATCCGCAGCGAGTCACAGTGAGGTTTCGGAGGCTTGCTCCATGCAGGGGCCATTTTCAAAATAAAAAGACGAAATATTTCCAGATTATTTCCTGTCCCCGAGTTCACAAACCATTCTCAGACTTAAGCTAAGAATTAACGCAAAATTATTCACCTTACTTTAAACTTAACTATAGCCCTTAATAATACTTGTGTTGTTTTTATGTATCAAAAAGTTGAAACACATCAGGTAAATTACGACAAAAGTAAACAATTTCTTGACAACATAAATATATTACAAGCCGCCACCACCAATAAAAGGTGGCTAATTTATATTATCTGTTTCTGGAGATTTTCAGCAACAGTTTTTAAGATATATTATGGTATAGGAGATTATATAAAGAGCTGGCAGTTCTTACTGTAACAGTAAAAAACTATATATGTAACGGGAATTTGCTGAAAATTTCGGTCAAATTGACCAACTCTGAACCGATAATTTAGCGATTGAATTTAAGGCCTGGCTTCGATCATCATTACTAAAGTCGATACGATAAAAATCATACTCTCGATTATCCATTTAATCATCATTGAGCGTTGAGCAGCAGTAAATATCACAGGCTAGCCGAGGCATCGAGAGTTGATTATGGTACGGAATTAATGTCTAATTAATAATTTAGATAACATTTCAGACCTAAAGAAAGACCTGCAATAGGCAGATTTAGCTCTTGCATAATATAATGTATGTTTAATTATTGGACAATATTCGGCGATAAATTTATATACCACAGCCCCCTCCCCACTCCACACTATCAATATAATAATATAAACTTACAGATATTTACTTAAAAGTACAATTTTATAAAATCTATGTCTGAGATCTCTTCACTATGAAAGGTCGATCACGTATATCTTTGTATTCCTAGTATATTATAACCTCCACACCTTTTACATCTATACCGCGATCTTTATTACATACAATGCATATTGAATATACACTCATATACCACAGTTGACGAATGATATACCACAGTTGGGGGAATAATATGTTCTTTATAAACTTATAATATACTTATAATGTATTTATAATAAACAAGGTCGACCATGGGTGCAAAACAGATAGGTAGTCATGCATTACGTGTTTCTCTATTCAGGTTGTATGTTACAAGGAGAAGGGTCGCCTGTCCATCCTCGTGGGTTTTCTCAGTGTCCACCGGTTTCCTCCCACTGCTAAAGACCCCTACGCGCAAGCAAATTATTGAAATAAATAAAACCATATGTTAGTTCCGATATGACCTAGTTTGTGTCGAGTGGACGTATAAACCCCATCTCTCTCTCTCTCTCTCTCTCCCTCTCTCTCTCTCTCTCTCTCTTTCTCTCTCTCTTCAGTGAATGATGTTGTGTATGAGACAGGGGGTGTTTATTCCTTCTAGTACATCTAATTTATATAGCTAACAAACGCTTGTGGTACTGTGGTAGTCCAAGATACGACATATCAATTTTCCGCAAGCTCTCTTTAAATTTACGAGAATTAAATATAGATAAATACAACGAAGTCTCCATATATGATTTGTTTTGGGTTTTTGTCGTTAGTTGTAGAACTTCTAAACCCTGATTCACACTTTATTCGTTACATTATATAAACGACATGGTCTATGATCTAGTATGGGGACTGTTCTACAAGGAGAGTAGCTGGTGCATTCAATCGACAAGCAGCAGGGCCCAATTTGAGAGGCTCGAAGTTACAGAATATGTATTATACATTGAAGGATATGAATAATTTTAACTATGGGCCTATATTCATTCATATTTAAGGCTAACTATGTTTTACTTCATGATTATTAATTGATTAATACCTGAAAATAGCCACACCTGACAGTCATGCCAGATTGCCTGGGATGTTTTAAAAGTTGGTGAGGTCAATTATTAAGGGATTTTGATCAAATGTGTTGACAAAAATAGATCTAAATAATTACAACACTATCTTTTTACTCGATAAATCTGTTCCTAATATTTACAAAACATCTTGACTTGCGTTCGTGGTTTATCTATTATGGACCCAGGAGGTACAATACTGGATCTTCAAAATCGTACAAAATATTTTAATATAGGGATTGTGCATTAGGGTTAGGGTTATGGCTAGGAATTTACCCTAACCCACTATCCTTAAATTAAAATATTTTGTACGATTTTGGAGATCTAGTATTGTGCACTGTGGGACTGTTCGTGATGATCGAGGACAGCGGTACTTTAAATAATACAACACACAAATCTAGACCAACACACAAGGATATCATCTTTATACACGATAAATAGTATAACATTAGTTGTATAGAAATTCTAGACTGGGGTTCGTGCTTTTATGTTACATAACATCAAAATACAAAATCTCGATAAAAAAATATTATTGGCATTGGTTTAAAAAAATTTCTAGGGCGACGTTCTCGACACTCGCCCACCTATAAAACGTTAGACATCATGGAAGAATGCACCTGAATATTAAACAAATCTTTGTTATCAACAGGTAAAAAAATAAAAGGTAAACAGAAATACCTGTAGAGCCGGTTACCTGTTAAAAACAGCCTCAAGGTAAAACACAGTACTAAAACTATACTATAAAACACCTTTAATCACGGGTGACATTTATCGTACTTTACACGTACAAAACACGACAAGATCATCATCTATATAACACCTATAACACCTTTAAAAACACGCACCTGTTATTCCAGTTAATCCATCAGAATTCCTACATATTGTTTAACTCCCACCTGAGTTGTCCAGGTAATATATATAAATATACATGTATATATAAAAGTTTGAGCTCGAGTACACAGCTATAACTAGGCTTGGTTTATGTTTACTTATCAAGATATTTCAATATATGAGCACAATTGAATATCTTCACTAAACCGGTTTTCCTATTAAAAAGGGCGGGTACAGGATTTTATAAATAAGGGGAGTGAGAGAGAGAGAAAGACAGAGAGAGAGAGAGAAGTATGGGTTAAAATCCGCTCGACTCGACACAAACTAGGTCATTTCGGGACTAAAATAAGGGGAGCGAGGGCGTAAATATAAAAGTAAATATAAAAGTAGATAATAATTTTATTTAAAATGGCGAATTGTTATAAAAGCGGGCGGATACAGGATTATTAAATAAGGGGAGTGAGGGTGTAAATATAAAAGTAGATAACAATTTTATTTAAAGGGACATTAACACTCTTCCTGGATTATCTACGATATCATCCTAGATGGAAGTGGACGTTAAACCCCCAGTAACAAACGAACGAACTCTCGCTGTTTGACAGCTCCACAATAGCCTTATCCTCTACAGGATTTTTTAAATAAGGGGAGTGAGAGCGTAAATATAAAATTAGATAACAATTTTATTTCAAGATGAGTTCCCAGCAAAGTATTTATCAGCTGGTTATTTCCAATAAAAGTATGGCAAATTTGGTATTTATGAAAAGTATAGACACCCAATCTTACTAGAAAAATACTAGATTACGCGAAAAACGCCCATGGGGCAAGGACTAAGCAATATTGTCAGGGAATCACTAACTGTCAACCCGACAGGATTTGCTGGCTTATTGTCTGCTAGCTTAGGTCAGGGAGCAGTTGTTATTTCTTGCTCAAATGGTTAGGCGGTTTTGGGAACATTGCGGGTTGTCAACGTACAAAATACTCTGCTATTTAAAGGTGTAAAAAGAAGTTGACAAAAATTATTAAAAATTTATTGGGGCCTCAATAATATGGTAAATGTAAAGTAAGTAATGATAGATACATTTTGAAATATGGACCCTCCAACAATGAAGTTAAGTTGTCAGACATTGCGTTTAACAACAGCTTACTTACAGCTATAGGTATCCCCGGCGAAAACAGAGTTTTGAAAGGGAACTGAATCAAATTTTTGATAGATTGGTTACTTTAAATATGTGTTTAGTCCAAATCGAATTAAAATTGTGACCTATACTGGGTCCAAAACCTTGATATACCATTTTATAACAGTATTCGCGTACACGCGGCGGCCATTTTGTATGGCAATTTTACAGAAATTCAAATGCAACCTTCCTTAGGGTGTAACGGTGATATAATCAAACGAATTTTTAAAATGGGATAATAATTGTGACCTCCAGAGGGACCACAAGCTAAACAAAGACGATTTTGCGTATAATCAGGGCCATAATTCAGGAAGTTACGATCCGATATGCGCAAATATCGAAAGGGACCCAGATCTTTTGGTTATAACCATGCATTTCAAGTTTCATCAAAATCAAATTAAAATTGTGACCTCTACAGGGTCCACAACCTTGATATACCATTTTTTTAACAGTATTCGCGTACGAATGGTGGCCATTTTGTATGGAAATTTTGGTCCAATTTTTCAGAAATTCGAGAGGAACCAAGATCTGTGGGTTATAACCATGCATTTCAATTTTCATCAAAATCGAATTAAAATTGTGACCTCTACTGGGTCAACAACCTTGATATACCATTTTTAAACAGTATTTGCGTACGAATGGCGGCCATTTTGTATGGCAATTTTGGTCCAATTTTTCCGAAATTCGAACTCAACCTTTTTAAATTGGATAATTATTGTAACCTCCAGAGGGACCACAAGCTAAACCAAGACGATTTTGCGTATAATCAGGGGCCATAATTCAGGAAGTTACGATCCGATATGCGCAAAAATCAAAAGGAACCAAGATCTTTGGGTTATAACCATGCATTACAAGTTTCATCAAAATCGAATTAAAATTGTGATCTCTACAGGGTCCACAACCTTGATTTACCATCTTTTAACAGTATTCGCATAGGAACGGCGGCCATTTTGTATGGTAATTTTGGTCCGATTTTTCCGAAATTTGAACTCAACCTTCATTAGGGTGTGACGGTGATATAATCAAACGGTTTTTCAAATCGGATAATAATTGTGACCTCCAGAGGTACCACGAGCTAATATAGGTGATTTTTCGGACAATCAGGGGCTATAATTCAGCAAATTACGTTCCGATAGGCGCAAATATCGAAAGGAACCAAGATCTTTAGGTTATAAACATGCATGTAAAGTTTCATCAAAATCGGTTCAAAATTGTGACCTCTATAGGGTCCACAAGCTAAAAACATGATTTTTCGTACAATCAGGGGCTATAATCCATTAAGTTTTGATCCGATACATGCCAATATCGAAAGCAGCCGAGATCTTTTGGGGATAAACCTAGATTTTAAGTTTTGTCAAAATCGGACAAGAATTGTGACCTGTAGAGAGTCCACAAACAATTGTGGACGGACGGACGGACAGACAGACGGACGGACGGACAGGGGCGACGACATAATACGTCCACATGAAAATGTGGGCGTATAAAAAGCAATTTATGTACTTGTACCCTTTTTTTGATTTCGCACCCTGGAGGCTTACACCCATCGCCCCCACCCGCTGCAAGGCTTGGAATACATAAAGGAATATAGATACATGTAATTTGTTTTCTTGGTAGAATGCAGTTTAGTAATTAGACATCCAGGTCGTTTCAATAGAGAGATATATAAATGGGGTTTAACGTCCACACGACACAAACTAGGTCACTTCTAGACTAAAACATGTTTAATTTTTCAATAATTCGCTTGCGCGTAGGTTTATTTATCAGTTGAAGAAAACCAGAGGACCCGGAGAAAACCCACGAGGTTGGACAGGCGACCCTACTCCATGTCACGTACAACCTTGTAATTGGAACCACGCCAGTTGACTCGATGGCAGACTTTATGATACAGCGCGCACGTGCTAAACACACCCCAGGCCCGAAGCCAGAAACCAAAATTTAGCCGACATAGCGGGGCGAGGAAAATAAATTTCCGACAACAAAAAATCAATGAACGAAGGTCAATGCCGACTGCCGTAAGCAGAAGCAGGGGAGAGCACGAAAATTAGAAACTGTGAGAGTGAATTTAGGCCTCTATGACATGCAGGTGGCGAATGTGTGGGACATTAACTATCTCTCGGCCGAATTTGAGAGGATATGTCGTACTAAAACTCTCCCCCGGCGAATATGCGAGCATAACTAACCAGCGATTTTTTATTCCGACGCAGACAGAAAAATTTTGACAGGAACGGCCACCCGCCCCCCCCCCCCCACTAACCTCAGGCCTGCACACCCCGGAGGGTTTTAATTGGTTAACGACTAATTTAATTGGTTAACGACTAATTTAATTGGTTGACGACTAATTTAATTGAGTAACGATATGTTTCTACACTAAACTTCTAAAACACGTAAATTTGTCAGTAACATAAAGACAAGATAACATTTATGTTAATTTTAATAGGTGTCACGCGTCAACTGTTTCTATTGTTGTTATATGAAATATACGTGGTGAATCATGCGGAACGTGTATTATAAATTTCTGAAGAAAACACAAGGTATTTTTTGTATCATTTGCTTGATAAATACGTCGAGTATCCTCGTCGAAACGTTGCTTAGTATTAAACTCAGTAATTGTGTATCCATAAAATTGTACCTTGAGTTAATATGTTCAATTACTAAATGCCAATCAAAGAAGATCTGTGCCAAGGGCCAAATTTGAAAAAGGCCTCAGGCCTAATTTGCTACCCTTGTAAAATGACGTGATTATTATTATTATTATTATTATTATTGAGTTCTGAAGATGTTTCGAGGGAATACTTTAAATTTAATATTTACAAGCTAAGAGCAGAATAACAATTATAATTGATATAGTTTATCATTATATCAATCTGATTAAAATACAGATCTGAAAGGTTGCGTCAGGGGTCGTACGAGCAGCTTTTGACCCTATGACATCAGCAGTGAAGTTTTTTTAGGGGGGGGGGGGCACATCCGGAACAGTCTACAGTAGGTATTTTAGGGTTATGGTTGGGAAATCTTGTTTCGGGGGGGGGGGGAGCTATGGGCTTGAACATCAGACATTAATTAATCAATCAGCGTTGTCGGTTTTAGTGGTTTATCCAAAGTTACGCCCCGAACTCGACTTAACAGACCGCGTCATTTGCTAAGCCCTCGCTTCAAACAGAGCGCTGGTGATATAACAACTCTTCCAGATCCTGATGTAGCAAAGACAAGTAAAACGAAATAGTGAACTATAAAAAACGAAACGAAATAGATTGATAATATGTATGTAAAAAAAGGATCCTCTTGTACTGTACAGAATGATGTACACCGATCCAGAAATTACTCGACAAGTTGTTGGGTCTATCATTAACAGCTGACCAAATTCCCTGCTTACATACATAGTTTTATTTCTTGTAGTGGCGCAGTGAGTAGGGGGGATCGGCTTGCTAACCCGGAAGTCCGTATTCGATCCCGGTGTTAGGCGAGTAAGTCTGCTATTACTATGGTTACATGTGTTATTTTATGGTTACGTGTTTTTACACGTGTGTTATTTCTATAGTTACATGTATTATTTCTATGGTTACATGACGTTATTTCTATGGTTACAAGACGCTATTTCTATGGTTACATGACGTTATTTCTATGGTTACAAGACGCTATTTCTATGGTTACATTTGTTATTTCTATGGTTACCTTATTATATGGTTACGTTTGCTATGTCTAGGTTACGTGTTGTTTTCTATGGTTATATCTGTTATTTGTACGGGTACTCGAGGAGGTTTCGTTTTTACGTATCTGAGTCCGGTTTTACGTATTTTTGATACAAGTTTCGAAGTGTGTTAGTTCTGTTATGCACGATCTTTTTTCAATGTTTCAAAATAACATTGTACGTTGCCAAGACCACCCAAATATAAGTTTTAAATGTTCCTACTATTAATTAGAACAGACTTTGCTTCAGTTATTATATTTTACGCTGACATTTTATTGCTGTAAATCTTTCTAGGGCTAAAAAGGGCACTTTCACCTTTTGACCTCCGAGGTCACTAAGACTAAAGGTGAATTTAGCACATTTACATTTTCATTAAAACAGTGATTTCTTTCGATTATTTTCAGATATTTTCATTTTAAGATTGGCTGTGCATTCACGTTCGATCAGTGCAAAGTGACCTCATTATACTTTTGACCCCGAATATCTTGAAAGCGCCCGAACAGAGGACTGTATAGCCCGTACCATTCGGCATCGTATTCTACTAAAATCTATTTGACTCTGGCCCATCAGTCTTTGTTAGTGTATGTCATTAATAGAGCATTTCAAGATAGAAATCACACCTTGGCCAAATAAGGTATTACAAGGCAAAACTCGCGTTCTATAAATATATGTGTATATTGCTAATTATTTTATGCCCCTTATGTCATATATGTATATGAATTGTATGCGGCCTGCAATGGGTGACATGATACAATAAAAAAATCTTTTA
The DNA here is from genome assembly GCA_917208275.1 of Patella pellucida. NCBI lineage: Eukaryota > Metazoa > Mollusca > Gastropoda > Patellidae > Patella > Patella pellucida. The sequence goes on along the minus strand of OU795038.1, from coordinate 83,966,924 downwards.
AAAAAAATCTAATCATATCCATACGCAAAATATTTCTATAGAAAAGTTGGGACTGGTTTTGTGCCCGTTTAATGGACACCCCCTCGCAATGATCCTCCGGTCTATGAGCTACATGTTTCCGTGTTCTGATATGAATACTTGTTAACTAGTTTTTGATTCATGGTGTGTGTACTCTTTATGGTTAATTTGACCCAGTATGTTTAGTGAAGTGTGTCTCAAACATGCCAGCCATTAAAATATAAACATATTATGGCAATAAAACCACATATCAAGCTTCAAAATATTTAATTATGTTTTATACATTACCCTAGCTCGACCTGTTAGGGCAAGAAATATGCAAATTTCGTATCACTGAGTTATCAATACTATAAATATTATAAGTTCTTACATTTCAATAAGCAGTGTATTCGTAAATAGCAAGACAGAAAGGAACGTAGTTGCTCTGCTGGGATGTCTTTCTTTTCTTGAACCTCTTGTTCACAAATTGAAATGGTTTTTTTTCGTGGCCCATTGCTGAGAATCATAGAAATGAAATGGGGTTTAACGTTCTACTGTTCTTCTCCTATACTGGGTTATGAAGTTGGGCATACACCATGCAGTTTCCTATGAGGGAAATTTTGCCTAGACAGCAGCACTACGGCCTACTCTTATATCAAATTCAAACTGTCAAGGGATCTTTTACGTACATGTCAATGTCTACACAGGACCTCAGTTTTTCATCCGATTTGAAGGACTAGACAGCTGTGCAGTTGATATAACAACAGACCTTTATGATGCCATGCATACTCGCTAACCATTACCCGCCCACTGACGATATGGTTTAATCACAGGCACTTGAAATAATATATAGTCAAAGAGTAGAAAGAAGTTTTATTTTAATCCCTTCAAGTGCCTGTGGGTACCCTTTTAATGGTTGAGAGCGAGACATTAAAGGGACAATAACACTCTTGCTGGCTTGACAGGTCCAGAAACAAAAAAAAAGTCTTATTCTAAATATTAGATCTTTAAGTGTCCTACCTGTTGTATAAATTATCCATTACAACCTATCTTACTTGTCCAGAGGGTTCGAAAATATGTTTAAATCCAAGTTGCATTTGAAAGTGCTTATGTAAGACTTTTCAAACCATGTTACGGTATGTAGTTGAATTTTTCCAATTTTTAAAATTAGGTGTGTTAAGATGAAATTTGTATCATTTTTTAATTGAAATATTGTAAAAAAGTACAAATTTTTGACCAGAATAAAGATTGGAACATATTATTCAGTTACAACAAGAGTGGTATTGGGTCTTGATGTTAGCTTAGTGTTTTTCAATATATTATGCAATGCTTTTAGCTCGAGACCATTAAACAACTTAAAATACAGACAGTAAATCACACGTGCTTTCCAATGAAATACGTCACAAGAGTCCCAACCCAATTTGCCGTATATTTTTGAAACATAAAAGGATAACATCACATGTGTATTTTAAATAATGTTTAATACTGCACACAATACAAACATTTAAAGAGAGAAGGAAGTCGACAATATTTTATATATATACATATAGGCTAGTTGGAGCAGGCGACAATATATATATATACATATAGGCTTGTGTGGTTTAATGGTCGACAGCGAGACATTAAGTAATATATTGATACTGCATGAGGCGATAGCCGAGTGTTGTTTCAATATATATTACGCAATGTCTTAAGCTGGAGAGCATTAAACTACTTAAAATACAGACACTATCTCGCACGTGCATTTCAATGAAATACGTCACAAGAGTTCACTATTTCAGATAATGTACTATTGGCAAGATGCCCATACATAATTGGAAATAATGATGCGCAAACATCAAAGGATGACGCCACATCTGTATTTTAAATATATATACATAGGCTAGTAGTTGCAGCAGACGCGTTGCTTCTAGCACAATTATAAATAACACTCGCAGGCTTTCAAAATAAATAAACGCTTTGTTTACAAGCCTTTTGCTGTAGGCCAGCAGATAAATGATTATCAATCAGATTAAAATACAGATCTATATTTCATTTCATTTTTTTTACTTTCGATGACCTCTACTACATGGAGATCCGACCGTTTGTAGTGGAAGGTCGCCTCAGGGATCATGAGAGGGAAAGAGAGAAATGGGGTTTAACGTCCACTCGACACAAACTAGGTCACATTGGGAACAACGTATGGTTTTCAATTTTTTATTTTAATAATTCGCTTGCATGTAGAGGTCTTTAGCAGTGGGAGGAAACCCACGAGGTTGAGAAGGCGTCACTATCTCCATGTCACATACGCTCACACTAGGGCTCGAAACCACAGACGCAAGCCAGAAGTGACCGGCCAGCTAGAGGTTGAAGCGCGGCACTCCAGACCACTTGGCCATCCCAACCCCCCTCCTCAGGGATCGTATGCAGGGCTTATGACCCTATGACGTCAGACAATTGATAAACCAATCAGAGTTGACGTTTCTAAACGAAATAGGATCTGTGTTTTAATCAGATTAACCAAATATTTCTCTAAAACAAAAAGAAAACAGAGATTCTTTAACGATAAATAATAAAAACATGCATATTGAAAACTAAAAATTTTTTTACGAAAAGAAATTAAAACTATTCGTCTTTCTAATCAATAACAGGAAGTGACGCTAAAGATGGTTAAACTTTGAGCATTATGGGATGGGGTGTGATGACAGGGTGAACTATATACCGTATGCGTTTAAAAAATAAAATCACTATTGCTATGGTAACTAGCTTCAATGACTACTGCGCTACAATAACCATTGTTTTTGGGCAACATCCTAGAACTGCTTACAGTGCCAGTTTCTCTTGAATAATTGTCTACAATGACAGTTAATTTACGCTAAACCTACAATGACAATTGTTTTATGCTAACAGCTTACAGCGACAGTTGCATGAGAACAACTGCTTACAACGGTGGACGCTTCAGCACAACCAAGACTGCTCAGGGCAACTGATCAGTCCGGCAACTTGCTCCAAAGATGCTTTGCTGCGTGCCAACAGCTTCATCGGTCACAGAAAACTGTCAACTAATTGAAAATGCAGGGCCCGCAAGAATCAATTCTTGATTGGGGGGGGGGGGCTTCCAACCTAAGTCCCTATAGGCGAGGGTCCAGGGAACGCAACAACCTGAAGAAAAAGAGTACTTGCGACCAAATTATTGGGAGGGGCTAAAAAAAAACTACTCCGCCAGGCCTGAAAATGTAAATCCAAGTTATTAAGCCACTGTTTCTTATTTTATCTAAGATTTTAACAATCAGAGAAGGTTAGATGGAACTTGGTTGTTATGTTATAATCAGAGAAGGTCACATGGTACTTGGTTGTTATGCTACAATCAGAGAAGGTCACATGGAGCTTGGATGTTATGTTACAATCAGAGAAGATCAAATGGTACTTGATTTTTATGTTACTATCAGAGAAGGTCAAATGGAACTTGATTTTTATGAAATGATACAAATATTTTATGACAATATGTTGAACAAGCTATACATATAAATAATTCAAAACTTTGTACAAATAAAATCTATCTAATAATACTGTCAGAATTATCTTCAAATTTTATAAAAAAGATCTTAAAAAATTCTGGATAAAACATTTCAACTTCCAATAACATAACTTCTTGGAAAATCTTCAAGGAAGTAAAATTCCAAGATCTAATTGAACATTTTGTGACCTGGTAGGGGATACCAATTTAATTCTTAATAAATTGGCAAGAACACTTTTGGAATAATGGAAGATAAAACGGATTTGATAAAAAGTCTACTCGTGATATGTTCTGTAGATCTATAGAGTAGAGAAACCAAAAATATCCTGGCAAAACAGCCAAAGGGCAAGAGTTATCTCCCTTAACTAGTAGTTGTCTCCCTTTAGTCTTCAGACTGACATTAACACCAAAACAAAGCAAACATACCATATAATATTTTAGAGTTTACTGAGAAATAACTTAGCAATTAAAAAAGAAATTGAATGAGAAATAACTTATCAATCCCAAAATAAAAATTCAATGAGACAATCGAAGAAAGGTTCTTAACAAAACAACAGAATATATTTTCGTTAATAAATCTGAACTTGACCTGGACCAAATCTGCAGTAAGCTTATATAAAGCTATCAAATGTTACAGCTGCTGTGATTGGTTGAAAAAGATTGCATAAGCTTTAAATATGGCTATAAATACTATTATAAACACATGTTGTTTATCCGATAAAATAATAACGCGCTCTCTATTTTATTTTACAAATTACATCATTAACACAATAATCTATCATATAAACATCGACATAAAAAAAACATCCAAATATCTACAGATTAAAGTTTATAAATATACTCAGATTTTATCAAAGACCAGCTCGAAATTTTTACTTAAGATTAAATCCATATTTTAGTTATTTGATTGGATAATGTTAGATTGATTTTAGTGCTTAGCCAATCAAAATCTAAGTATCTACTAAAATTTGGATTTTATCATTAGTTATAAGATTTTGAGGAACAGGGTCGATGGCTTTATTCATTGATTAAAAGTAAAAATCATAGTTGGGTTGCATTCTTGAGATATTTTGGTTTAAATTTTAGTGAATATTGGTCGAGAGCCATTAAACAGTTTTTATTCAACTTATAATTTACTCAAAATTCAAAAGCATAGAGAGGTTTACAAATCGGAGTAGTTCATAAGTTGGCATTAAAAATGTTTTATGCCTTCCAGACAGTAGATATTCTCCCTGTGTAAACATAGCCTTATTATTACAAGGATTGGTTTAAAGCAGCCTTGAAAAATCACAGTGTGAACATAGCCTTATGATAACGTTGCTTGGTTCAAAGCAGCCTTGCAATCAATGTGTGAACATAGCTTTATTACTACTGTACATGGTTTAGTTGAAAGTAGCATTGCTATCTTATAAGTTTGAACATAGCCTTATTATTACTGTACACATTAAGTTGTTGAAAGTAGCCTTGCTATCTAATAAGTGTGAACATAGCCTTATGATTACTGTACATGGTTTAGTTCACAACAGCCAGGCAATCACTGTGTAAACATAGCCTTATTATTACATGGTTTGGTTGAAACCAGCCTTGCTATCAAAGTGTGAACATAGCCTTATTATTACTGTACATGGTTTAGTTCGAAACAGCGTTGCCATGACAATAATTATCAATAAACATATATACTTACAATTCATCATAAATTTTTCAGAATAAGAAAAAAGTTTTCATTTACATACTTAAACCATTAATAAAACATACAGGTTATAAACAAAATGATTTCCGTTGCATTTTGTTTACAAAACACAAATTTATTAAAAATATTTATGACAAATATTAATCGAAAATTGTGGAAAAAATTTAATTCAGCAGTAATATCTTGAGAAAAAAAGTTAATGGATTTGTCAATTTTAAACTTTCGGTTTTCTGTTTTTTCAAAATTGACAATTTAGTTTTGAAACCAAACAATGATGTAAACTGTAAATGTCGGTCATCTACATGAAAGTCAGTGTTTCCCAACCTATGACCCGCAACTCAGAGACGTCCGTGAGGGAAAAAGGGTCCATGAAAAAACCCTAGAAAAGCAAGTTAAAATCAGTATAAAATTTGGAACATGGATTTCTGTAGTTGAGTCACATTGTAAGAATGGCGACCATCTTGCTATGGGTTGATGTACCACATTTTTTTTTATCGAAATGGCCCTAAAGATGGCCCATCAAAGATTCATGTGGAAAATTGTGGCAGTGAATAAATTTAACGATCTTTTGGAAAAAGGTTGGGAATCACTGAGTTTTACTTGATTGCTTAAAAATCCAAATCTAGATTTACCCTCTTTATAGATTTAAATCTGAAAATTGTTTTCTTCATCCAGATTCAAAGCTGAACATTGTTTCTCTCATCCAGATTCAAATCTGAAAATGAAAATTGTTTTCTTCATCCAGATTTGATCGGCCATATTATCTGTCAATTTGTGAATAAACCAACAAGGGACCCATTCACAGATTCTTCACAACTAAATTCAAACTTAAAAATCTGTCCGAAACAATAAGCATAGATTCCAAATCTGTCATAAACAAAGAGACTAAATTTTAAATCTGGAAAGTTTCTTGGTTTGGATTTACAGCAATCTGACGAATTCACATTTTATATCTGACCAATTCGATTTGCATTTTACGATAAATATTAATAGAGATATTGCTAACGAGCGTGTGATATTCATTGGTGCACGTTAGTTTCTACTCTGATAACAAACGCAGCACCATTTTCTTTTTAAGTTTACCTTGAAATGGAGCTGTTTAAACGCGAACTGTAGCATTCCTTAAAGTATCATTACATCACATTGTTCGTTATTTTAACATGGTTTAAGAGTTTTTGATTTAACGTCAAGTCACGCGGAAGGAAATCAACTCGCCATCTTGACATCCAGGTTGTATTCTTGACGTTGCGGTTGCGGTTCTGCTTCTTCCTCATCCGGATTGAATTCGTTGTTGAATGTAACGGGGATATTTTTACGTTTGGTTAAAAGTTCTTGTTTCCATGGAGGCATGCTCTCGAATTCTTCTGGATCAATGTTCATGGCCGCTGGAACGAAATCGTCGTCTCTATGTCCCTGACCAGCGTGTAGAAGTTCCTGCTGTGTTGTTTTTTGTTCTGGTGGCGCCGGAGCAGCCGTTCCGTCCTTCAGGGCTCTCTGTAACAAAAATGAACAAAATGAGGAGATGACAAGTTGCCAGGCAACAGAATATACCGTACCACAGCTGAGTCGTCCAAGATTTCCACAATTTTTTTCACAAATTTATTCTTTTGTAAACAATATTATATTTCATTTGCAAATGGATTGGAGAACAGGTTAGGCCTGTGTTAGGCCTATGGGAGCATTTACATGAAACTCACCAAGTATTTCGTGTAGTCAGATTTACAAATTGGCATGCACGTAAAAGAACCCTTGGCAGTTGGAATTTGAAATAAGAGTATAGGCTGTAGTGCTACTGTCCACGCAAAATTTCGCTAATCTTAGCACACTGCATTAAGGATTTAATTTTTTTACAGAGAGGTTCGATGTTCCATTATCCACATGACCATATAAGGTATAGATTACAATAAAGGGGAGATAATAAGTAAAATCTTCTATTATCCACATGACCATATAAGGTATAGTTTACTATAAAGGGGGAGATAATTGGTAAACCATCCATTATCCGCATGACCATATAAGGTATAGATTACAATAAAGGGGAGATAATCAGTAAAATCATCCATTATCAGCATGACCATATAAGGTAAAGATTACCATAAAGGGGAGATAATCACTAAAATCTTCCATTATCCACATGACCATATAAGGTATAGATTACAATAAAGGGGAGATAATCAGTAAAATATATCTTACAGCTTTAGCTTTGTCTTCATCGGATTTCTGTTTTAATATTTTTCGTTTCCATTCAGGAACATTTTTCCATTTTTCTTGTTCTTCTCTGTCTTGTAAAATTTCTCGCTAAAAAAACAAAAGAATCATGAGAGAGGCATCAGGGGTGTGTTGAGGAATTTGAGCAGCGGTGGATCCAAGAAGGAAACAATGTCAAGATTAGGGGGGGGGGGACTACCTGCGAAACTTGATAGAATCAGAAGCTTTGGGAGAATATTTCATCTCATGCATGCATTTATAGGATAAGAGTGGAGGGAGCCAAAATGGCATGATTTCCATGAATGCAGGAGAGAAAAAACATTCTCTGTGCCAGCAGGGGGAGAGGCCGAGGGGAGGGTTAGGACCCACTGGAGTTGATTGGTACCTGACTCAGCCAGACGCAACAGGCTGTAATGTGTATGCACGCGTGGAAATCAAAGCTTTGTGGCAAGAAACATTTATCTCCATGGTTAAAAAAGAATCGTCCCACAGGAAAAATTTATCTGAACTTATCGCCCCCAAATTATATTTTTATCACAATTGGTGTAAATGGCGATCAACAACGCGAGCACTGCGTTCTGAAATCTTCTAGCGTGTAATCTTGAATAAAACTTACAACATATTCTTCAACTCGGTCTTTATTTTTCTTGTCTATCATCTCTCGTTTCCATACTGGACAATGAGCTGGTGTAGGAACTAAACCGGGACATTGACTTAAATCTGAAAGAAAGAGAGAGAGTGGTAGAGAAAGAGAGAGAGAGAAATTGGGTTTAACGTTTACTGGACACAAACTAGGTCATTTCGGGACTAACATATGGTTTAATTTGATTTCAAGAATTCGCTTGTGCGTAGGGGTCTTTAGCAGTGGGCGGAAACTGGAGACCCTGAGAAAACCCATGAGGTTGGACAGACAGCCCTACTCCTTGCCAAGTTCATCTGGGATTTGAAACCACGCAAGTTGACTCAATGACAGGCTTTATGATATAGCGTGCATGTGCTAACCATTGGGCCATCCACCCCCCCAACTGAAATCTGAAATACAACCGGTAGTTTTCAAATCTAATATCCAGATTGAATTACCCCTGGTCTAAAGTTTCTGCTTGTCATTTGCACTTTCTGTCGCAACAGATGCTCAAGACTTGAACTAGATAAGAACGGTCCACCATTTAAAAATTTAATTTAAATATGGGGAAACAAGGCTAAGTCTCGAATAAACCAGTGCCCTGGTTATCACGGTGCACTCATCTTGTCAAAACTACCAACAGTGATACCTTCGCTCCGAATGAAGTGATCTGATTGAAATCTTCATTTTATCAGACATGTTTTGCCAAATGGACGGCGCTACTCTCTCTCACTTGTTTTTGAGGGGGTAGGCCTATTCATGTTTGATTTGACTCCCATATTTAATTATTTTTGTTTCTCAATATTTCACCATTTTGTTGTTGAAGATTTTGTCTTGCTCATTGGTTTTCAACGTCAGATTAAATATAAGTTTATCGTTGGTAAATTACTACTAGTAAGAGATGAATGAATGAATGAAATGGGGTTTAACGTCCTACGCTTAAGCACCTAACCTGGGCTAATTGAAGACGGGCATACGCCATACAGTGTGCTATGACGAAAATTTTGCCCGGGCAGCAACTGAATTCCAACTGCCAAGGGTTCTTTTACGTGCACGCCAATGTGAAAACGGGACCTTGGTTTTTCGTCCCATCTGAACGAATAGACAGCTGTCCTTGTCAGGCCCTCCTTCTGCATCACTGACAAGGGGAAATTACGCCGAAAAATCGAGATGAACTTTCTCGGCTAATGCAGGGATCAAACACTCGACCTCCAGGCTAGCGAACCAGCGCCTTATCCACTTAGCCACCGTGATCCCCTACTAGTAAGAGATGAAATACTGATTTAAATAAATGTTTAATTTATCGTTGGTAAATTACATCTAGTGTCAGATTGAAATATATATTTATCGTTGGACGGTAGTAAGACATATTAAAATGTGATAATGATTTTATATTATCTGTTTTTAAAGAAAGTAAGTTCACAGTTTATCTTAATCGTTATGGTTACGTTTTATTACGCGATGATTTATCTCGACTCCCAGTGTCTCTGATTATCCTTATCAGTTTTATCAGTCTGATACAAACTTTAATACGCCTTTTAAATGGTTATATATAGCCTACACTAGTTTAACCCATGAGCACTCGGACTGCCTGCCTATAACTAACACCCCTTAGGGCCGGCGGAAGCAATTCTTGATTGGGGGGGGGGGGGACTTCCATCATAGGACCCTATAGGCGAGGGTCCAGGGGCTGCAATAACCTGGAGAAAAGGGTACTTGCAGCCAAATTATTGGGGGGGGGGGGCTCTACTCCGCCGGGCCTGCCCCTTAGATCACCTTAAAATGTCTGAGCTATTATCATGTATATACACTTGTTTAACCCATTAGCACTTGGGCTGCTTGCCTTTAACTATTATGCTCCTTAGATCGCCTTAAAATGTCCGAGCTATTTTCATAACTTGGGTGGTTTGACATGTTCTAAGATCAGTAGTTTCTGACTATTCGGAGTAGGAGATATATCGGTATGAAATGTGAAATATACATTCTGTAATTTTCTTCAAGCCAATATTTGCATGAACCAGAATGCAAAGGGTTAAAAACGTCGATGTTCTTATCTTATATAGACTGGTTAAAGGCTGAGTCACACTAGTGGATTTTTCCTTTAAGACAAATCCTAGCGAACGTCTTAAAGGATAAATCCTCTAGGTTTTTATGATCATACATTAAGTAAAATCCTGTAGGTTTTGGTCATGTGATCAGTAATACCAGAAATGTAAATATGAAGGAAACTACAAAGATTATCTTTTCTCTCGTTTATGGTAATCTTCGGACTGAATAGACCACAGCACGCTTTGGCGATTAAAAAAAAAAAAAAATTCTCTGTCTCGACCCGGTTGAGTTAGACGTCTGCCATTTTGATTGGTCAGTTCACAGTACAAATCCTACGAAAATAGGACTTGTTCTAAACTTAAGGATTTGTCCGTAGGTCAGAAAATCTATAGCCTAAAGGACAAATTTTCCCGTTCACATGAAAGGATTTAGCTTATGGATATAAAACCTCAGGATAAATCCACTAGTGTGACTAAGCCTTTATCTTATAAGTGAGCGAGGGTTGACACTGACTAGTAGCGAAAACAGATTGACTGCACACAGGATGGCAAAGTGTGAAGGACTCTGGCTCGCTAGCCTGGAAGTCACAGGTTCATCCTGATTTTCCAGCGTGGTTTCCCCTTGTCAGTGGTGCAGGACGGAGGACCTGGCAAGGACAGCCATTTAGTCGTTCGGATCGGACGAAAACCCAACGTCCTGTGCACACATTGGCATGCACGAAAAAGATCCTTGGCAGTTGGTTGGAGCAGAACATTTCATTGTTTGGATTCAGGGTTGTTCGTACTTGGTTTTATTCTAATTCATGTCATTTGATACTCCACATGCCTATTCTCACTCGAGTTACACCAGGATTGCCCCAAGTTCACAAAGCATTCTCAGACTGAGAATGCTTTGTGAACTCGGGGCCAGGATTGCCCCAACGCTAAAATTTAGTGTATACAAGACAAGGTCAGCTTCATCCAGGGAGATCAGTTTACGTTACATTCCTACTTCCGATGTGCAAGTTTTACTACTCCAGATTTCACAGAAATCACATCAAGAAAAGTCATTGCCAGTTAAACAGCTAGTATTTTATATTGTTAACTAAAGTTGGCAGAAAAAACGCAAAATTTTCTTACCGATATCTGCTGGAATCTCAAAATCCATTTTGGCATTGGTTGTATCTGTAATATAAAAATTGAAACAATTAACTGGTGTGTCGACGTGATTAGCTATGATACATCCACCACCTGTTTAATATCCACCACCTGATGATAACTGCCAAGGTATGACGTACATGTAGTTGTTTTAGCAGGAGTTTCGGTATTTAATGTTTACTTTCAGGGATCACGGTGGCTAAGTGGATAAGGCGCTGGTTCGCTAGCCTGGAGGTTGAGTGTTCGATCCCTGCATTGGCCGAGAAAGTTCATCTCGATTTTCCGGCGTGATTTCCCCTTGTCAGTGATGCAGAAGGAGGGCCTGACAAGGACAGCTGCCTAGTCGTTCGGATGGGACGGAAAAACCGAGGTCCCGTGTACAAATTGGAGTGCACGTAAAAGATCCCTTGGCAGTTGGAATTCGATATAAGAGTAGGCCGTAGCGCCGCTGCCCGGGCAAAAATTTCCCTCATAGCACACTGTATGGCGTATGCCCGTCTTCAATTGGCCCAGGTACGGTGCTTAAGCGTAGGACGTTAAACCCCATTTCATTCATTCATTCATTAATGTTTACTTTCAAACCATTGGTGGCAAATTTGTTAAGAATCATTGTAAAACTGTCACTTAGTTTATAATGATGTCTCTAGTCATGCGGATGGCACGAAAAACAGAGGTCTTGTGTACACATTCATGTAAATGTAAAAGATCCCTTGGCAGTTGGAATTCGATATAAGGGTAGGTTGTAGTGCAGCTGCCTGGGCAAAATGTATGACATATGCCCGTCTTCACTTGCCCAGTTTAGGAGCAGAACAGTAGGACTTTAAACCCCCATTACATTTTATTTCATTTATATAATTGTGTCTGAAATGAATTAGGGTTTAACATCCTACAGTTTGGCTATGACTTATATGGCGTCTAGATTAGATAAGGGTGTTTATTTCCTGAGCAGTCCCAAACTGACCTAGTTTGTGTCGAGTGGACGTTAAACCCCATTTCTCTCTCTATCTATTATTGAGTCTTATTTCCTGAGTGGTGTTGAGTAATTTAAATTGTGATGTGGTGCCACCTACAGGTTATATTAGCCGGTATATATCTGATGAGTAAGAAATAGTCTATCGGCAACTCATCGTCTATTCTAGAAGAATGCATGTGATCTATTTATAGATAGGACTCGAGTTTATTATAGAGGTTTAACCTTAAACACCTGGCTCAGGTACATCAGGTATACACACCATCTGATTCACACAGCATTTCCTATCATATACACAGGGTTTAAAACAGAGAAAGAGAGAGAGACAGAGAGAGAGAAAGAGAGAGAGAGAGAGAGATATTCATGTCCACTGGTATGTTTACATGTACATAGTTATGTCATGACCAGGGGCCGCTCTTTCAGGGGGGGCTTCTGACAATAACTCACGCAATGTGGCCGCCCCAACTAAGCACCACACCCATACCCCCCTCTCCCCTAACCTTTTTTTGCTTTTATTGAGCTTTTGGCGACATTTTATTTGTCACTATTAAAAATTGTTGCCGGGGCTAAAGCCCCCTTAGCCCCACCGGCTGCGCGGCCCCTGGTCATGACTCACGATTTTATTATCTCCAATTAACCAGTGCATAGTAGAATTTTACAGAAAAACTGATTGTGTGACAAACGATACTATCAGCATGGATATAATGTAAACAATACTGTTTTGAGACAAATAAACTTTAACCGATTTTAATACCTTAAATCACTGTCCAATGTTATAGTGAAGACCAAGATTAAACGAAGGTCGGTCCTATTAGAAACACTCCAAGTATCAGAAGCTAATTTATCCAGCAATGGCCAGACAGAGATTTCTCGGGTCATTGCTTCAGGAATACATGTGTATGTTCCTCTACTATCAAGGGCTTCTTACACCCATCCTTGTCAATCAGAACAATCAAGCAATAAAATGAGACAACCTGACACCAGGCCCGTAGCCAGGGGGTGGCACGGGGGGGCAACTGCCCTCCCAATACTGAGTCTTGCCCCCCCAATATCACAAGAAAATTGGCCTTTACCGCAAAATTCATGCAGATGCCCATGCTAGTTGGCCCTCCCGAAAACATCTTTGCCCCCCCCAAAACAACTTCCTGGCTACGGGCCTGCCTGACACATAAAAAACAATATCCAGGATGAAATGTGACACCAGATGTTCCATAAACGCATCCACTAGTATTAACCATATTGTCTGGATTTCCCATACCAGAAACTATAGTCTTTCAAATCAGATGAAAAACCACATCCCTTTAACACATTGAATTCAATACAAAAACAGGCTGTATGTACATGTAGTGATGCTGTCCAGGCAAATTTCTCCTCATAGCACACTGTATGGTGTACACTCATCATCTTCATTAGCCCAGTCAGAGCAGAACAGTAGGACGTTAAATGGAAAATGAAGCGCTGTGTACATATTGGCATGCACATAAAAGAACCCTCGACAGTTTAAATTGAATCTAAGAGTGACGCAGACTGGACAAAATTACCGTCATTAGCCCAATCGGAGCAGAACAGTAGGACGTTAAAGGAGCTAAATCGCTAACATTTTGGGCCTAGAAATTCATAAAAGTGTTTAGCAACGCATATAATACTGTAATATGAATGTATATAAACTGATTTACATTCAATGGTTTCCATGTTTACTCCAATTTCAAATCAGTTTTGTTTGGCGAAATAAGCCAACAATGTCAATCATGTGCAAAAGTCGAGCGTCTAGTTATTCCAGTCTACTAACTCCGTCTGACTGACTGCAATGTGTCTAGCCTCGTCCCTCGAGTCTCTCAATACAACTGGAGCTGAAGCGTATTATGGTACACGATTCGTGTACCAATGTTAAAAAAATATTTTATCTTAAATATCGGATATCAGAAGCTCATCTTTTCCCGGTAAGTTTACATCAGCAATGTTGATTTAAATTGACCAATAATTCGTGTTTTCGATGTCGACGATTTTGGAGGATTTTGAGTTACGGACTTAGGTCCTTTAAACCTCCATTTTATTCCATTCCTAGAAACTAATAAAGAGGCTGTACACGATGATAAATCACATTGAATTCGGCATAAGAGTAGTCTATATAGTGATGCTGTCTGTACAAAATTACTGTCATAGCACATTGTATTGCGAGCTAGCGTATGCTTGTCTTTGTTAGCCCAATCGGAACAGAAAAGTAGGACGTTAAACCAAGGGCAAGGAAAGGGCCCATGTACACATTGAATTCAATACAAGAGCAGGCTGTATATATGGGGATGCTGTCCGGACAAATTCCCCTCTTTGTAGGCTACACTGTATGGTGAGCATAGCCCAATTGGAGCAGAAGGGTAGGAAGTTAAACCCTATTTTATTTCATTCCTGGAAACTAATGAGCCTGTATAAGATTATAAATCACCTGGTGTCATGCTTGTTTACTGGAAGTCAGAGTGCGAAACCTAACTCCATTTCTTACAAACTTCTGATACAAACTGTAACCATAACATCACCTGCCAAACTTATCAGTTACTATGGTAACTTGTAGACATACATTCTACAGTATCAACTACTAGTACTATACAACCCCCCCTACAGTTTCTACAGAGTTTAAGTTCATTGGTTAATTTAATCCACTTTTACTCTGAGTGATATTACAGACAGGGTTGGGTTGAACCGGTTTCTTCCTGCAGTAATGATCGAAATCATTCGCACGATCTGTGCCAAGGGCCAAATTGGAAAAAGGCCTCAGGCCTAATTTGCTACCCTTGTAAAATGACGTGATTAACCTGTTAGGGGACCATGGCTGATGATGTCACTCAAGCCCTTGCATCAACAGTGAAAATGGGGCAAGTTCTGGCCATTGTACAAGTTGACTGTAACATATGACATACTTCTTTATGGCAAACAAGAGTTAATAACTAATTTGGAGGCCTCTTTAATATTCGTGTCCCTTACTTACTGCCAAGTGAGCTGACCCCCCCACCCTTTGAGTATGGCAGAACTGGGCTTGCAAAATCTCAGCCAGCGGTAACTTTAAACCACTGCGGCTCTAGATTGATATCGATGGGTTGAGATGCCAAAAAGCTACTTAGTATTACATGTCAAAAATGATTATTACATGTGAAAAATAGGCTTGAAAAATCTTGGCCAACACAATAGTTCAACCTCAGGACAGTATCCAACCATCCCTCTCAAACACTGCGTCGCCAAATTAATATCGATGGTTTGAGAAGCCAAAAAGCTACTGATTATTACATGTGAAAACTAGGCTTGAAAAATCGTGGCTAACACAATAATTCGACCCCAAGTACAGTACATGTATACTACTACCATCCCTCTCGAACATTGCATCGCCAAATTGATAGGGATGGTTTTACTTTGAGAAGCCAAAAGCTATATTGAGAATTCTGCGGAAGTATAGTGGTATATAATCGTACAATGTGTCATTAATAAACCTATAACGGTAAATCTCTTTGATCTTTGGGGTATATTCTATACCCGGAATAACTTGGTGTTTGAATACATTGTATATATAGAGAGGAATTTGGGGTTATTCTACTAAAAGTTTTTCTTTAAACTTGTATCGGGTTATTCTTCCAGGGTAGGTTTTTTCCATAAGAAAACATGATATAAGGCTTTTCTTATGGGAAGTCTGGGATATTCTCATTCTAAACATAGACGGTTTATAGGCAAGATCCTGGGGAAGAAAGACTTCAGAAAAACCCTTGAAGAAAATATGCGGCCTAGGTTTTTCTTTTTCTCAGGTTATTTTCTTCATTCTTTCTTTTCCCAGCATAACCTCAGTCTGGTGTTTTTTCCTACACTTATACAATGTGTTATTATACATGTACCACCTGATTAGAGTCCAAAATGGTCGCTTTATATAAATGCGATAATATATTTTGTACCGTGTGGTAAGGACAGCCAGCCCTCGATAAACTACTAGAACTAGAAGGTTTTATTACTGAACAAATACCTTCTCGAAGTATGTAATAAAATCTAATCCAGTTTATACATATGATATTCTGAGTATTCTGCGAAAGTATAGTGTTATATAATCTTATGCAATGTGTTATTATACATATGTTGTCTGACATCAGAATAACCTCCGACTTATCTCAATTATTTCCTTACCTATGTACTCGATACATTCTTACAATAAATAACGCACATGTTACCTGCTACGCACATACATTACACACGCTACCTACTTGTATTCAACTTAATAGGTTAAACATATAAACTATCTTCAAAATAACGATGTGACTCTTTTATCTTGGGAATATATAGATAGAGAGAGAGAGATAGAAAAAACGTGGATAAACTGGAACATTTTGGGACTAACATATTAGCAGTGTGAGGAAACTAGGAAACTAGGAGCAAACAAAAACCAATCAGGTCCGACTGAAACAGGGATGCATACCATAAATACACAACCAGGGTTTAACGTCCTTCGGTTTTGCTCGGACTGGGCAAATGAATGAGTGAAATTTAGCCGGAGCAGCGGCACTACGGCCTATCAAATTTAAACTGCCAAATGACAAGACAGCTTCTCCTTCCTGCACAACTGACAAGGGGAAACCACACTGGAAAATCTTGATGATCTTTCTCGGCAATAACTAATATATTCAAATAGTAAAATTAGCAATCAATGTAACCCCTAGTATATGATGTGACCCCTAGTATATGATATAACCCCTAGTATATGATGTAACCCCTAGTATATGATGTAACCCCTAGTATATGATATAACCCCTAGTATATGATATAACCCCTAGTATATGATGTAACCCCTAGTATATGATGTAACCCCTAGTATATGATGTAACCCCTAGTATATGATATAACCCCTAGTATATGATGTAACCCCTAGTATATGATGTAACCCCTAGTATATGTTGTAACCCCTAGTATATGATGTAACCCCTAGTATATGATGTGACCCCTAGTATATGATGGTATGTGACCCCTAGTATATGATGTAATCCCTAGTATATGATGTAACCCCTAGTATATGATGGTATGTGTTATTATTATATTGTTCTAGAAGTTGGTAATAACCTACACAGATCTATTTTAATCATAACCTTCACAATATACACGAATATAGATCATTCTACTTGACCATACAAACATCTCATTCATACCACATGGTGACCATATTATATAACCAGAGAGATAGACATAGAGGGAGAGAGAGAGATAAATAGAGAGAGACTAGGGGACTAACATAAGGTGTTATTTTATGTAAATAATTTGGTTGCACTTAGGGCTCTTATTAGCGGGAGGACACTGGGTGGACCCAAGGAAAACACACAAGGTTAAACTTGATCTCGATTCCACAGTATTCCACATTCACTGGGTTCAATGACAGACATTAAGATCAAAAGTGCATGCATCAGACCCGCCCACCCTGCATAGACATAGATCAGTCACCATACCACTTGCTCCCCCCCCCACCTGCATAGACCATTCATCATACTACTTGATAAGACTCCACCCACCAATATACATAATTCATCAAGTGATAACGCCCCCTGCATAGATCATTCATCAGACCATGAGATAACACTGCCCCCCTCCACCCATAGATAGTGACCCTCTCCACCCACTTGACCCCCCCCATCCAGCATAAATCATTCATCCTACCAAAATGTCTATCTTATTTTAAATACAAACCCAATCACTTAGTCATACAAAATTTTTTTTTAAATGAATACAACAATAAGGCTAACTATTACTAAACTAGAATTTCAAAGATTATCCCAATATTGTTGTACGCAAAATTTCAATTTCTCGATCACCGTTACAAAATATACAACCCAATTGATTATTGATGTATAATTTAAGCATAATGATTGATTTTTGAACAGTGGTCAGGAAATTAAATATTTGTAAATTGGACACTCATTATCAAAATTGAATTGTCAGCTTTAAACTAGACACAAGTACAAATTAGATGATTTTAGGTGATTTTAAATGATTTTTTTACAAAGATATGATATTATATGAATGTGAAAGAAATAAGTGCTCGATAGACAAGATTAAATGACACCCTAATTACAGAGAGAGAAAGAAATGGGGTTTAACGTCCACTAAAATATGATTAAATTTTATTTTAATAATTCGCTTGCGCGTAGGGGTCTTTAGCAGTGGGAGGAAACTGGAGGACTTGGAGAAAACCCACAAGGTTGGACAGGCCACCCTTCTCCTTGTCATGTACAATCAGGGATTCGAAACCAGGCCAGTTGACTCAATGACAGGCCTTATGATAGCCTACCCCAGATTACAGTGTTGAATGCCTGAGTTTGAGATTGAGGATGTGAACTTTGATGAACCCGAGATAAATCCTAATATTAAATACAGATGAATGAAACCCAATAGATGAAGATGAGGCTGATTATTTGACCTGTATGGTATTTCCATAGTAACCGATAAATTCATTGATATATAGACGACCAGGTGTTCTCAATTATCAGTCATTTACCTCAAAAATCTACCCTAAATATTTAGAGTCCATTTTGATTTGAGACCTTGTTTGAAGTTAGGGGGGTTGGATGGCCGAATGGTGAACGCGCACACGCTGTATCATAAAGCCTGTCATTGAGTCAACTGGCATGGTTTTAAATCCCCTGTTGAACGTGACAAGGAGTAGGGTCACCTGTCCTACTTCATGGGTTTTCTTCGGGTCCTCCAGTTTCCTCCATCTGCTAAAGACCTCTTCGCACAAGCAAATTATTGAAATAAAATTAAAAAACATATGTCAGTCCCGAAATAACCTAGTGGATGTAAACCCAATTTCTCTCTCTCTTTGTTTGACTATAACCTACTAGAAACATGGATTATCTCAAGACAAAACAGCAAATCATAATAATAATAATAATAATAATAATAATAATAATAATAATAATAATAATAATAATAATAATAATAATAATAATAATAATAATAATAATAATAATAATAATAATAATAATAATAATAATAATAATAATAATCGTGTCATTTTACAAGGGTAGCAAATTAGGCCTGAGGCCTTTTTCCAATTTGGCCCTTGGCACAGATTGTGTGAATGATTTTGATCATTAATGTAGGAAGAAACCGAGGAACTCGATTCGACATAGCTTCTAAAACTATTAATACTTTTCAAGTATATGTCATGGAATAAAATATATGCAGAATACAAGAACAGAATATTTGTCGAAATGTTGTGCTTTTAGAATAAACCAGTGATTGTTTCCTATAAAAACTGTGTTCTGTTAATGTGTTTACCAATCGCTAAATGCCACATAAAGCTTATAAAAATATAACAGTTGTGAGAGAGAGAGAGAGAGAGTGAGAGGGAGAGAGAGAAAGAGAGATTGGCTTTAACTTCCACTCAACACAACTAGGTCATTTCGGGACTAACACATGGTTTAATTTTATTTCAATAATCCGCTTGCGCGTAGGGGTCTTTAGCCGTGGGAGGAAACCGGAGTGCCCGGAGGAAACCCACGAGGTTGAGAAGGCGCCCCTATCTCCATGTCACATACGCTCACACCAGGGCTCGAAACCACAGCCGCAAGCCAGAGGTGACCGGCCAGCTAAAGATCGAAGCGCGACACTCTAGACCATTTGGCCATCCCAACCCCCCTATATGTCATGGAGTAAAATATATGCAGAATACAAGAACAGAATATTTGTTGAAATGTTGCGCTTTTAGAATAAACCAGTGATTGCTTCCCATAAACACTGTGTTCTGTTAATGTGTTTCCCAATCACTAAATGCCACATAAAGCTTATAAAAATATAACAGTTGTGAGAGAGAGAGAGAGAGAGAGAAAGAGAGAGATCGGGTTTAACCTCCACTCAACACAACTAGGTCATTTCGGGACTAACATATGGTTTAATTTTATTTCAATAATTCGCTTGCTCGTAGGGGTCTTTAGCAGTGGGAGGAAACCTGAGTGCCTGGAGGAAACCCACAAGGTTGAGAAGGCGCCCCTATCTCCGGGTCACATACAAACACACCAGGGCTGGAAACAACAGCCACAAGCCAGAGGTGGCCGGCCAGCTAGAGGTGGAAGCGTGGCACTCTAGACCACGAGGCCATCCCAACCCCCCTTTTAACAGTTGTAAAACCCTTATTAAAACCAAAAGGTACTTAATTAATAGGGTCCTGGACGGACATGTATCTGTTTCACTCAATTCATACTGTTATCCAATCAGCTCAAAAAGCTTCTGTTTATATTGGTTGGTCCACAACCTAATATTAAATTTAATCAATTGTAATTGTCATAATCCCTCAATTGTCATAATCCCCTAATTGTCATAATACTACAATCCTCACTTGCCATAAACCCTCACTTGTTATTTTCCCTCAATTGTTTTTA
Organism: Patella pellucida; assembly: GCA_917208275.1. Taxonomy (NCBI): domain Eukaryota; kingdom Metazoa; phylum Mollusca; class Gastropoda; family Patellidae; genus Patella; species Patella pellucida. Next base: position 83,946,363 of record OU795038.1, on the reverse strand, counting down.
TCTGTATATTTGTCCATCCTTTTTTGCTGATCTCTCAATAAAGTTCGGGAGAGTTTGCTAAATCTATACATGTATTATCTCATGTGAGCCAAGAAACAAGTTACCTGTACATTGTGGTAAATACCAACGGTCACATTCTCTAGATCTAATCCCACATAAAAAAAACCCAAACAGACAAAATAACATTCTCCTTCAATTAATCTATTAAAAGGGCGTCGTTTTGATATTTCTAAATGTAACATTTATTTTCTAATTTATACGAGTACTTGTAGATTCACCTACTGACCTACACGTACATTAACATCCGTCTTCATTAGCCCAGTTTAGAGTAAGATGTTAAAGTTACAATTTCATATTATTAAATTATATTTTTAAAATGAACTAAAATAAAGTCTTAAAATAGATGGTATCTATAAACAGTCCTTGTTAATATTAATCCTATAATTCTCTATTGCCAGCTGATAAATTGGCAAAAATATTATTTTCAAATTCAAATTCAAATTTTGATTTTCTTAGAAAATATGAAATCCTCACTTTAAACCCCACTTCATTTCATTTTATCTTCATACATGTACTATAGTATCTAAACAACTAATGAGTACAGGCAATCTTGAGACTTAACTCCACAGTTAGCTATTTATAAATTGTCTATTCTAATAGCCCGTTCAGACGCTTAAGTTGAACTAGCTTAAAAACCCCAGCGATCGTTAAACCAGTTTAACTTAAGCGTCTGAACCACATGTGGGGCAAATAAACCAGTTTAAAAACCCCAGCTCGCGACCTGTCTTCGAGACGGCTTTTTATTTTAAGCTGGTTCAACTTAACCGTCTGAACGGGTTGGCTTAAAAACGCCAGCTACAGCTTTCTTTGGACATGCGCAATATGCTACCTTTCTATGAAAATGGCGGCTTCGTCTTCATGCAGTGCCGATGCCAGTGGCAGTATGAGTATTATTGAAAACGACCATAACAGTAAGACTAATAGAGGGGTCAACTGGGGAGAGAAACAAATTTTGCGGATTTTTTTCACCGGATGTTTACATATTATTATGACAGCAAATGGTATGTACGCATGTGGAGTTAACTCTAACCTCCGACCGAAGAGGTCAGAATAGTTAAACCAGTTTGGCTTATAGTACGTGTGAACGCAACACAATGCTGGCTTAAAAACACCAGCGATTTTTTGCTGGTTTAAAAATAAGCGTCTGAACGGGGTATAATACTCCTGTGTCCCAACTCTCCCCAACTTATCAGACTTCTCAGGTTATTTTCAGACTCCTTAGCTTATTATCAAACTCCTAACCTTTTTATCAGACTCCTTAGCTTATTATCAGACCTCTTAGGTTTTTATGAGACTGCTCAGGATATGATCAGGATTCTTGGGTGAATGTCATACTCAGAGAGTTTGCCTTTTTAAACTTCCTTTTTAATGTTCAATATATTTGAGAATCTTTTATTTTCTTCAAAGAAACAACAATAAAAATCCTAAACTTACAATTTGTCAGTCTTGAAATAATAGAAGTACTCTACTTCTTTAACAAGACCTTGGTGGAAATAATAAAAACAAAGGTTTTACTCTGGAATGTGTTGATATATCTCTAGTAACTAGTAGTTAGATAGGATTTATTACTGGTTGTTGGCAGACAGTTCATCAGTTTTACAGACAAAAAGCCACTCAAACTGTTCCAACACTTACAGTTATAATCACACTCATCCTAGCTACATGCTGGCCAATTTTACTTATAAGACCTCCTGTGTATGTTGGCCAAATTTACATTAAGACATAGTAATCCTGGGACCTTTACCAAAGAGTACACATAAGATCACAAGACCTGGTTATGTAACCGTCATTTCTAAGAACTAGACAAAACTAGACGAGGTTGGACAGGCGACCCTACTCCTTGTCACACACAACCGGGATTCGAAACCACGCCACTTGACTCAATAGCAGGCTTTATGATAGGGCGTGTACATGCTAACTATTCAGCCATCCAACCCCACTGTCTAGGCAGAATTCCTCATATACACAGCCTGGTGTATAACTATCGTCATTATATAGCCATGTTAAACTCTATTTCACTTCATTTCTCAATTTAGAGAATCTAACGTCCACCTGACAAAGACTAGGTCATTTAGGGACTAACATATGGTTCAATTGTATTTCAATAATTCTCTTTCGCTCAAGGGCCTTCAACAGTGGGAGGAATGCTGAGGGCCTGGAGAAAACCAACAAAGTTGCTAACCATTCAGCCAACCAACTCTCCTTCTGGGCAGAATTCCTCATATACACAGCATGGTCCATATAGTCATTAGCCAATGTTAAGCTCTTCATTTCTCCATTTCGGTGTAAAAGTGTTATTTTAAACTGGGCATTACCTCTTTGATTTGAAACGAAAATATTTAATTGTTTATTTGAGAACTAATTTTTTTTGCAGATTAATGTTGCTGATTATTTTGTTTTCATTTCGACACGCTGGTTGATTTTGTTTTCGTTTCGACACATGTGGGCTGATCTTGACACCTTATGGGGAGCCATGCAACTAAGTAATGCCATGCACATGTAATTATTGGGGTTTGGGTGGCTAAATTAAAGTGAGATTTGCACTTTAAATCATAAGGTCTGTCATCGAGTCAAGTGGCGTGGTTTTGATTCCACACTTGTTCATGACAAGGAACAGGGTAGCCTGTCCCATCTCCTGGGTTTTTAATGCTAGAGACCCATACACACAAGCAAATTATTGAAATAAACTGAACAATATGTTAGTCCCGAAATGACCTAATTTGTATTGAGTGGATGTTAAACTCCATTTCACCATTGCACATGTAATTACTTCTTACAAATCAAATAACCATTAAATTACGTTGTGTTTATTAATTATACATATCGAAAGCTAGCAAGTATCGAAAAAAGAATATGAACCTACCCATGCGTAGTTAACTCTAACCTCCGACCCAAAAGTTAAACCAATTTCGCTTATAGTATGTGTGAACACTTTAGATGGTCGGATAGCCGTGGCGATAGAGAGGCGGCTTCTCACCAATGCAATGAGGGTTCAATCCCAGCTCAGGACAAGAACTTTATCGTTGATCAGGCAGGTTTCCCCCGAGTTTCTTCCTGCAGTAATGATCGAAATCATTTGCACGATCTGTGCCAAGGGCCCAATTGGAAAAAGGCCTCAGGCCTAATTTGCTACCCTTGTAAAATGACGTGATTATAACATAACATAATGCTGTCTTAAAATCCCCAACTATTTTGTACTGGTTTGAAAATTTATGTCTGAACTGTATATCAGTAAGCCAGCACCTTCTTCACTCGGTCACCCCTCAACTAATTATAAGTACATGTAACTTATATATACAAATTAAATCACAATAAAGATATATTTTGTTTAATTTTAATCTACACAATAAGGATAATTTAGTTAGCAAGCACCTTGCTCACTGTGTCATCAGCCCTCAACTAAGTACATGTAACTCCATTTCTCCATCACACATGTAAATTTTTATAAATTAAATAATCATAAAGATATATTAATTATATTAAATCTATACAATAACGATAATTTAGTTAGCAAGCACCTTGCTCACTGTGTCATCAGCCCTCAACTTAGTACATGTAACCCCATTTCTCCATCACACATGTAAATTTTTATAAATTAAATCACTATTAAGATATATTAATTATATTAAATCTATACAACAACGATAAGTTAGATAGCAAGCACCTTGCACACTGTGTCAGCAATAAGTACATGTAACCCCATTTCTCCAACACACATGTAAATTTTTATAAATTAAATCACTATTGAGATATATTACGTTTAATTATAATCTAAACAATAAGGATAAGAATTTCTAGGGGTGAAATATTTCCGCCAACTTCATTCTATTTCTAGCTTGACTCATCTGTTCTTAAACCAAAAATAAATCAGCTATTAATAGATATGGTATATATGCCTCCATGTTATATTCTCCTGGCAGTCTCATCATAAAATACTTGAAATATATTTACAACATTTGGTGTTCTCCTCTTCATCATAGAAAGTAAGTAACATGAGCTCAACTCCATATTTTTAAAAAGTTTTGAAAATAAAATTAATTAATTTGTAGCAATGATTTATATTTTAGACAAAATCCGTTTTAGATTCAAAAGTATTAATTTAATTTTTTTGCCATGTGAACTGTTCGAATGAGAAGTGATGTCAAGTGTTCTAGAAAGTCGAAGCATACTCTGCTTCATGTACAACACACATCACCAGGTAGAGATAGAGAGAGAGGGGGGGTAATGGGCCTTCCACACAAACCAGGTCATTTCGGGGCCAACATATGGTTCATCTCTATTTCAATAAGCCAACAGTGAAGTAAGAGAGGGAGAGAGAGAGAGGAGAGAGAGAGGAGAGAGAGAGGAATGGGATTTAACAACCACTTGATATGAACTAGTTCATTTTGGGACTAACATATGGATCAATTTTATTTCAATAATTCGCTTGCGTGTAGGGATCTTTAGCAGTGAGAGGAACCGGAGAAAACCCACGAGGTTGGACAGACGACCCTACTCCTTGTCACCTACATGTACATGTACAACCATGGAATCGAAACCATGTCAGCTGACTCAATGACAGATCTAATATTGATACCTGTTAAAGATCTCTACAGGCAAGCGAAATACTTTCCTCGTCAACTTCACGGTAAGCTGAAGAGTAGCGTAAAATTTCTAACATAAGGCCCACCAAGTGCGTCAAATGCGAATGTGAAGCAAAATCTTTTAGCTATGTGTATGTAATGTTGACCCTTGATCCAGGCCCGTAGCCAGGAAGTTGTGTTTGGGGGAGCAAAGATGTTTTCGGGAGGGCAAACTAGCATCGGCATCTGTACAAATTTTTTCGCAACTACTGGTATTTGGGTTAAGGGCCAATTGGAGCTTAGAATATTGAGGGGGGGGGGGAAAGATACAGAATTGTGAGGACAGTTCCCCCCCCACCCCCACCCCTGGCTACGGGCCTACCTTGATCCCCGGTAATACACAATTTTCATGACAAACAAAATTTATAAACAAACCTGTCGACTCATTCTTAACATTCAAAATTTAGCTGTGTGTATGCAGGGCTTGCCACGAGACGCGAGCAGTTGCTCAGGCTCGCGCTGGGCTCTCGCAAATCTACATTTGCAGGAGCAGTTTGTTGCTCGCGCAAAATTTTAAGAAAAATCTGTAAAATTAATTAAAAAATTGACAACATTTTGGGTGAGCAATATTTTGTGCTCGCCTTGCTCACCCAAACCTATATTTGCGTGAGCAGTCATCTGCTCGCCATCAATTTATTCGTGGCCAGCCCTGTGTATGTAGGTAATGTTGATCCTTGATCCTTGGTAATACTTAATGATTGCATTATTACATTGAAATCAGCAACTTATAAATTACATTTCACTCAAACCTGTCTACACATTCGTGAGATTTAAATTTCATTTTACAAGTTCATTATACATGTATTTGAAGTGGTTTTTAAAATAGTCTTTTGATATTTTACAGGATGCCATGATGAAATCATCAACTTGGTGGGATTCGAATTTCATTTATAAAGTTGATTATATTTGAAGTGTTTTCCCAAGTATGGTAGGGTAGCCTTTGATATTTTTATGCAGGCGCGGAACCAGAGGGGGGCCCAGGGGGGCCGTGCCCCCCCCCCTCAGCCCCGGCGAGACTGGAATTTTTGCTTTTTAATTGATGATATAAACATGACTTTCGCATTGTCTATGCCCAGGTAATGCTTCAAGGCTCTGGGGATTACACTAATGTACATGTATGCCTCCCCCCCTCGAAAATATCCTAGATCTAATAAATTTGATACTGGCGAATGCTGGAATTTTTGCAGTAGAGGGTTTGCCACGTTCAAGTTAAGGAAATCTGACGGTTGACAATGCGTGATGCCATTGTCATCTCCAAATTACGTAGGCATACATAATGAGATCAAACACCATTTGATGTCAATTTTTATTCAGAATTAATACTAACACGTTGTGATTCAATTTCATTGATGAATGAATGAAAGAATTGGGGTTTAACTATTATGCACCTAACCTGGGCTAATGGAAGAAGGGCATACGCCATACTGTGTGCTATGAGGGAAATTTTGCCTGGGCAGCGGCGCTACGGCCTACTCTTATATCGAATTCCAACTGCCAAGGGATATTTTACGTGAACTCCAATGTGTACACGAGGCCTTGAATTTTTGTCCCATCTGAATGACTAGGCAGCTGTCCTTGGAAAGCATTAATAATTGTGACATCAAACAATATGCTTTGAATGCCAATCCCATATCTGACTCACTAATGAAATAAAATATTGTTTAAACTAATCTCATCCCACCATCTGAAGATAAAGGATAAAGCACAGAACCGTTATGTAACTGAGCCGGGTGGGGATTGGAGCCGGGGAGCCCCGCCTTCTGGATCCGCCCTTGTTTGAAATTCAACTAGTTCCGTTCTAGTATTTCCTCGATGATCCTTTCTAGTATTTCCTCGATCATGAAGGCGAGTCTTGTTATTCTCAATACGATATCATTCCAAAGATAACGACATTTATTTTCTTTAGTCAAAGGCACAAAGCTTCTTTAATATAAGGTGGGGTCGGTATGTATTAATACCAACAATTTCACAATCAAGTTTATCGTGTTGCAGTTTAGATTATACCTAAAAACAATTTTTATAAGCAATGTTTTTATTCAGATTTGTATCTGAGCAGGGATTGGGGAACAGGCATAGCCTATATTAAACCCCTCCCCTATATAGCCAAGCGCAAGACCTATTATGGTAACCTAACCGTTTTGATTCAAGTGTCATGGTGGCTCATTGAGGAAGCAACTGGCTGACTGACTAGGAGATTTCTAAAATATTTAAATGAATATGTTGTGTGTCGTCTGCCTCATGGCTTCGATTCTGCGGCTGTACATGACAAGGAGTAGGGTCGTCTGTCCAATCTGGTGGGTTTTCATCGGGTCCTCTGGTTTCCTCCCACTGCTAAAGACCTCCATGCACAAGCGAATTATTGAAATAAAATTGACCTGGTCTGTGTTGAATGGATGTTAAACTCCTTTTCTCTCTCTACCTCGTCACATGGAGTACTAACGTACATATTATCAAAACTTCCGATTCCCTGGTTGTACATGACAAGAAGTAGGGTCGCCTGTACAACTTCATGAATTTTCTCCGGTTTTCTCTCACTGAATAAGACCCCTTTGTTTAAGCGAATTATTGGCGTGGAGTGTGGAGTACTAACGAACATACATGTATTATCGAAGCTTTGTTACACTAACAAGGGCTATTTCTAAAATAATCTGTAATTGTTGGTAAGTATGTTTATTTTATCTATCTATAGCCGACAGTCCGACACCATTGTTATTTACAAACATAACGAACCATACAGAACATCCGATATAAACCTTGATGAAAAACAGTCATACCCTTTTATTGGCTGCTTTCCATTGAACATGACTACCACCAAATATTTCACTGACTAACCCAGGAACAATGTCCTATTTTAATAGAGAGAGAGAGAGAGAGAGAGAGAGAGAGAGAGGGTTGAACATCTACTCAACACAAACTAGGTCATTTCGGGACTAACATGGTTTTAATTTTATTTCAATAATTTGCTTGTGCGTAGGGGTCTTTAGCAGTGGTAGGACATCAGAGTACCCAAAGAAAACACCCAAGAGGTTGGACAGACGACCCATCTAATCCTTATCACGTACAATTGGAGATTCGAAACCAGGCCAGTTGACTCAATGACAGGCTTTATGATACAGTGTGCTCGCTAACCATTCGGCCATCCAATACCCCTCCCGTATCTTTAGTATCTTATTTACATAATTCCTAATCTTACCTCTCATATCTCTTTTCTTATGCCAACTCTATTTGTGTAACGATTTAGTTTAGACTTTTAGTTTTATATGGATTCTGTGATAATTCTATACCTTAATCAATTTTTAAATATATGAGAGAGAGAAATGGGGGGGTTAAACGTTCAATTGAAACAAACTAGGTCATTTCGGGACTAGCCTAGGCTATGGTTTAATTTTATTTCAATAATTCGCTTGCGCATAGGGGTCTTACACTTTAGCAGTGGGAGGAAACCGGAGGACCCGAGAAAACCCACGAGGTTTAAACTTATGAACAATTATATGAAGTGCTATTTATAGATCTATATAAATAAAATCAAAGTTGTCTGCGTGGGTGTTCCCCCATCACGGTTCGTCTCCGCACTCCACCCCCTCATGGTATCAAATTTAATAGGATGAACGGTTCTGAACCCCTGAAATTTGAAGGTGTATAAGGCCACCAAATATGGGCCCCCTTTGGTGAAATGATGACACATTCATTTATTCTTTTCCTCTTTTAAATTTATCGTAGTGGATATATAACCGTAAACGGTATCCTATTTACTAACGCTATTGCACCGTAAATCGCAATGACGTATATATACATCGTGTGTGATTGGTTAAATAATAACTTCCGTTCGACGTGCGCAGTTGTGCGACACTTCCGTTCGACATGCGCAGTTGATATATTCCACAAGAACGGTAACTTCGTCTTTCAAGTTTGGCGCAGAAGCACGGTTTTACGGAAAAAAACGTAAACCACTGACCGTCTTGGTACTAAAATTAAAACCAAAATCCACAGAAAAAAGCCCTTGACCGAAATAGAATAATTTTCTATAATTTATATTTATTATTTTTTTTTCTTCTAAAACTAATTCTCTGGGTTCTACCGTAGAAATCTAAGTATGGCTATTTCGTCCTATATAAGAAACGGAGAAATTAGAAAGGTTAGACAAAGACCGTATGGTGGTTATGGTAAGGGTTAGGGTAAGGGTTTGGGTTAGGTTTTGGGGTAGGGTCATGGGTTAGGGTTAGGGTTCGGGTTAGAAATCATTGCGAAAACTGCTGAAAACTGCGAAGTCCACGGATCAGAGAACTGCGCATGTCAAACGGAAGTTACGGCGATGTAGTAAATAGAGTAAAGTGCCGTTTACGGTTGAATATCCACTGCCTAAATTTATTTCATAAACTTCATAAACACAGTCTTTGATTTACTAACAAATCACAACTCTTTTAGTTTTACTCCATAAATATCATAAATTTTAAAAATATAGGCCTATCTCCCCCAATCTATATTTTTAAAATATCTTAAATTATAAAGAATAAAAGAATCAGAAAAATCTTTTGACCGAATTCCATGACGCAGTGAGGGCTAGCTACTCAAATGTCTTTCGAACTTCAATGATTGATATTCAACTTTTAACAGCACTATATTCATGGTGCAAACACATTCATCAGTATAGTAAATTCAATTTTTTTTTAGAATTAAATAAGAACTTTAGGTGATAATATAATCTTTTGATAATAATGAAGAATTAGTACTGAATCATTTTCGTAAACTTATATTTGTGTTTTATATAACTTCCCTCCCCCCATTGTTCTTAATGATATGCCACATGTATGGAAGAAGGTTGTTTCTCAATTACAGAATTAATACACAGTAAATCATTTTAAAATAAACAAATTAACAAGTTTATAATCTTTCACCATGCTGCCACAAAAACAAAATGGCGGCGCAAGTTTTGTGATTCTGGAGAGGGGTAGCTTCTGATTACCTGTATAAATGGGTGTAAATCAGAACTTTTCAGTCTCAAATAAAAATGTTTGATAAAATTCAGATCACCTACCTTCTCACTAAATTAAAATCCGACCCGCAAATCCAAAGGAAATATCAAAAAAAAATTACAGCAAAACAAAGAAAAGTTCTGCCTGCAGTTGATGAGACACGAAGGAAAGTTTCTCTCAGATTAAGACTAATTATTCCAACTGTCCTTCAAACACATCAGAAACAGGGAATCCTACACCTGGGCTTAATTTAGTAACATTTTCTCATTGCTCATTGGCTAAAGGATTCCATTCAGGGAATCCCAAAGACTCATCCTGCATAATCATTGGCTAAAGTCATGGCATCAAGGAATTCCTGGAGATTGTCTAAAAATAGTTTATGATGGTTGAATTCTATTGGCTGAATGGTGAATAATGGGTGGAGCTTAGTGTAGATGAGGAAAGGAAACCCTATACTATATAAGGTCAAGAGAGAGTAGACCATCTGGCATTGAATTGGTTCACTGACACCCAGTCTCTCTGTATCTGTATCATTATAGCACAGCATGTAGTCTAAATCAACCAGATACTTAGCCCTTCATCAGACCATAATTTCCACACAAAGCAGGAAGTGAAAATTCTCATGTTTTGGCAGTGACAAGATGAAATGAAAATTTGATTCACTTCCAGAAATTCTGGGTATTTAGAGTTACGAGAATTTAAAAATAAATTGAAGAGATTTTTAAAAGGTCATTTCGGGACTAACATATGGTTCAATTGTATTTCATTAATCCGCTTGCGGTAGGGGCTTTAAATACACGCCCATGACGGCACTTACGTTTATTTAACAGATACTTTAATTTTGATTTTATTTATTTATTCCTGATTAAAATATAAATTTCTAGTTAGATCCAAAATATATCTTTAATATCCAAATAGTTTAATTTATCCCCTTGATGAATATGAAAATATTGACTGCACTTCTTTTTTATTGCAATTATATATTTTAAAAACAATTTTATCTCTAATACCAGACATATCGGTACATGTGTTTGTATAACGAGAGTATTTAAAATCAAATAAAGCATTTCTCTCCATTATTTACATACAAATAAAACAGATTAGAGATTCTGTATTAAAATATGAAGGCCCTGTAAATATTATTAGTTTTTAATTTCATCTTCTGGATACACCCTAGTGCATAGTGCTTATCATATTATAAATAAATGAAGGGGAGAAGGGAGGGAAATGGGGTTTAACGTCCAATTGACACAAACTAGGTCATTTCTGGACTAACTTTTGGTTTAATTTTATTTCAATAATTTGCTTGCTCATCATAAGTGTCTTTAGCAGTGGGAGGAAACTGGATGACCCGAGTAAACCCACGAGTTTGGATATTATAAATGTATTTATAAATTGAATCAGCAATCAATAGCTGTAACGGCTCAGTGACTAAGGCGCTGCATGGGTCCCTAACTTGGAGGTCCCAATTTTCCACTCTATATTATGGGGGGGGGGGGGGATAAAGCTATGCAATAGGCAGATTTAGCTGTTACATAGTGTATGTTTGAGTAAAAGTTTTATTTGAATTGATACTGTCAGGGTTAGATGTATTTATAACACCTACAAGTTTCAAATAGAAATTCTCGTGGTGTGAATCATACAACTACTGCCAAACCCATAAACTTTTACTTTATAATTATAGACATCAAATTATCAAAGCTTTGTTATTTTTCTCACCTTTGTGAGGAGGGAAAGAGAGAGAGAGAGAGGTTAAATGACCATGTGACACAAATTAGGTCATTCGGGACTAACACAAAGTTTAATTTTATTTCAATAATCCGCTTGCGCATAGGGGCCTTTAGCAGTGGGAGGAAACTGTAGGACCCGGAGAAAACCCACGAGGTTGGACAGACGACCCTACTCCTTGTCACGTACAATCAGGAATTCGAAACCACGCCAGTTGACTCAATGACAGGCTTTATGATACAGCGCGCACGTGTTAACCATTCAGCCACCCTCCTGCCCACCTTTGTGAGAGTTGATAAATATAGTAGAAAAATAAAATTGATGGCAGAATGGAAAGAAATGAGTGTTTATATTAATTAGCCAAAGGAAGGTCAATTGGAATTAACAAATGATAAATCCTCTTTTTGTATGCAGAGATTCCTCAAGGGCACCCAGAACACTGAATTGTTTTAATCTTTCGCTAAATGCTCTATGTTTTTTTTATACAATGTGGCGCAGCGGCTAAAGGCGATGGCTCAACAAACCAGGAGAGAGAGATGGGGTTTAAAGTCCACTTAAAAAAGAATTAGGTCATTTTGTGACTAACACATGGTTTAATTTTCTTTTAATAATTCGCTTGTGCGTAAAGGTTTTTAGCATTGGGAGGAAACTGGAGAACCCGGAGAAAACCCACGAGGTTGGACAGGCGACCCTACTCCTTGTCACGTACAAGAACAAACCAGGAAGTTCCGGGTACGATCACAGGGTTTTCTAAGTATAATATTTCTTGGATTTATTCAGCTTTGTTTCCCCTGATCAGCTGTGTAAGGTGGATGTTAAACCCCATCTCTGTCTATAGATAACCGAACCCTCATGTAAATACTTTGTGAAAGGGGGTGGCTTAGTATCAAAACTCAGTAATTGTGTATCCATAAAACTGTACTGTGTGTTGTAACATGGGCGATTCCAGAGCATGTCTCGGTCATATAGCCGTGGCGATAGAGAGGCGGCTTCTCACCAATGCAACGAGGGTTCAATCCCAGCTCAGGGCATGAACTTTATCGTTGTAAGTGAGAGGGATATTCGGTCTCCCGTCCGATCAGGCAGGTTTCCCCCGAGTTCTTCGGTTTCTTCCTGCAGTAATGATCGAAATCATTCGCACGATCTGTGCCAAGGGCCAAATTGGAAAAAGGCCTCAGGCCTAATTTGCTACCCTTGTAAAATGATGTGATTATTATTATTATGTGCTTTATCCTTTATCATCAGAGGGTGGAATGGGATTGGCATCCTAAGCACGAAATGATGATATAATTGATCCATTAATTCATTATAAATAATGACATCAAACAGGGTGTTTGATTTCTCTCTTTTAAAAGCTGAAAGTCGGCTCATTGTAAATATAAAGATAGTAAGCTGGCACTGCCAGGCAGGATACGCCCACATTTTCGAGAGATGGATAGAGAACAAGCAAAACCGAAAGTGATTTTTCCTACAATCAAAGGCTATAATTCATTAAATTACAATTTGATATGCACAAATATCGAAAAGAATCAAGATCTTTAGGTTATACACATGCATTTCAAGTTTCATCAAAATCGAATTAAAATTGTGACCTATACTGGGTCCACAACCTTGACATACCATATTTGAACACTATTAGCGTAAAACGGTGGCCATTTTGTCTGGCAATTATGGTCCGATTTCCCTGTAATTCAGACTCAACCTTCCTTAGGATGTAACGGTGATATAATCAAACGATTTTTTAAATCGGATAATAATTGTGACCTCCAGAGGGACCACAAGCTAAACAAAGACGATTTTGCGTATAATCAGGGGCCATAATTCAGGAAGTTACGATACGATATGCCCAAATATCGAAAGGAACCAAGATCTTTGGGTTTTAACCATGCATTTCAAGTTTCATCAAAATCGAATTAAAATTGTGACCTCTACAGGGTCCACAACCTTGAAATACCATTTTTTAACATTTTGCGTACGAATGGCGGCCATTTTGTATGGCAATTTTGGTCCAATTCTACCGAAATTTGAACCCAACCTTTCTTAGGGTGTAACGGTGATATAATCAAACGTTTTTTTAAATCGGATAAGTATTGTAACCTCCAGAGGGACCACAAGCTAAAGCAAGGCGATTTTGCGTATAATTAGGGGCCATAATTCAGGAAGTTACGATCCGATATGCGCAAATATTGAAAGGAACCAAGATCTTTGGGTTTTAACCATGCATTTCAAGTTTCATCAAAATCGAATTAAAATTGTGATCTCTACAGGGTCCACAACCTTGATATACCATTTTTTAACAGTATTCGCGTACGAACGGCGGCCATTTTGTATGGTAATTTTAAACCAATTTTTCCGTAATTTTAACTCAACCTTCCTTGGGGTGTAACGGTGATATAATCGAACGGACTTTCAAATCGGATAATAATTGTGACCTCCAGAGGTACCACAAGCTAAAATAGGTGATTTTTCGGACAATCAGGGGCCATAATTCAGGAAATTACGTTCCGATAGGCGCAAATATCGAAAGGAACTAAGATCTTAGGGTTATAAACATGCATGTCAAGTTTCATCAAAATCGGTTGAAAATTGTGACCTCTATAGGGTCCACAAGCTAAAAACGTGATTTTTCGTACAATCAGGGGCCATAATCCATGAAGTTTTGATCCGATACATGCCAATATCGAAAGCAGCCGAGATCTTTTTGGGATAAACCTATATTTCAAGTTTCGTCAAAATCGGACAAGAATTGTGACCTGTGGAGAGTCCACAAACAATTGTGGACGGACGGACGGACAGACGGACAGGGGCGACGACATAATACGTCCACATGAAAATGTGGGCGTATAAAAATACAAGTAGGAGACGATAAAACCCCGAAACTCGATAAGAACAGGAGGGTGGAATAATCCCTAATAACAGTGCAGGCAAGTCTGGATCTCAGTGATGCATCCGGGGATGAACAGGAACCAATCCCGTGTAAATAATCCAAAAATATAACAAAATCCCCGGCAACAAACTCGAAAACGCTGTGTAGTTGGTTTTTAAAACCAGCGGCTGCCGGGCAGGTTACGCCCACATTTTCGAGAGATGGATAGAGAACAAGCAAAACCGAAAGTGATTTTTCCTACAATCAAAGGCCATAATTCGTGAAGTTACAATTTGATATGCGCAAATATCGAAAAGTATCAAGATATTTAGGTTATAAACACGCAATTTAAGTTTCATCAAAATCGAAATTAAAATTGTGACCTCTACAGGGTCCACAACCTTGAAATACCATTTTTTAACAGTATTCGCGTACAAACAGCAGCCATTTTGTATTGTAATTTTGGTCCTATTTTCCCGAAATTTGAACTCAACCTTCCTTAGCTTGTAACGGTGATATAATCAAACGATAATTGTGACCTCCAGAGAGACCACAAGCTAAACAAAGGCGATTTTGCGTATAATCAGGGGCATTAATTCAGGAAGTTATGATCCGATAAGCGCAAATATCAAAAGGACCCAAGATCTTTGGGTAATATCCATGCATTTCAAGTTTCATCAAAATCAAATTAAAATTGTGACCTCTACAGGGTCCACAACATTGATATACCATTTTAAACAGTATTCACGTACGATCGGCGGCCATTTTGTATGGCAATTTTGGTCCGATTTTTCCAAAATTCAAACTCAACCTTCTTTAGGGTGTAACGGTGATATAATCAAACGATTTTTTAAATCAGATAATAATTGTGACCTCCAGAGGTACCACAAGCTAAACAACGGCGATATTGCGTATAATCAGGGGCCATAATTCAGGAAGTTACAAACCGATATGCGCAAATATCGAAAGGAACCAAGAACTATGGGTTATAACCATGCATTTCAAGTTTCATCCAAATTGAATTAAAATTGTGACCTCTACAGGGTCCACAACCTTGATATACCATTTTTTAACAGTATTCGCGTACGAACGGCGGCCATTTTGTATGGTAATTTTGGCCCGATTTTTCCGAAATTTGAACTCGACCTTCCTTAGGGTGTAACGGTGATATATTCGAACGTTTTTTCAAATCGGATAATAATTGTGACCTCCAGAGGTACCACAAGCTAAAATAGGTGATTTTTCGGACAATCAGGGGCAATAATTCAGGAAATTACGTTCGGATAGGCGCAATTATCAAAAGGAACCAAGATCTTAGGGTTATAAACATGAATGTAAAGTTTCATCAAAATCGGTTCAAAATTGTGACCTCTATAGGGTTTACAAGCTAAAAACATGATTTTTCGTACAATCAGGGGCCATAATCCATGAAGTTTTGATCCGATACATGCCAATATCGAAAGCAGTCGCGATCTTCGGGGGATAAACCTATATTTCAAGTTTCGTCAAAATCAGGCAAGAATTGTGACCTGTAGAGAGTCCACAAACAATTGTGGACGGACGGACGGACGGACGGACGGACAGGGGCGACGACATAAAAATGTAAATGTATTAACCTATGGCTGATGAAGGGCGAATAGTCCGAAACATGTACCAGATTACATTTTTTGTTTGTTGCCAGAGATTTTGTTGTATTGTTGTAAATACAATGTGAAAGGTACTGGCCTCTTAAATAACTAAACTGGCTGAAAATATTCCTAGAAATTTCTAGCCTGGTTTCTATTGTGTGGGTTGTATCAAGTGAATACTAAACCCAATCTTTCTCTGGGGGGTGTTGGGATGGCCTAGCGGTCAAGAGGGTCACACTTTTTCCTCTAGCTGGCTGGTCACACCCTGGGTCGCAGCTGTGGTTTCAATCCCTGGTGTGAGCGTATGTGGCTTGGAGATAGGAGCGCCTTCTAAACCCCTTAGGGTTTACTCTGGGTACTCAGGTTTCCTCCCACAGGAAAGACCATGCATATGCGCTAAGATTATAAAATGAAAATAAGACACCTGTCTGCGATATCACATTCGGTGGAGGTGGATGTTAAACACTAAAAAACAACAACCATCTTTATATTTGAGACCACCCAAAAAATAATATTATAAAAAGAAATATGAATGTGGATGAATTGAAATGAAAAATTATAAAAACAAAATCATGAAATATTAACACATGCTTTATCTCTCTCTGTTCTCATTCTATCCACGCTTCCTTCTTTCAAAATACACCCCACCCCCTTTACAGATAACCATGGAAACACACAAATGTGAGATATCTGCCTTGGAAAAAAAAACAAAAATATGATTCGGAATTTGGCCCAGTTTCAAATTAATTTAAATCAAATCACGTTTCTTGTAAACAATAGATTACTATGTTTAAATGGCTGTTGTACTTTTGAAATTAAAGAGAGAGAGAGAAATATTTTTTGAAGTCCACTCGACAACAAACTAGGTAACTTCCGGACTAACATATGGTTAAATTTTATTTCCATAATTAGCTTGCTGGTAGGTAATTTTTGCAGTGGGAGCAAACCAGAGGACACAGAGAAAACCCATAAGCTTGGACAGAAGACTCCACTCATTGTCACGTATATCCGAGTGAATCAAAACCCTGTCATTTGACTGAATGACAGACCTTACGATCCAACAAGCACTCGTTAACCAAACCAAACCCCGCTTTTTTAAATTAAATCTATGCTAATACATGTAGGTCAGTTCTGGTGATCTCTAACCTGTTTAAAATGTGGTAATGTGAAAACCTTTTTTTAACACTAAACACAATGAGTGGACATTAAGTTCATGAGGCGTATAGGCTCAACGTGTTACATCATGTCATATGGTTGTCGATAACCCATGCATTGTTTACATATGACGTAGTAATACAAACTGTGCGGGCAGAATTTTTACCTTTTACTCAATTTACACCTCTGCGTACTATTTTATTCACGCCTAGGAATTCTTTTTTTATTAGTGGGCAGAATTTTTGCCTTTTACTCAATTTACACCTCTGCGTACTATTTTATTCATGCCTAGGAATTCTTTTTTTATTAGTGGGCAGAATTTTTGCCTTTTACTCAATTTACACCTCTGCGTACTATTTTATTCATGCCTAGGAATTCTTTTTTTATTAGTGGGCAGAATTTTTACCTTTTACTCAATTTACACCTCTGCGTACTATTTTATTCACGCCTAGGAAATCTTTTTTTATTAGTGGGCAGAATTTTTGCCTTTTACTCAATTTACACCTCTGAGTACTATTTTATTCACGCCTAGGAAATCTTATTTTATTAGTATATAGTTCAAACACCTTCATTTATATTTTTCATTTTAAAGACAGGTTGCAGGCAATGAAACATTACCCCAGTTATTTCGTCCAATTAGTCAACAAGAGCCATAACTGTAGAAGAGTTTTTAAACCAGAAATTGCTCAAATTCCAGAGGCTTCTTCATTTGACCTTATATGTAATGCATATCATTTTACATAGATCGGACGATAACTTTTATCGTTAGAGCGTTCACAAGGAGTTCAACAAAAAGGGTCAAAACTGTAGAAGTAACTGAAATTGCTAAAGTTTAATAGGCTTCTTGTTTTACCTAATTTAAGTAATGCATATCAATTTAATATAGATCGGACGATAAATTTTATTGTCAGACAGAGTGTTCACAAGGGGTTTTACAAAGTGGTCCATAACTCTTAGAAGTATTTAACGGAAATTTTTGAAATGCAATAGAGAGAGAAATGGGGTTTAACGTCCACTGGGGACTAACATATGGTTTAATTTATTTCAATAATTCGCTTGCACGAAGGGGTCTTTAGCAGTGGGAGGAAATCATAGCAAACCCACGAGGTTGGACATGCGACCCTTCTCCTTGTCACATACAACCAGGGATTTGAAACCACGCCAGCTGACTCAATGACAGGCTTTATGATACAGCAATAGGTACAGTAGTTTCAAGCTAGTGTAAATAATAGAGAGAAAGAGAAACAAATATATCAACCATGAGGCCACTTTGGATTTGTGAGTGAGAGCATAAAAACAATCAGAGAGAGAGAGAGAGAGAGAGAGAGAGAGAAATAAATTAAACTCACCTTTTGATCTTGAATGACCGTTTGAAGGGGAGACAACTTGAGATGCAGGAGTAGGAAAAGACACAGGTGATGCTTGAGTAACGATGGGTGATTTCGGTGAGACTGGAGGCGCCATGGAAACGGGTGATTTCGGTGTTAATGGTACATGTTTGATCACTGGTGATTTCGGTGCCGATCCGAATGGCGTATGCTTGACCGTTGGAGATTTGGGCACTACTGGAATCGCTGTTGTTTGTTTAATGACGGGAGACCTTGGTCCACTGTTGTTTGCTTGTTTTGCCACAGGGGGAGCCACGAGCGGTTTAACAGGAAGTAGTTCCTCTGGTGGTGGAGGAAGCGGAAAATCATCAATATCACAAACGGGAACGAATGGTGGAGTAAATAACGGTGGACTGGAAGCAAAGGATTCCTCCGCTAAAAAAAAAAAAAATTCAGACTTAATACATTTGTTATTGGTCACTATCAGAGTTAACGGCAAGATTAAAGACACATTTTTTTAAGATTACAAAGGTTCCTACATTTAGTTTTATTATTGAAGTTACATGTATAAATTCTATAGTTTTTAATACTACAGATTTCATATTTCAATAATTCGCTTGCAGTGGGAGAAATCAGAGGATCTTGCGACAACCAAAGGTGTTTGACTAAAAGATTTCATGCAGATACGTTAAACCACTAAACCACACAACACATCTTGACATGTATGACATGACGATTTTTTGCATTTCTGATGAAGTTTAGAAAAAAGAAATTAAGGGTGTGCAATGCAAAGTACATCACCATAAATACGAACCTGTTTGATA
Organism: Patella pellucida; assembly: GCA_917208275.1. Lineage (NCBI taxonomy): Eukaryota > Metazoa > Mollusca > Gastropoda > Patellidae > Patella > Patella pellucida. Next base: position 83,927,179 of record OU795038.1, on the reverse strand, counting down.
AATATCTCCTAATTTATCTGTTTTGGTTTTCTTAAGTTGAATTCGACCCAACTCATTCCCACCATCACCGCTACTACCACCGGCACCACCAACACCTCCATTGTTTTCTTGTATAGATGACGGGATACTACTTGAACCATTTAATATACCAGCTGGAAAATAAACAATACACACTAGAGTTACTTCCCTTTAATCTTCAACTTGAACATAGATAGAGGGGGAAAGTGAGAGAGTTTTACCTCCACTCACACAAACTAGGTCATTTTGGGACTAACATATGGTTCAATTTTATTTCAATTTTGAGCATAGAGGTATTTAACAGTGGGAGGAAACCCATGGACTCGGGAAAAACCCACAAGGTTGGACAGCCGACCCTACTCCTCGACTCGTACAACCCCGGAATCGAAACCCCACCAGTTGACTCAAATGCAGGTTATAACCATTCAGCTATCCAACCCCTAAGAACTGAATGAAATAGATTATAACGTCCTACTGTTCTGCTCTGAAAATGGGGAAAACTCAAGACATTATTTTTATCCTTATTTTTCTCATGCAGGAATTTGAATTTGACATTTTGTTGTTTGTTATTGCTAGATAACTTGATTTTTAAAATTAAAAAAAATGCCCCTAAAACTTTTGCTGATCACCCAAATTGTCAAATCAAGAATACGGTCAGCACCAGGCAGCAATGCAAAAGGGATGCGAAACACTTAACAGAGTTACCCCCCTTTAGTCTTCAGATTATCCACAGAGAGCAATAATAATTTCAAATTTTATGTTATTTCAACAGGTGTTGTAGTTAAAATGTTTCAAAATGAATAGAAATTGAAGTAAAAAAAATTTGTGGATTTTCCTGGGAATTTTACTAGAAAAACTGACCTGTTGATTGACTCCGTGGTTTTAGTTTAATCGTTCCAATTTCCTGTATTATGGCCGCATCCACACCCGAATTACTCCGAGACAACGAACCAGATCGGGACTTTTTCACAGCTTCTTCTCTCCCTGCTGGTCTGGCTTGTCTTCCGGGGATCGTAGACACGGGAGGTGGGGGAGGGGGATTCGCTGGTTGTCCCGTGTGGAGTTCTGGTGGGGGTGGGGGTAACGGGGGAGACGGGCACCTCGTCGATTGGGCACCAGCTAGATAACGATCCTTCACTTGAAGCGGGGGTGGGGGAGCGGGGAAGTTGGGGGGAGGAGGAACGCTCATCGGACAATCCACCGAAGCCGATCTTTGTTGAAATTTTTTCGGAAGTTTCGGAGATCCCACGTTTTTACATTTACTCTTCTGCTCATTGTAAGTATCCGATTGTCCGACCGAGCTGCGCCTTAAAACGGGGCTAGTCGGAACCCCGTTCGTCAGTTTTTTCACACTGTTCCGTATTTGCATGTGTCTGGGAGACTGTTCATATTGTTGGGAGGCGTCCTCGTTATGTATATACGAAGCGTACGTATTCTCCGCGGGGGAATAATAGAAACTATCCGTAGCACCATTTGTATAATCCTGCTCTGAATGTCTTTTCTGTTGCTGTAGCAACGAAGCGTTAGGCACATACGAGTACGGTTGATTGGTCGATGGATGATGTTGATGTTTTTTAGCGGGTGATATCGGAGGACTTGGCGTGGAATAATGAGAGTCTTGATACAATCCCTGACCCAGGTCCGGTTCGGATATCGATGATCCCTGAAAAATACAATAAAATATCTTTTAAAATTTACAATTCAATAACTACTGATTCTGATATAGATAATCCCTGAAAAATATATTTTTTTTGTTAAAATAAACAATTCTCCATTTTCCACAAACTGACTTATTGTCAATAGAATGAATGAAATGGGGTTTAATGTCCTACGCTTGAGCACCTAACCTGGGCTAATTGAAGACGGGCATACACCATACAGTGTGCTATGAGGGGAATTTCGCCCGGGCAGCAACTGAATTCCAACTGCCAAGGGTTCTTTTACCTGCACCCCAATGTGTACACGGGACCTAGGTTTTTCGTACCATCCGAACGACTAGGCAGCTGTCCTTGTCAGGCCCTCCTTCTGCATCACTGATATTGTCAATAGAATAGGGTATGAAGATAAGTCCCTTCATCTGCCTACCGACGAATTATTGTCTGGATCAAAATATCATGCTTTGGCAGAATAGTGTTTTGATGTTACCCGTAACTATTATTGTGAAAATCGTGGTATATCAATTCTATATTATAACTGTCCCCAAATGCACCCTAAGGTCAGGCCTGGAAATAACGGTTTTAGACGTACCTGACAAAATGTCAGGCACTAATAATCGCCTTCCAACAGTTGCAATCTTTAATTCAATTATTACGGAGGCTTCAAAACTCAGTTGGTAAGACGAACCACAAATTAAGATCGCACATTGTTGTCACAGTCAATCTAAATAAAATACACATCTATGTTTCGTTCTGTTTGTTGTACTTTCGATGGCCTACATTACAGTAACTGTTGTAGGGGGAGATCGCGTCAGAGGTCATGAGAATGATTTTTGACTTTATGATATAAAACATTGATTAATCCATCAGCGCTGACGTTTCTAATGGTTTACCCACAGTTCGGTGCAGAGCATGCCAAGAATTTGCTGTAACAGACCATTGCATTGGCTAATTCCTAACATCAACTAGAACGTCTGTTATATAGTGCAGTGAACTATCAGAAACGAAATGAAATAGGATCTATGTTTTAGTCAGATTGAATATACAAAACTACAATAGTTAAATCTGAAACCACTTAAAACATGTTGATTTACAAAAACAAGTATCAACTACAATAGTTAAATCGTAAACCAGTTAATTAAAACATTTTGAGTGAACAAAAAAACAGATCAAAAGGAAATAAATCTTATAAAAAACATAAACACAAAACATGTAACAACTAATTAGCTAATAATGGACAGTTGGAATTCGATATACGAGTAGGCTGTAGCACACTGTCTGCATCTATGGACTATAGTCAGTGTTCCATTTTGGGGGTTGGATGTCCGAATGGTTAGCATGTGCACGCTGTATCATAAAGTCTGACATAGAGTAAACTGGCGTGGTTTCGATTCCCAGGTTGTACTTGTACGTGACAAGGAGTAGGGGCACCTATCCAACCTTGTAGGGTTTCTCTGGGTAATCCGATTTCCTCCCACTGCTAAAGACCTCTACACGCAAGCAATTATTGAAATAAAATTGAGTCATATGTTAGTCCCAAAATGACCTAGTTTGTATGGAGTAGAGGTTAATCTCTCTCTCTCAGTCAGTGCTCCATTCGATTTGATGATAACCAGATACACAATCTATTATAGACGTCATTACAACTCTCTAGTGACATAAAACAAACTTTAGTCCTTTATACTCAATGTCTACCTCATACATAATAGATCACAACAATTATTCTCCTCTCGAATCGTTCAGTCCATACACGCTGAACATGACATCATAAGGATGCTACGATTGATAATCAAATTCATCTCAGTGGGCGAATTCCAATCGGGTGAATGTGTCAAGGTTTAAGGTCCCACTGAGTAACACTGAGGTTTAAGGTCCAACTGTGTCAAGTAACTCTGAGATTTAAAGCCCTACTGTGTCAAGCAAAACTGGGGGTTAAGGTCCTACCGTGTCAAGTAACAATGGGGGTTAGGGTCCAACAGTGTGAAGTGACACTGAGGTTTAAGGTCCTACTGTGTTAAGCGACACTGGGAATTAAGGTCCTACTGCATTAAGTGACATTGGGACCTCCCACTACAACTGATCAGATCTTCATGTGGCCTAGTGTAAGCCATCGAAAGTATATACAATGTGGGCGTTTAAAAAACGAAACGAAATATAGATGTGTATTTTAAACAGATTGACTGTGACAGCAATGTTTTGTGATCTTAATTCGTGGTTCGTCTGACCAACTAAGTTTTAAAGCCTCCGTAATAATTGAATTATAGATTTAATCCCCCTATCCCCTGTCTCGTGTTTCATGTTTCTACAATGTCTGGCCTTTGCTCACGAAACGCGAAATTAATGTCTTAGTAAAATTGATTTGTCTGGAGGTCAACTGTCATGGTTGAACCACAAGATCTCCCAGACGGGAGGAAAATACTTTCTCGTCAATATTTTACATCTTGTTCATTCGTTACTGAACTCTCCAGTAATAGAGGTAATTATTGTTGGTATCGAAAGGTTTCAAGGCAAACAGCTATTCGTAGACCAATCAAGGTAGCAGAATCTAAAGTAAACAGATGAACCTAGACCAATAGTAGTCAAGAAATCAAAAGAGAGAGAGAAAGAGAGAGGAGCGAGAGAGAGAGAGAATTTAACTCCACTCACACAAACAAAGTTATTTTGGGACTAACATATGGTTCAGTTTTATTTCAATTTTGAGCATTGGGTTATTTAACAGTGGAAGGTAACCCATTAACCCGGAGGAAACCCGATGAGAGAGAGAGATAAATAGGGATTAATGTCCACTCAACACAAACTAGGTTATTTCGGGACTAACATATGGTTCAATTATTTCATGTCAATAATTTGCTTGCGCATAGGGGTCTTTAGCAGTGGGAGGAAACCGGAGGACCCTGAGAAAACCCACAGGAGACCCTACTCCTTGTCATGTACAACCATGATTCGAAACCATGCCAGTTGACTCAATGGCAGGCTTTATGATACAGTGAGCACATGCTAACCATTCGGCCACCCATCCCCCCCCCCCCTCAATAATTAATGACATACTCAATAATTCATGAACCCCATATTATTTTAATACCTGTCAGCCCCAAAGACGCGATCCTTGAAAGGTCGAACACGGACTGAAAAATCTCAAGATTCTTCTGGCCCAAGAACAAATTCAAGCCCAAGAAATTCTAGTCGAGAGTTAAACTCAGAAATTTATTTTACTGTTTCTCAATTCAATAGGTCAAATTAAAGCACCATCTGGGGATCACAGTGGCTAAGTGGGTAAGACGCTGACTCGCTAGCCTGGAGGTCGGGTGTTTGATCCCTGCATTAGCCGAGAAAGTTCATCCAGACTTTCTGGCGTGGTTCCCTCTTGTCAGTGATGCAGGATAGAGACTTGACAAGGATAACTGTACACATTGTTGCGCACATAAAAGATCCCTTGACAGTTGGAATTAGATATGAGAGTAGGCCTTGCGCCGCTGTCCGGGCAAAATTTCCCTCATAGCACACTGTATGGGTATGCCCGTCTTCATAAGCTCAGTGCAAAAAAGTAGGACGTTAAACTCCATTTCATTTTATTTCTGTTTATTTACCAAGATATGTGGATTTGAAATTGCGTTGTCTATGCTGCTCATATGTTAGAAGATGCCATCATCTTTTATTGGAAGAGGAGAAACTTGATAGGCCTTATTTAAATCAGGAGATTATCCAGCATTGGTATTTTCCAAAAGCACCATTCCCATTCAACGTTTGATTTTACAAACACCATTATCATTCTTTTTACAATCACCACTCTATTTGTATATCGCATACAAATTACACAAAATTTAGACACTAAGATTAACAATGGCTGACTTCTAACTCCTTTTATTGTGGGGTATTACCATAAGGATTGACTTATATTTAAATAAATTGAGGAGATTGAATAACTCCATGTGGGAGATAATATCGCGAGGCGTTTTGTGTTATGTGAAACCCCTGGAGATTGTGGACCAATTCCACATCAAACCTCACACACATGCTACGCTGCTACAGACATTGATTTTCTGATTGTCAATTTCTACATGTCGACTTGGTGGAAATATCCTTATTCAAATTTATAACATAGTACAAAGTTCAACAGAAATAGTTAGGTTTGAGGGGTAGAGACAGAGGGGATGGAGAGAGGGGTAGAGAGAGAGGGGATGGGGAGAGGGGTAGAGAGAGAGGGGATGGGGAGAGGGGCAGAGACAGAGGGGATGGCGAGAGGGGTAGAGAGAGAGGGGATGACGAGAGGGGTAGAGAATGAGGGGATGGAGGGAGACAAAGCGACACAGGGGATGGAGAAGGGGTTGAGACAGAGGGGATGGGGAGAGGGGTTGAGGCAGAGGGGATGGGGAGAGACAAAGCGACACAGGGGATGGAGAAGGGGTTGAGTCAGAAAAGATGGGGAGGTGCAGAGAGAGAGAGAGCAAGAGGGGATGGAGAAGGGGTTGAGAGAGAGGGTATGGAGAGGTGAGGAGAGAGATGGGATGGAGAGAGAGGATATGGAGAGGTGAGGAGAGAGATGGGATGGAGAGAGAGGGGGATGGAGAGGTGCGGGGAGAGAGAGAGAGAGAGAGAAAAGATAGAGACAGAGGGGATGGGGAGAGGGATAGAGCAAGAGGGGATGGAGAAGGGGTTGAGAGAGAGGATATGGAGGGAGAGACAAAGCGTCACAGGGGATGGAGAAGGGGTTGAGAGAGAGGATATGGAGGGAGAGACAAAGCGTCACAGGGGATGGAGAAGGGGTTGAGTCAGAAAAGATGGGGAGGTACAGAGAGAGAGAGAGAAAGAGGGAATAGAGAGGCACAGAGACAGAGGGACTGGAGAAGGGGTTGAGATAGAGGGGATGGAGAGGTCAGGAGAGACAGAGGGGCTGGAGAGGTCAGGAGAGACAGAGGGGCTGGAGAAGGGGTTGAGATAGAGGGGATGGAGAGGTGCGGAGAGATAGAGGGCATGGAGAGAGAGGGAGAGACAGAGGGGCTGGAGAAGGGGTTGAGATAGAGGGGATGGAGAGGTGCGGAGAGATAGAGGGCATGGAGAGAGAGGGAGAGACAGAGGGGCTGGAGAAGGGGTTGAGATAGAGGGTCTGGAGAGATAGAGGGGATGGAGGGAGAGGAAGAGACAGAGGGGCTGGAGAAGGGGTTGAGATAGAGGGGCTGGAGAGGTGCGGAGAGATAGAGGGGATGGAGAGAGAGGAAGAGATAGAGGGGATGGAGAGGTGCAGAGAGAGAGGGAATGGAGAGGTGTGGATATGGAGAGGTGAGGAGAGAGATGGGATGGAGAGAGAGGGGGAGGGGGAGAGGGGTACAGAATGAGGGGATGGAGAAGGGGTGGAGACAGAGGGAATGGAGAGGCACAGGGTATGGTGTATGCCCGTCTTCATTAACCCAGTTGGTGCAAAACATTAAATAAAAATCCCATTTGGTTATTGAGATAGCTGTCCTAGCAAACGTTCCCATGTTTATAATTGTATAAACTCTACATGTCAGAATAATTGGTTGAATAAATCATCATTAACCACGATTATATATCATTCATCTTCATCTGTATAATAAATATACTGTGTATATAATAATACCTACTGGTATAAATATATATACAAGGTCAGTACTGTATCAAATCAGTAGTAAATAAAAGAGAAAATTATATTGGCATCATTTGTATAGGCAGAGTGTTGGAGAAAGAGTTTCCGAGAGAGAGAATGAGGTTTAACTCCACGGAGGACCCGGAGAAAACCCATGAAGCTTGGACAGCGGGCAAGTGGCACACGCTAACCATTCGGCCATCCAACTCCCCTTGTGTAGGCAGAATGGGATTTTCATGTTTATGTACTTGAACATGGAGGCTGGAAAATTACCTTCAAGATACTCTTCCATCAAAGTAATAATTGAAGACAGGCATATACAATATCACGGTGGCTAAGTGGGTAAGATGCTTGCTTGCTAGCCTGGAGGTCGCATGTTTGACCCTGGCATTGGCCATGAATATTCATTGGAATTTTCCGACATGGCTTTCCCTTTTCAGTGGTGCAGGACAGAGGACCCCCGACAAAGACAGAGTTCTTCGCTTGAGGTGCACGGAACTTTGGGTAAACCATTAGAAATGTCAACGCTGATAGTTTAATCAATGTCTGATGTCAAAAGGCCAAAAGTTGCTAATATGACCCCTGACGCGACTTTTCACAACAGCTTGTTAAGATCTTCTTGAAGTGTAGGCCATCGAAAGTATAAAACAAACAGAACGAAATATAGATGTGTATTTTATTTAGATTGACTGTGACAACAATGTTGTGATCTTAATTCGTGGTTCGTCTGACCAACTAAGTTTTAAAGCCTCCGTAATAATTGAATTATAGATTTAATCCCCCTGTCCCCTGTCTCGTGTTTCATGTTTCAACAGTGTCTGGCCTTTGCTCACGAAACGCGAAATTAATGTCTTAGTAAAATTGATTTGTCTGGAGGTCAACTGTCATGGTTGAACCACAAGATCTCCCAGACGGGAGGAAAATACTTTCTCGTCAATATTTTACATCTTGTTCATTCGTTACTGAACTCTCCAGTAATAGAGGTAATTATTGTTGGTATCGAAAGGTTTCAAGGCAAACAGCTATTCGTAGACCAATCAAGGTAGCAGAATCTAAAGTAAACAGATGAACCTAGACCAATAGTAGTCAAGAAATCAAAAGAGAGAGAGAAAGAGAGAGGAGAGAGAGAGAGAGAGAATTTAACTCCACTCACACAAACCAAGTTTTTTTGGGACTAACATATGGTTCAGTTTTATTTAAATTTTGAGCATAGGGTTATTTAATAGTGGGAGGAAACCCATGGACCAGGAGAAAGCCCATGAGAGAGAGAGAGAAATAGGGTTTAATGTCCACTCAACACAAACTAGGTTATTTCGGGACTAACATATGGTTCAATTATTTCATGTCAATAATTTGCTTGCGCATAGGGGTCTTTAGCAGTGGGAGGAAACCGGAGGACCCTGAGAAAACCCACAGGAGACCCTACTCCTTGTCATGTACAACCATGATTCGAAACCATGCCAGTTGACTCAATGGCAGGCTTTATGATACAGCGAGCACATGCTAACCATTCGGCCATCCATCCCCCCCCCCCCCAATAATTAATGACATACTCAATAATTCATGAACCCCATATTATTTTAATACCTTGTCAGCCCCAAAGACGCGATCCTTGAAAGGTCGAACACGGACTGAAAAATCTCAAGATTCTTCTGGCCCAAGAACAAATTCAAGCCCAAGAAATTCTAGTCGAGAGTTTAACATAGAAATTTATTTTACTGTTTCTCAATTCAATAGGTCAAATTAATGCACCATCTGGGGATCACAGTGGCTAAGTGGGTAAGACGGTGGCTCGCTAGCCTGGAGGTCGGGTGTTCGATCCCTGCATTAGCCGAGAAAGTTCATCCAGACTTTCTGGCGTGGTTCCCTCTTCATTTCATTTTATTCCATTTCCAAAAGCCCCATTCCCATTCAACCCTTGATTTTACAAACACCATTAACTTTCTTTTTACAATCACCATTCTATCTGTCTATAGCATACAAATTACACAAAACCGAGGCCCAAACATAACAATGGCTGACTTTTGACTCCTTTTATTGTGGGGTATTACCATAAGGATTGACTTATATTTAAATAAATTGAGGAGATTGAATAACTCGATGTGGGAGATAAAATCGCGAGGCGTTATTGTATCATATGAAACCCCTGGAGATTGCGAACCGATTCCACATCAAACCTCACACACATGCTACACTGCTACAGACATTGATTTTCTGATTGTCAATTTCTACATGTCGACTTGGTGGAAATATCCTCATTCAAATTTATAACATAGTACTAAGTTCAACAGAATTAGTTAGGTTTGAGGGGTAGAGAGAGAGAGGACTGAGAGAGGGGTAGAGACAGAAGAGATGTAGAGAGGGGTTGAGAGAGTGGTTGAGAGAGGGGTAGAGACAGGGGGGATGGGGAGAGGGGTAGAGACAGAGGGGTTGGGGAGAGGGGTAGAGAGAGGATGGGGAGAGGAAGAGAGAGAGGGGATGGGGTGAGGGGTAGAAAATGAGGGATTGGGGAAAGGGGTAGAGAGAGAGAGGATGGGGAGAGGGGTAGGAACAGAGGGGATGGGGAGAGGGGTAGAGAGAGTGATTGAGAGAGGGGTACAGACAGAGGGGTTGGGGAGAGGGGTAGAGAGAGGATGGGGAGAGGAAGAGAGAGAGGGGATGGGGTGAGGGGTAGAGAATGAGGGATTGGGGAAAGGGGTAGAGAGAGAGAGGATGGGGAGAGGGGTAGGAACAGAGGGGATGGGGAGAGGGATAGAGACAGAGGGGATGGGGAGAGGGGTAGAGAGAGGATGGGGAGAGGGAGAGAGAGAGGGGATGGGGTGAGGGGTTGAGAGAGTGATTGAGAGAGGGGTAGAGACAGGGGGGATGGGGAGAGGGGTAGGAACAGAGGGGATGGGGAGAGGGATAGAGATAGAGGGGATGGGGAGAGGGGTAGAGAGAGGATGGGGAGAGGGAGAGAGAGAGGGGATGGGGTGAGGGGTAGAGAATGAGGGATTGGGGAAAGGGGTAGAGAGAGAGAGGATGGGGAGAGGGGTAGGAACAGAGGGGATGGGGAGAGGGGTAGAGAGAGTGATTGAGAGAGGGGTACAGACAGAGGGGTTGGGGAGAGGGGTAGAGAGAGGATGGGGAGAGGGAGAGAGAGAGGGGATGGGGTGAGGGGTAGAGAATGAGGGATTGGGGAGAGGGGTAGAGAGAGGATGGGGAGAGGGAGAGAGAGAGGGGATGGGGTGAGGGGTAGAGAATGAGGGATTGGGGAGAGGGGTAGAGAGAGAGAGGATGGGGAGAGGGGTAGGAACAGAGGGGATGGGGAGAGGGATAGAGACAGAGGGGATGGGGAGTGGAGGTAGAGAGAGGATGGGGAGAGGGAGAGAGAGAGGGGATGGGGTGAGGGGTTGAGAGAGTGATTGAGAGAGGGGTAGAGACAGGGGGGATGGGGAGAGGGGTAGGAACAGAGGGGATGGGGAGAGGGATAGAGATAGAGGGGATGGGGAGAGGGGTAGAGAGAGGATGGGGAGAGGGAGAGAGAGAGGGGATGGGGTGAGGGGTAGAGAATGAGGGATTGAGAGAGGGGTAGAGACAGGGGGGATGGGGAGAGGGGTAGGAACAGAGGGGATGGGGAGAGGGATAGAGATAGAGGGGATGGGGAGAGGGGTAGAGAGAGGATGGGGAGAGGGAGAGAGAGAGGGGATGGGGTGAGGGGTAGAGAATGAGGGATTGGGGAAAGGGGTAGAGAGAGAGAGGATGGGGAGAGGGGTAGGAACAGAGGGGATGGGGAGAGGGGTAGAGAGAGTGATTGAGAGAGGGGTACAGACAGAGGGGTTGGGGAGAGGGGTAGAGAGAGGATGGGGAGAGGGAGAGAGAGAGGGGATGGGGTGAGGGGTAGAGAATGAGGGATTGGGGAGAGGGGTAGAGAGAGGATGGGGAGAGGGAGAGAGAGAGGGGATGGGGTGAGGGGTAGAGAATGAGGGATTGGGGAGAGGGGTAGAGAGAGAGAGGATGGGGAGAGGGGTAGGAACAGAGGGGATGGGGAGAGGGATAGAGACAGAGGGGATGGGGAGTGGAGGTAGAGACAGAGGGATGGGGAGAGGGGTAGAGGCAGAGAGGATGGATGGAGAGACACAGCAACACAGGCGATGGGGAAGGGGTTGAGAGAGAGGATATGGAGAGGTGAGGAGAGAGATGGGATGGAGAGAGAGGGGGAGGGGGAGAGGGGTACAGAATGAGGGGATGGAGAAGGGGTTGAGACAGAGGGAATGGAGAGGCACAGGGTATGGTGTATGCCCGTCTTCATTAACCCAGTTGGTGCAAAACATTAAATAAAAATCCCATTTGGTTATTGAGATAGCTGTCCTAGCAAACGTTCCCATGTTTATAAATGTATAAATTGTACTTGTCAGAATAATTGGTTTAATAAATCATCATTATCCATGATTATAAATCATTCATCTTCATCTGTATGATAAATATACTGTGTATATAATAATACCAACTGGTATAAATATATATACAAGGTCAGTACTGTATCAAATCAGTAGTACATAAAACATAATTATATTGGCATCATTTGTATAGGCAGAGGGAGAGGGAGAGAGAGAGAGAGTGAGGGAGAGAGAGAGAGAGAGAGAGGGGGAGAGAGGGAGGGACAGAGAGAGTGAGAGAGAGAGGGAGAAAGAGAGAGAGAGAGAGAATGAGAGAGCAATAGGATTTAAGGTCCACTCAACACAAACTTCAATTTTATTTCAATAAATCGATTGCATGTATGAGTCTTTAGCTGTGAGAGGAAACCGGAGGACTCAGAGAAAACCCACAAGAGAACAGAGAGAGAGAAAGAGGGGGAGAGAGAGAGAGAGAGAGATGGAATATAAGGTCCACTCCACACAAAGTAAATGTAGGTCATTGCGGGACTAACATATGGTTCAATTTTTAAATGTAGGTCATTTCGGCACTAACATATGGTTCAATTTTATTCCAATAAATCAATTGCACATAGAGGACTTTTAACTGTGAGAGAAAACTGGAGTACCCAGAGAAAACTCATGAAGCTCGGTCAGATGACCCTACCAAACGACAGACCTTATGATACAGTACGCTTGCGACACATTTTAACCATTCGGCCATCCAACTGCCCTTGTGTAGGCAGAATGGGAGCTACATGTACATGTACTGGAACTTGGAGGCTGACGTATTGGGTGGCTATTTCCAATAAAAGTATGATCATTTTGGTAAGAAGTAGGGACATCCAATACTGGATTCCTTAAAATAAACACCCATGGAGCATACACAGGACAAAAATGAGAGGCTGTCTACTCGAGTGATGTCAAAGGTTGCACATGTAAATTGTTTGCTTTAGGAAGGGCTTGATGTATATATTGTTAGAAACTTATATTATTGGTGAGTGGATGTGGAAAAAGTGAGAGATCTAAAATGCACAACAGCTTTTCGTCTCATCCAAACAACTATTTACTGTTCTTTTTTGGGCCGAGACTTCCTGGTTCACAAGCCAGTGTCTTAGTAACTGAGTCACTTATCGCGTTTAAGTGTAAACGTGGCTTTAGTCACTTAGTCACTGTGATCCATTGGGTGAATGGCCACAGCCATGTTGTATATTTTAGAGTATTTCCATAATGTGACAAGCATTTCTAGTGTTGTGGTTAATGTTACAGTTTATTTCTATATAGATATAACTATAACTGAATATTCATATCATTATTAGGCCATATATATAAAACAGATAATCTGTATTTCAGATTATATTCGGCCACAGAGAGAGAGTTAGAGATTTAACCTCCACTCGACACACTCTAATAGTAAATGCAGGAGGACTGCACTACACGCAAAACAAAAAATCTACAAGATAAACTTGCGGACAAGACAGAAAATAGACATTGCAAAAACCAAACAATCATCAAATCAAGTGAATGGATCCGGGGGCCAGCCGTAAGCGTCCACTGCGCTGTACAGTCATTTCAAGATTAACATCTTATGTATGGTTTAATTTTATTTCAATAATTATGTTGTGTGTGGGGGTCTTTTTTTAGCAGTGGGAGGCAACCGGAGGACCAGGAGAAAAACCATAACGTTGGACAGACGACCCTACTCCTTGTCACGTACAAGCAGGGAATCGAAACCACGCTTCTTGACTCAATGACAGACATTATGATGTAACGTGCACAAGTTAACCATTCAGCCAATCAACCCTCAAAACCTGTCTTCTACAGATACAACATTATGGTTAGGTCTTAGTGTATGCCGCGCTTCGACCTCTAGCTGGTCAGCCACCTCTGGCTTGCGGTTGTTGTTTCGAACCCTGGTGTGAGCGTATGTGACATGGAAATAGGGGCGTCTTCTCAACCTCATGGGTTTCCTCCGGGCACTCCGGTTTCCTCCCACTGCTAATAACCTCTACGTGCAAGCGAGTTATTGAAATAAAATTAAACCATATGTTAGTCCCGAAATAACCTAGTTGTGTTGAGTGGACGTTAAACCCAATTTCTCTCTCTCTCCCTGCATGTCAAGGTTTTTATTTGATGTTAAATATAGAGATAACCTGCTGTGATACTGCCTCGGGAAAACATGTACATGAATCTGTAATATACTGCCTCAGGAATACATGAATGGTAATAAATCGGTTATATCAAGGACTCTCCAGATTCCAGATGCTGGCAGTCACATGCTACTTCAATACTAGAAGTCCTAGCCTACTTGAATACTGGAAATCCTTGTCTACTTCAATATCGGCCAGCAGGATATAGGATTATTAGATTATTGGATTATTGGATCGATGTTTTGACATAAAAACCAATTGTCCCCATTATTTCTTTCACAGTGCAGGAAGACCACACAAAACCAAACCTATACGACAAAAACCTGCAGACAAAAATCAAACTACAGAGAAAAAGCGAAAGTAGGTCATTTCATTCAGGGCCGGATTAACCATGGGGCACCATGGGGCACAGGCCCCAGGGCCCCCCACATTAGGGGGCCCCCCACAAAAGTTTTTACTACGATTTTTGTCTCAGCACCCCTAAAAATCCATGGAAAGATATATTCTAGACAAAACAGCAAATAAATGGCCTGGTTGTCTGGTTGTGGGCCCCCCCACAAATTTTTTTAGTTGCGTCTAGTCACCTCCTCTAGAAATGCCATCATTTCATAGCACTCACATTTATCACCACGTCCGGATTAACCATGGGGCATAGGCCCCACGACCCCAAATATTAGGGGCCCCCCCACAAAAAATCTTAGTTGAGTCCAGCCCCCTCCTCTAGAAATGCCATCATTCCATAGCACTCGCATGGATTGGTCCACTGAAATAACACTAAAATGCGCTAATTTTATTTTTTTCTAAATGGCTCCACACAAGTGCCTGAAATGCAAGGAAATCATGTTTCCGGCCTCCAATTTATGAAAATTTCCAGAAAAATAAGGCGTCCCCTCCAAAAAAATTGACAACCTTTCAATTATAAATAATACACTTGATTATGATCACATAGTGATGCTCCTGGGCACTGATGAGTCGGTGGGTTTTAATGGCGCCTACACCTGATCCAAACTTTCTTATATCTCTTATGTGGAGGCTATCGGGCGCCACCACAGGCGCGGACCCAAGGTGCGGACACCAGAAGCGAATGCCTCTCACAAAAAATCTGCCGCCATATAAAATACAAAATTGCCGCTCAGATATCACCCAAATGGCAGAAAAACGTGTTTCCTGCATCGTTATTATTAAAATTTTCTACTGGAGGACCCCAGACAAGGATGCCATCTCCAAAGGCGAAGGGTCTCTCCTATCGGCGTCTGACCCTCCACATGACATTAAAGGGTTCGTTTTGGTCGCCCTTATTCACATTTGACAGGCGCGCCACCAATTTTTGTTCTGGTCGCCCTATCCACGTCGCCTTATGGTGTTTCGGACTAGTTCTAGTTTAGAGGATAAAGAGTTTCTCATTTTGGTGTGCTTAACATCAATGAATGAATGACATGGGGTTTAACGTCCTACTGTTATGCACTTAACCTGAGGTAATTGAAGACGGGCATACGCCATATAGTGCTATGAGGGAAATTTTCCCCGGGCAGCGGCGCTACGGCCTACTCTTATATCGAATTCCAATTGCCAAGGGATCTTTTACGTGCACCCCAATGTGTACACGGGACCTCGGTTTTTCGTCCAATCCGAACGACAAGGCAGGTGTCCTTGTCAGGTCCTCCTTCTGCATCACTGACAATCGAACACCCGACCTCCAGGCTAGCGAACCAGCGCCTTATCCACCGTGATCAAATAAGAAATAGCGCTGCCGAAATGGACATACGGGAGCGACGTTGATTACAGCTCCAAGCCCCCCACCCCCACGTACACACACGCACCGTTCCGCACTCAGGGCATTATATTGGCGTCTCCAACACTCTGCTGCACCCCCACTTCTACAATCTTACATACGGCCCTGCCTTCGGCGCTCGCGGTCGGTGATCAGGGCCCCCCACATGTTCCAGGCCCCAGGGCCCCCACCATGGTTAATCCGGCGTTGATTTCATTACTAACATATGGTTTTAATTTTATTTCAAGGGTTAGAAAGGCAAAGCACCTAACCGACTGAGACAAGCACCTACTCACGTACTTACTGAGCCATGCACAATAATCACTGAGCCACTGCTTCACCATCCATACTCACTGAGCAAAGCCACATACTCACTGAGTCAAGCAGCCCAGTCAATGAGCCAAGAACCATAATCACTGAGCCAAGCCCCATACTCCCTGTACACACTGAGCCAAGCACCATAATCACTGAGCCAAGCCCCATACTCCCTGTACACACTGAGCCAAGCACCATTATCACTGAGCCATCTATACTAACAACTGGAGAAACACAATTCACATGTAACTCAAACTTTGATCTTGTTTCCATTCCATGCCAAGATGAAATTTCTGTCTCTGTCTCTGTCTCTGTCTCTGTCTCTCTCAGCTTGAACAATGGAGTCCATCCAGTTGAATGTTACATCAAAGAGAAGCCATTTATAACAACACAGCCCAGACAAGTCTGGATAATTAACGGCTGATTGCTCTGTTGATCATCTTGAAACTGATCCTTTCAGCAGGATGCGATTCAGTCGATTCAGTCATCCTAACGCGATTATCGCAAACATTAAAATCTCACTAAACTTCCACAGCCCAATATAATCTGATCATATTACCATGGCTACATGTAAAACTCCATTTTATTTCATTTCATATTATTTGCAGTTAGAAATTAAACTTATAAACACACTCTTTCTAGTCGTATGCTCGGGCAGTAATTCTCAATCAGTGTGCCGTGAGATCTTCCTAAGGGTGCCGCAAAAGTTTGAATGGCACACTAAGAAAATGTGAAAAACCACATAATCCTAATTGAGTATTCACTTGTGTCTACGGATATGTTCATAGATGTGTTTTTCTTTATTTAGTTTGATTCATTCTATGACTAGTCCCTACCATTTCCTGGCATGTTTTTATTTTGCAAATTCACATATTTTCCATGTATATTTAATTAGCCAGGTGTGCTGCAATTTTTCATGTGTTCCAAGGTGTGCTGTTGACAACAAATGATTAAGAACCACTCATGTGTTAGGGGGACTTTGCTTTATGTATATCTATGTATGAATTGTTAAATGGTAAACACACTCTCTCTCTCACTTTACTTGTATTCTTCCTTCTCTCACTCAAGACAGGTCCTTGTAGTCATGCTAAATAACAAGATTTCTTTCTTCCATTTACAATAAATCAATCGTATCTGACCCAAGTCTAATCCCAATAATACACTCTTACAATAGCGGTTTCCTCCACAATAAATAAAAACGTATCTGACCCATGTCTAATTCAAATAGGAGGGTGGATGGCTGAATGGTAGGCGCGCGCGCACTGTATCATAAAGTCTGTCATTGAGTCAACTGGCGTGGTTTTGAATCCCCGGTTGTACGTGGCAAGGAGTAGGGTCGCCTGTTCAACCTTGTGGGTTTTCTCCTGGTCCTCCTGTTTCCTCCAACCGCTAAATACCTCTACACGCAAGCGAATTATTGAAATAAAATTAAAATCATATGTAAGTCCCGAAATCACCTAGTTGTGTTGAATGGACGTTAAACCACATTTCTTTCTCTCTCTGATGCTAATAATACATTCCTACCACGATATCAAACCATGTTCTGTGAGAAATCATTTCCTGTATTAATAGTAGTTCCTTACATCAAATTACAACATCCGTCTGGTCGGTAGTGATCAGAGTTAATAGTAGTCTTTGTCTACAAGATGTATACTATTCACTGTGAATAATATAATGATCTCTGACGTTACTTTCTAAAACTGATTCGACTTGTAAGATTAACGATAATTGTGGTCAATCTTGTCTGGAGAAGGATTCCAAACTCATTTGACGTTTGACGTCAACAAAAGTCACATATGTCTACATGATCATTTCTTGTAAGATTCAAGTTAATTGGTCAATCTTGTCTGCAGAAGGAATCCTTGCTACATTTACTCCTCTTTAAACCTGATTCGACATTCCACGTCAACAATAGTCACATGTCTACATGAATAAAATACAATGATTATCGGAAAAGAAATTTGATATTGAGTCATTCATAAGTTAAGACATCATTTTAAAGTAGTTAATATTACTTTGCACGTGTTCGAGGATTACGCAAGGTGCTGGACGAATAAAATCAACGTCAATAAAATTGTCTACTTTCTTTAGTACTTCAGGAAATAACGTGATTAATTAATTTCTGACATTATTAGGCCATAATTCGAAGTGCTCTCTTGCACAAATTTCAAATTTCTTGTACATGTAAACAATGGTTGGAGATGTCTAGGCTACATATACATCTCTTGTAATTGACATGAAACAAAATGAAATGGGGATTAACGTCCTACTGTTTTGCTCCGACTTGGCTAAGGAAGATGGGCATTTGCCATACAATGTGCTATGAGCCAAATTTTGCCTAGCCAGTGGCACTATGGCCTACTCTGACACTCCAACTGTCAAGGGGAAACCACGCCAGGGAATCCTGATTAACTTTTTTTTGGCCAACACATGGTCTCCATGTTAGAGAACCAACATTTTACTCACTGAATCACCATGGCTCCCCGCATCTCATGTCAGATTCAGAGAGAGAGAGAGAAATGGGGTTTAACATCCACTCAACACAAACTAGGACATTTCAGGACTAACAGGACATTTCTAAAATTCCTCTATAGTTAGATACATTTCTGAAAATACCAAATTATCCATAGCCGAAAGTTCCTGAGAGTGATTTCAATAATATAGGATTGATTGCAAACTAAAGCCAAGTCAATCTCGTAAAGGACTATCAGTCGAAAAATTAATCCAATATTTACTTCCACAACAACCAATAATCAATAAATATTCAGAGAAAAATATGCTGCATATATTCTGACAAGATATCAAATAATATTTACATAGACATACGTTATAAGGCATCAATAAGAACAGCAATCACACGTTCATATATGGAAGGAAACTTGGATATAATCCTTCGTTAGTTGTTTGTAGTTTTACTTCTACTTCCACCACGAGTGATATCAAAGACATGTGTTTCCTAATATCCAACGTCATGGATTTTCTCTGGGTCCTCCGGTTTCCGCTCACTGCTAAAGACCCCTACGGGCAAGCGAATTATAGTAATAAAATTAAACCATTTGTTAGTCACAAAATGACCTAGTTTGTGTCGAGCGGACTTTAAACCCCATTTCTATCTCTCTCTCTGTTTCCTAAGAAACTTGGTAGAGGAAGTCACAACAAAAGGGTTGAACCAGCAGGGAATTCAAGCACCCAAGGTACATGTATATTTCATCGAAAGTAGAGGCTCTTGGTGGAGGCATTTAGCAATTGAATTATGACATATACTATCTCCATATAATACTAGATCTCTTATTAGTAATCACTTGGTTTGTCATACAGGTACAAGAATGAGAGAGAGAGAGATAGACAGAGAAAGAAATTGGGTTTAACGTCCACTCAACACAAACTAGGTCATTTCGGGACTAGGAGTCTTCAGCAGTGGGAGGAAACCAGAGGACCCGGAGAAATCCCACAAGATTAGACAGGCGACTCTACTCCTTGCCACACTCAATGACAGGCTTTATGATACAGTGCGCGCACGCTAACCATTCAGCCATCCAACGACCAAACACCCTATACTGTAACAAGATGGGGGGGGGGATGACCTAGTGGTCTAGAGTGCCGCGCTTCGACCTCTAGCTGGCCGGCCACCACTGGCTTGCGGTTGTGGTTTCGAGCCCTGATGTGAGCGTATGTGGCATGGAGATAGGGGCGCTTTCTCAACCTCGTGGGTTTCCTCCGGGCACTCCGATTTCCTCCCACTGCTAAAGGCCCCTACGCGCAAGCAAATTATTGAAATAAAATTAAAACCATATGTTAGTCCCGAAATGACCTAGTTGTGTTGAGTGGACGTTAAACCCCATTTTCTCTCTCTCTCTGTAACAAGATTACACAAGTTGTTTTTTATATTTACAACAACTGTAAAGTAATCTTTGTCACCGGTCTATACAGAGTTGATTACGCACTGGGACCCGGAGAAAACCCATAATGTTGGACAGACGACCCAACTCCCTATCATGTACAACCGGGGAATTAAAACCACAACAGCTGACTCAATGACAGACCTAATGATGCAACAGGCAAGGGTTGACCATCCTCCCCGTTACAACCCTGATAATGGAGACGGATGAATATCCCGTACAAACGCCATTTTTAAACTTCTGGAACCATACCAAACGTTTTGTCTATAAAAGGGGTTTATAATCCTACACTTCCACGTACGAGGGGGTTACATGGGGTTTTAATGACCGGAGTTATGCAGACAGATAACCTTCACATGTTCAGATTCGACTTCTTTAAACCATACACAATGTTAAACTTACCATGTTAATTCAACGACCATGTCTCTTTTCATAGCAAATAATATATATCTCGTCCTCCATCGATACAAATAACTTAATTATCCCCCCACAACATTATCAATCGACTAAAACCTCTACGACAATTCCAAATAACCCCCACATACGCTATGTTCAGACTTCTGCAACCATACACCATGTCAAACTTACCATGTTAATTCAACAACCATGTCTCTTTTCATAGCAAATAATATATATCTCGTCCTCCATCGATACAAATAACTTAATTATCCCCCCACAACATTATCAATCGACTAAAACCTCTACGACAATTCCAAATAACCCCAAATGTTCAGACTTCTGCAACCATACACAATGTCAAACTTACCATGTTAATTCAATGACCACGTCTCTTTTCATAGCAAATAATATATATCTCGTCCTCCATCGATACAAATAACTTAATTATCCCCCCACAACATTATCAATCGACTAAAACCTCTACGACAATTCCAAACAACCCCAAATGTTCAGACTTCTGCAACCATACACCATGTTAAACTTACCATGTTAATTCAACAACCATGTCTCTTTTCATAGCAAATAATATATATCTCGTCCTCCATCGATACAAATAACTTCATTACCCCCCACAACATTATCAATCGACTAAAACCTCTACGACAATTCCAAATAACCCCCACATACGCTATGTTTAGACTTCTGCAACCATACAAAACGTCAAACTTACCATGTTAATTCAACAACCATGTCTTTTTTCATAGCAAATAATATATTCCTTGTCCTCCATCATTATCCCCACAACACTATCAATCGACACGGAACTAAAACCTCTACGACAATTCCATATTCGACGCCGTTAAGTTAACATCCAAATATCCAAATATTATCCATTTTCTCATCCATAAATCCGCCGAACATTTAATCTCACACCTACTACCGCCTCAATTCCATTCCTCGAACATTTCTATATCCTTAAACCCAGCAGACGGTCGGTCAACCAATGAAGATCAATAACTCAACTCCGATATTTTAACGTTAAAACCCAGCGAAAGGACGACGAGTCAACGTTAAAATGGTTGTCCCTTTATAACAAATTACATCTAGTTGTCTTAATAGTACTGGTAGATCAATACTACTTGTTGCTGTTACAGTACTACTAATATATTGTCATGATAATCAAGACTATCAATCTCCTTACATCAATTAAATGTCGTAGACGGCATAAAATGTAAATAATGAGATGAAATGAAATAAGTTTCAATGTCCTATATTTTTGTGAACCACCCAGGATTATGATACAGAAGACAATTTAAATAGGAAACAATCACTGGTTTTATTCTAAAAACATAAAGTTTCGATGAGTATCCTCTCTCTTATTGTTATCAAGCAGGTTCTGTTAATGTTACTGTGTTTCTAAAACCATAAATGCCACTTAAAGATCAGGATAATGAGAGAGAGAGAGAGAGAGGTTTAACGATTAACACCTGGCTCAGGTACATCAGGTATACACACCATCTGATTTACACAGCATTTCCTATCACATACACAGGGTTTAAAACAGAGAGAGAGAGGGAGAGGGAGAGAGAGAGAGGGAGAGGGAGAGAGAGTTTAAATCCATAGTCCACTGGACACAGACTTAATCTTTTCGGGACTAACACATGGACCAATATTGTTTCAATAATACGCTTGTGCGTAGGGGTCAATATTCAAGCTTTGGTAATTAACTTTAACTAATTATGAAATGAAACCTGGGGTTATAGAGAGAGAGAGGAAGGGTTCAGGTCCACTCTACACAAACTAGGTCATTTCGGTACTAACATGGATTAATTTCAATAATGTGCTTGTGTGTAGAGATCTTTAGCAGTGGGAGAAAACCGGAGGACACTGAGAAAACCCAAGAAGTTGGACAGACGACTCTACTCTTGTCACGTACAACTGGGGAATCGAAACCACGCCAGTTCATTTCAAAAATTTGCTTGCATTTAGGGGTCTTTAGCAGTGGGAGGAAACCAGAGGACCCAGAGAAAACCAACAAAGTTGGACAGACAACCCTACTCCTTGTCACATACAACTAGGGAATCAAACCACATAAATTAACTCAATTGCTAACCATTCGGGCATCGACATCCAACCCCCCTCAGGATAATGAAGACAGACATATTATGTTATGTAGTGCTGTTCATTGAGGAGAATTTATTTGTGGGTATACATGTATGAATATTTATCAAAGAGTTTATTCTCTCAACAATTTCAAGCAAGTACAAAAATTTCCTTCTCACTTCCATAAAGCTGGGGATCACGGTGGCTAAGTGGATAAGGCGCTGGTTCGCTAGCCTGGAGGTTGAGTGTTCGATCCCTGCATTGGCCGAGAAAGTTCATCTCGATTTTCCGGCGTGATTTCCCCTTGTCAGTGATGCAGAAGGAGGGCCTGACAAGGACAGCTGCCTAGTCGTTCGGATGGGACGAAAAACCGAGGTCCCGTGTACAAATCGGAGTGCACGTAAAAGATCCCTTGGCAGTTGGAATTCGATATAAGAGTAGGCCGTAGCGCCGCTGCCCGGGAAAAATTTCCCTCATTGCACACTGTGGCGTATGCCCGTCTTCAATTAGCCCAGGTACGGTGCTTAAGCGTAGGACGTTAAACCCCATTTCATTCATTCTTTCATTCAACAATTTCAAGCAAGTACAAAAATTTCCTTTTCACTTCCATAAAGCTATCTCACCAGTTGTCTGAGCGTTCGAAAACCCAGACAAAAAGTCAATAAAAAGCCAATTTTTCAATCGATTTTAACCGAAATTAAACCAATATTCAGAGCTAATATGGAATCGTTTGTTTATCTAATAATGTCATCTGTTTATTGCTCAAAGAATTTTTATCAATCATCGTAAATTCATGATCTGGAAAATGGCTTTTTCTTGGAATTTTCAAAAAAGGTAATGAAATAATATTTATAGCTTCTCATCCAGATAATATTTTGAGAATAATGTTAACAAGCGAGGAATGAAGAGGGGAGAGAGAGAGGATTTAACATCCACTCAACACAAACTAGGTCACTTTGGGACTAACATATGGTTCAATTTTATTTCAGTTATATTGTATTCTTTTTTCCTATGGTTGAATTTCTATGCAACACAGAGGAGAATTTGGTCACGGCAGCTACATTGTATTCTAAACATTAGGTATTTTAACTTTTATGGTTGAGTTTGTATGTTGAAGAGAATTTGACCAAGGCAGCAAATATATATTGTTAAAACAGTAATCATAACTTTTATGGTTGGGTTTGGAAACAGAAAGAGAATTCGACCAAGGCAGCAAACAATATCATACATGTATCTTCTATGGTTGGGTTTGGATGCAGAAGAGAATTGGGATGACGGACAGACAGACAGTTGCGATGACAAGAAGTACCGTTAATTTTAGACAGACCAATAAGAGGTGATTGCCGTGGACGACAGACCGACAGAGAGAGAGAGAGAAAAGGGGTTCAATGACCACTCGACACAAACTAGGTCATTTCGGGAATAACATGTGGTTTAATTTCTTTCAATACTTCAGCTGTGCGGATTCTAAATCACGCCAGTTGACTCAATAACAGGCTTTATGATACAGCACGCACATTCTAACCATTCGGCCATCTAACCCTCCCACAGACCAACAGCCATGAACGACAGACCAACAGAGAGAGAGAAAGAGAAATGGGATTTAACATCCACTCGACACAAACTAGGTCATTTCGGGACAAACATATAGTTTCACGCCTGTGCGGATTCGAAACCAGGCCACTTGACTCAATAACAGGCTTTATGATACAGCACACACATGCAAACTATTCGCCATCAAACCCCTACAATGACAGACCTTATGATACAGCACACACATGCTAACCATTTAGCCACCCAACCCCCCACAGACCAACAGACCTTGGTAATGAATGAAAGATCGCGTACTCACCCTACTAGAAGTACCGGTACTGTTTGACAGACGGGTATCAGGAGATCGAGGTGGCAAGACGGGCGGTATTCTCTCCATAGACTGAAAAAATATTCAATATTCTAGCTACTGTAAGATAATATGAAATAAAAATGAAATGGAGTTGTAACGTCCTACTGTTCTGCTCTGACTGGGCTAATGAGAGAGAGAGAGAGAGAAATGAGGTTTAAAGTCTACTCAACACAACTAGGTCAATTCGGGACTAACATGATTTAATTTTATTTCAATAATTCGCTTGCGTCTAGGGGTCTTTAACAGTGGGATGAAACCGGAGTGCCTGGAGGAAACCCACGAGGTTGGGAAGGCGCCCCTATCTCCATGCCACATACCCTCACACCAGGGTCGAAAGCACAGCCGCAAGCCAGAGGTGGCTGGCCAGCTAGAGGTCGAAGCGCGGCACTCTAGACCACTAGGCCATCCAAACCCACCCCTAATGAAAAGGAACAGTATGTACATGTACAACACTGGCTCAATAACCCAGATTTAATTCCAGCATTTAACAAGAAACTTCCTGCTGTTAAGCGGGAGACAAAAAAGGTGAATCAATCGCCGCCAAAGCCCGAAAGTCACCTAAAAACGAAGCTGAATTTGATTCGCTCAAATGACTGAATGAATTTAACTGCAATTCAGCGGCGACACTATTCCTTTAGGATCAAATGATTACAACTACATTTTGTACACATTAGAATATGCGGAAATGAAATACAATGAAATGAAATAGGGTTTAAACCAAGGCTTCCATTTCGGCCGTATATGCCGGTCGGGACCTACGGCTCTGGAAAATGACCTACACCCGAGCAGACCCGTAGGTCATTTTGCATGCCGGAAAAATAGCATAGGATCAAATGATTACAACAACACATTAGAATATGGTGAAATGAAATAAAATGAAATGAAATAGGGTTTAAACATCCTATTGTTCTGCTCCTTCCGAGGTAATAAAGACAGGTTTAATGCAGTACCTGTATACTCGTATATTATACTTCACGAGCATTGCACTGACCAACTGTTGGCCGAGGAACTTTCAGCTCGGTTTCCGACTGTTGTTCAGATGTGATGAAAAGCTGAGGTCCTCTGAATAGTCAGTGAATTCCATTTGATAGCTTGAGAGAGAGGGAGAGCAAATAAAGATGGGCATACTCCATGCGTTGTGCTATGAGGGATATTTTGTCCGGTTAGTGCTGCCATAGCTACATGTAAATTGATTTTATTTAAGCTGTCAGTGGGGGTCGGGGGGAGGGGGGGGATGGTTAGTGGTTTTACCATGAAAGCATAAGGTCTGTCATTGAGTCAAGTGGCGTGGTTTTGATTCCCCACTTGTATGTCAAAAGGAGTAGTGTCACTATTCCGATCTTGTGGGTTTTCGTCACCTTTAAAGTGATTATTGAACTAAAATATATCACTATGTTAGTCCCGAAATGACCAAGTTTGCGCTGAGTGGACGTTAAACCCATTTCTTTCTTTCTCTCAACTTGAGGGGACGTTAAACCCATTTCTTTCTTTCTCTTAATTTGAGTGGACGTTAAACCCATTTCTCTTAATTTACATTTCAAAGAATTTAAGTCTTAAACACAAAAACACAGTTAAATATATAGTTTTTATACGTGAATAAAAAAATCTTCTAAAAACATAACATCTAGCTTTTCTTTCAGAAATCAACTAAGTATACCGGGTACGTCTAAAACTGACCAGCTAGCAATATTTGCCAAGTAAAGGGCGCGATTGGTAAACATGCTTATGGTGAATTAGAATCGACTGAAATCTTACTGTAAGAAGATGTCAATAAAAATCTGCCTCAAGCAACTGCCAGCTTCAGATCTCATCCACAGCTAATATTGTCAGAATATAGTGATTCCGTGATTACAATACATCTTTTACTTAGCCCTTTCATTGATCATGAATGAAAGAGAGAGAGAGAGAGAGAGAGAGAGAGAGAGAGAGAGAGAGAGAGAGAGAGAGACTAACATATGGTTCAATTTTATTTCAATTTTGAGCATAGCAGTCAGTATTTAACAGTGGGAGGAAACTAAACTCAAAACAAACTAGGCCAGTTTGGGACTAAAATACAGTTACATTTTATCTCAAGAAGTGAGGGTTTAACGTCCATTCAACACAAACTAGGTGATTTCAGAACTAACACAATAATATGGTTTAATTTTATTTCAATAGTTCTATTGCACAAGGGGTCTATAGCAGTGGGAGGAAACAGGAGGACCAGGAGAAAACCAGTCAGGTTTGAGATCATGAATGACCGGTATGTTACAATAAACATGCTTTTCCTTATTTCTTTCACCATGGAATGTTTCTGATACCATACATGTACATGTAATTACGAAATAATTTTACATTGATTTTCACGGGAAGGACATATTTCTATACTCTGGCTTTTAAATGGTGCTCACACAAATATTGGAATATTCATCATTATTCAAAGAGATGTTTTAGTATTCAATTAGAACTAATGGGATTTGATTTATTTGTCTACAATGAAATATGGAAGCAACGGTGACTCAGTGGGTCCGGTAAGACGTTGTCTCACTAAGCCGGAGGTGCCTTGTTTGATCACTGCTTTTGTTCAGAAAGTAAATTGTGATTTTCAGACATGGTTCTCCCTTGTCAGTGTTCAGTGGTACATGACAGGGGGCAGACAAGGGACAATGTATAGCCACTCGGATGGACGGAAAACGTCCTGTGTACACATCAGAGTGCATGCAAAAGATACCTTGGCAGCTGGAAATTGATATAAGAGTAGGTCATAGTGCCGCTGTCTGGGCAAAATTTCCCGCATAGCACACTGTATGGTGTACAGCGTGCGCACATCTTCCATTAGCCCAGTTTCCAGCAGAACAATATAACGTTAAAGTTAAGTTAAACCCCATTTCATTCCTTTTCTTATGAAATATTAACTAATATTTATTAATAAAGTCAACTAATATTCAAAATAGACAGACACATGTAAAAAAAATATATATCGATTTGAAAATAAAAAAAAAATAACCCTAAAGTACAATATACAGATTTAAGATATTAATAGATTTAAGATATTTCTAGATTTAAGATATTTCTAGATTTAAGATATTTTTAGTTATTTATAGATTTAAGATATTTATAGATTTGAGATATTTCTAGATTTAAGATATTTCTTGATTTGAGATATTTATAGATTTAAGATATTTATAGATTTAAGATATTTATAGATTTAAGATATTTATAGATTTAAGATATTAATAGATTTAAGATATTTATAGATTTGAGATATTTTTAGTTATTTATAGATTTAAGATATTTCTAGATTTGAGATATTTCTAGATTTGAGATATTTATAGATTTAAGATATTTATAGATTTGAGATATTTATAAATTTAAGATATTTATAGATTTAAGATATTTATAGATTTAAGATATTTATAGATTTAAGATATTTATAGATTTGAGATATTTATAGATTTAAGATATTTATAGATTTGAGATATTTTTAGTTATTTATAGATTTAAGATATTTATAGATTTGAGATATTTCTAGATTTGAGATATTTCTAGATTTAAGATATTTCTAGATTTGAGATATTTCTAGATTTAAGATATTTATAGATTTAAGATATTTCTAGATTTGAGATATTTCTAGATTTGAGATATTTCTAGATTTGAGATATTTCTAGATTTAAGATATTTCTAGATTTAAGATATTTATAGATTTAAGATATTTCTAGATTTGAGATATTTCTAGATTTGAGATATTTATAGATTTGAGATATTTCTAGATTTGAGATATTTCTAGATTTAAGATATTTATAGATTTGAGATATTTCTAGATTTAAGATATTTCTAGATTTAAGATATTTATATATTTCAGATATTTATATATTTAAGATGTTATTGACTGTAGAAATATAAAAATGCATACAAAAGTTGGTCATTAAAATTGAAATAAGTACTGGAATAGAATGAGTGTTCAATGGGATTACTCCTCTAGCAGACAATTAGCCTTGGGGTTGCCTGTTAGGGATACCTTGATAATTTTTCCGAGTGTTTGCCTCATGGATGTTTTTATAGTAAGATTGGGCTTGTCTACCAAATTTGTCTTACTTTTAACTACTGGGGCCTGTTTCACAAGATTTTAACTAAAAATTGAAGTATCTACTTAAACTTGGATTTTATCTTGAGTTAAGATTTCGAAAAACAGGCCTCTGAGAATATATCTTTAAGATTTCTTGAATAAAATGTTGATTTATAAAATGTATAGTATGAAATGAAATGAAATGGGGGTTTAACGTCCTACTGTTATGCATCTAACCTGGGCTAATGGTCGTTATTAGGGAAATTTTGCTCGGGCAGCAGCGCTACGGCCTACTCTTACATTGAATTCCAACTGCCAAGGGATCTTTTATGTGCACGCCAATATGTACACGAGACCTTAGTTTTTTGTACCATCCAAAGGACTAGACAGCTGTTCTTGCCAGGCTCCCCCGTTCCGCATCACTGACAAGGGGAAACCAAGCTGGAAAAAAAATTGTATATAAACTCACCCTATTATTAGAGTTATGTCTCATGTCTTCATACATCATCGTACTGTACATCTCCCGGGGGGACGGGGGAAAGTTTCTCCCAGAATCCATCTCATTCACGTACATACGATGCTGATTCATATCGGCATTCTGGGATATCACTGGCCGAGGTTCCTCATACACATTACATAAATCTGCAAAAAAACAAAAAAAGAGAACTTAAAGTTACAATTTCGTATTTTTAATTTATATTTTTAAAAATTTATTTTAATAAAGCCTTGAAATATATGGTATCTATTAACAGTCCTACTTTGTTAAAGAATCATCCTATTAATCCTTTAATTTACTACTATGGCCAGTTGAGAAATTGGCAAAAAAATAATTCACAAATTCAAATTCAAACATTTAAAGATAGCTATTTCATTGAGGGAATAGGAAAACAAGGGAGGTAATTATGTTATTATTTCCGGTGTCACTGATTTTTATAGGTGGGAAATAATGCCCATGATCGTATAAGTGTGAGAATGACACCTATGATCGTATAATAGTGAGCTGATTTATAACCTATTGAGCAAAAGACATAGAAATAATTATGTTTTAATTTTCTTAGGAAATATGAAATTCTTACTTTAAAGGGTCAATACCGATAATATTTTTGAGAATAAAACTGTTTAATTTCGTGTTAAAATCCATTAAGATCCCCTACCTTAGGGCCGAGCAACTAACTCTATATATGTGATACGTTTTCAAACAACTTAAACCCACCAGTCTTCATCTTGAAATGGAGTCCGGTGTCCAAAACTATATTATGCAGTGATTTGATAAAACCAGACTTTTATTTTATAAAAATAATGTGTCGGTGAAATAAACCTTTTGTTATCAAGTACAGCACATGGACCATTCACCGTGTAGACCTCTAAAGGAACGGGAATCGATTATCGGGTCAGCCAACGAAAGAATTGACCCGAAACCTTAAAAGGGTTACGTGTCCGGATAAGCTGTTTTAACGCTGACGTCCAAACGACTCAATATTTTGAGCTAAAATTTTGAGTCAGAGTATATACACCATTCTTCTATATTTTGGCGTTTAAATTTCAAACGTACTCGGACTTTTATTTTTGAGGCTCTGTTCTATTCGGGACTGTCCCTTTAAAGGAGCTAAATCGCTGATATTTAGGACCTAGAAATTGACAAAAATGGGTTTCAACGCCTATAATAGTAATATGATTGATATGTAAATAGAGGGAACTGCCACACCCCCTCCATCTTTTTTGTATGATTAATGAAGTCAGAATAACTGTGCTTTTGACAATTAGTTTAAGTTTATCATTATTATTATTATCTATCATCATGACATTGACTAATAGTAAAAATTCATTCGTTTTCCCTTTGACTGTAATTGCTAATCAGTTATGTTTGGTGAAATGCGAGAGAAGACTCAATCGAATGGCAATCTCTAGCGTCTGGTTATTCCAGTCTAAACCAGTAGTATTTATTTCAATGTCTCAGAGAGAGAGAGAGAGATGGGGTTTAACGTCCACTCTACATAAACTAGGTCATTTCAGGACTAACATATGGTTTAATTTTATTTCAATAATTCGCTTGCGTGTAGGGGTCTTTTAACAGTGGGAGGAAACCAGAGTGCCCGAAGGAAACCCACGAGGTTGAGGAGGTGCCCCTATTTCCATGTCACATACGCTCACACTGGGGCTGGAAACCACAGCCGCAAGCCAGAGGTGACCGACCAGCTAGAGGTTGAAGCGTGGCACTCTAGACAACTAGGCTATCCCAACCCCCTCAATGTCTTAGACTTCGGATGATATGGAATTAAGTGACTTAGCTACTTTAAAATATCAATATAAATCCCAGGAGTCTGCTAATGGAATGGCGCCATGTAAAATACAACCTAACTTATACATTGTGCCTGTCATAATTCTATGGAATACAATTACTGCTTGTTTACATTAGGAATCGCTAGTCATCATCTAGCAAGGCTGATCAGTAAGATCAGTTATAAGCAGTAATTGTTTTCCATAGAATTGTGACCAAAGTTCCAGTTCAAATAGCAAAGAAACCATGGAGAAAAAGAGAGAGAGAGAGAGAGAGAGAGAGAGAGAGAGAAATGGGGTTTAATCATTTAATGTCCACTCGACACAAACTAGGTAATTTCAGTTCAAATAGCAAAGAAACCATGGAGAAAAAGAGAGAGAGAGAGAGAGAGAAATGGGGTTTAATCATTTAATGTCCACTCGACACAAACTAGGTAATTTCGGGACTAAAATATGGTTTTAATTTGCTTTCATGCGCGTAGGGGTCTTTAGCAGTGGGAGGAAACCAGATGACCAGGAAAAAACCCAAGAGGTTGGACAGACGACCCTACTCCTTGTCACGTACAACTGGGGATTCAAAACCACACCAGTTGACTCAATGGTAGTCTTTATGATACAGCGCGCGCACGCTAAAGAAACAATGGAACTTATATAGCCTACAGGGGATCACGGTGGCTAAGTGGATAAGGCGCTGGTTCGCTAGCCTGGAGGTTGAGTGTTCGATCCCTGCATTGGCCGAGAAAGTTCATTTCGATTTTCCGGCGTGATTTCCCCTTGTCAGTGATGCAGAAGGAGGGCCTGACAAGGACAGCTGCCTAGTCGTTCGGATGGGTCGAAAAACCGAGGTCCCGTGTACAAATTGGAGTGCACGTAAAAGATCCCTTGGCAGTTGGAATTCGATATAAGAGTAGGCTGTAGTGCCGCTGCCCGGGCAAAATTTCCCGCATTGCACACTGTGGCGTATGCCCGTCTTCAATTAGCCCAGGTTAGGTGCTTAAGCGTAGGACGTTAAACCCCATTTCATTCATTCATTCATTATAGCCTACAGTAGCCTAGAGCTTTTATCATATGGCAACAGGTCTTTCATTGTGCAAGTTTTGTCGACTGTTTGGGTCTAGAGTCAAAGAAAAGCATTGGAATTTATATTTTCTACCAGGTTTTGGTGAATATTCATGATTTCAAGGTGGAAGGATGAGAGTTAAATAAGAGGTTGGTTATTTTGAAATGTAGTGTGGATAGTTGCATGTTTAGTTGTATGCCACTTCGAGTTGGTGTATCTCAAGCTTTCGAGCACAATATTGCCACATGTTGGTTAATCTGGTAGAAAGTTTTCAACACAATAAATATTTGAGAAAAAGTTAAGAGTCTGTCAAAGAGACAGGAATTAACATAGACTCGTTGTGTGGAAATTAATGGTGTACCATGGTCAAACCATCAACTAATACATCGTTAAATCGCAATAAAACTAATCACTTAATTAAAGCCCATAAACCAATCAATGTACAGTTTAATTAAACAAATGGACAGGAGCACGGGGACCATGGTGATGGATCAGGAGTAAGAAGCATGGGGACCATGGTGATGGATCAGGAGTAGGGAGTACGGGGACCATGGTGATGGATCAGGAGTAAGAAGCATGGGGACCATGGTGATGGATCAGGAGTAAGAAGCATGGGGACCATGGTGATGGATCAGGAGTAAGAAGCATGGGGACCATGGTGATGGATCAGGAGTAGGGAGTCTGGGGACCATGGTGATGGATCAGGAGTAGGGAGTATGGGGACCAGTGATTTCACTCAGACCCTGAAGTAGTGAGTCAACATGGACAGTCCATCATGGACCAGTGATTTCACTCAGCAGAACCATGGTGAATGTCAATGGCACCAGAGTAGGCCTAGTGAGTTGACATTTTAATTAGTACTTTAAAATAGACTAAATAG
The DNA here is from genome assembly GCA_917208275.1 of Patella pellucida. Taxonomy (NCBI): domain Eukaryota; kingdom Metazoa; phylum Mollusca; class Gastropoda; family Patellidae; genus Patella; species Patella pellucida. The sequence goes on along the minus strand of OU795038.1, from coordinate 83,894,708 downwards.
AATGGACACAAAGTCTTTAATATAGGTTTGGGCACAACATCACAATTTGTTAAATTTTAAGCCCAACCCACAGATTTAAGACTGAAATATGATTTTAATCTGTATTTTTAGTGTTTATAAATGTAGTATTCTTTGTTAAAGATACATTATGGGAGATGAGATAACGAGTTGGCAGTTTTCACTATAATAGTTAAAAACTACATAATGTAAAGGCAATTTGCTGAAAATTTCAGTCAAATTGATCCAATATGAACCATGAACTATTCGAATGAAAGTTCCGCTTAGCCTTGATCATCATTACTGAAGTCGGTAAGGCGAAACTAATAGTCTCGATTATCCATTTATTTGTTTAATCACAAATATCGCAGTCTAGCCTTACCATCAAGAGCTACATGTAATTATGGTCTGAATAAGTTAGTTAATGTCTAATTTATAATTTCTATAACATCTGAAGCCTAAATTAGGACTTGCAGTAATCAGATTTAGCTCTTGAATAATATAACTTTAAAGATTTGTATTCATTGATAAATCATATTTCTTTTGATTAGTCATTAATAAATGGCATTGTACACCATCCGTTTCATTGTTAGTTTGTTATTCGCTTGGTTACTTGGGCATGGAGTTAGTTGAATGGAAACAGAAGTGAAATGGTGATTGAATTTAATCTGGATTATTTAATTTTATAAATCTTTTAATCTACTTGATCAAATCTACTGGGGCTGGTTGCTCAAAGCTCCGTTACCTTTTAACGATCCGTTAACTTTAACGGACATATTTGGTAAAGTGTTGTTTGTTAAATTTCCGTTGAATTTACTACAGAAAACACTATATAGAATACTTTATTTTTTATATTAGTATAAATCTGTAGGAAAAATTTGCACTACAGAATGTTCGGGGCCTTTATTTCCAACAACAATCTTTCTCTCTCTTAAAGTTAACGGATCGTTAAAAGATAACGTAGCTTTGAGCAACTGGGTCCAGGTCATTTGTGTCAGTTCCATTGAGTCCATACTAAGCTCATATTTAATGTTTAGTATACAGGCCCGAGTCAAAAAATTTCTGTCTGCGTCGAAAAAAAAAGCGCTGGTTAGCTATGCTCGCATTTTCGCTGGGAGAGAGTTTTGTACAGCATATCCTCTCAAATTCGGCCGAGAGATAGTTAATGTCGGCTGGAAACTCCCAATTTTTCCGACACATTCGCCACCTGCATGTCATAGAGGCCTAAATTCACTCTCACAGCTTCTAATTTTCGTGCTCTCCCCTCCTCCTGCTTACGGCAGTCGGCGATGACCTTCGTTCATTGATTTTTTTGTTGTCGGAAATTTATCTTCCTCGCCCCCCTATGTCGGCTAAATTTTGGTTTCTGGCTTCGGGCCTGTTAGTATATATTTAATCTGGATTATCCACCAATGGTCATTTTTTTTAATTATCTGGAGTAGGGTCGCCTGTCCAACCATCGTGGGTTTTCTCCAGGCTCTTCAGTTTCCTCCCACTGCTAAAGACCCCTAAGCTCTAGGGAATTATTGAAATAATTGGCATGAACGTAAAAGATCCCTGGAATTAAGTGGCGGAGGCGCGTCTTCAAATTAGCTCAGGTTAGGTGCAGAAGCGTGGGACGTTAAACCCCAAACCCCATTTCATTTATTCATTCCTTCGCATCCCCCCCCCCACACAACACCTCTCTACATAACATAAATTACAGTTACAGGTGAATTTAACAAAACAAGTGTACAAAGGATTTATTTGTCAGTTAATAGACAAAGCACCATCTTAACTCTCCATCATCCTACAGGGATCAGTCCGTTTCTCTCTCTCCACCCCCCACCCCCACTACACCCTTCTACATAACAAGAATAACAGTTACATGTACACCTTAATTCTAACAAAACCAGTACACAAAGAATTTATATCAGTTAATAAACAAACCATCATCTTCTATCTATCCATCACCATACAGGGATCCGCCCCCACCCCCACCCCCACCCCCACTACACCTCTCTACATAACAAAAATTACCAGTAAATTCTAACAAAACTAGTACACAAAGTCATTTAATAAACGAACCATCATCTATCTTCTATCTCTCCATCACCCTACAGGGATCAATATCAGGAGGGAAAAACATTGATTTCAGTCAATAATGATAAAGAATAAACAAACAATGCAGCCATCTGTTGAATATTAATAGTAACAGATGTCACATGTGATCGTTTATACATCTAGGGGTCAGTTATAATAGGGGTCAGTCAGTTATAACATCATCCATATCAATCAATGATCATGGATCATTGATTCTTCAGTTGTATGAATAATACCGGTAGGATGGTGTATGTATTACACAAAAAACTGTTGCGCTCCTTGAAGCAGCATATGTTGGGGCTCTTTCTAATATTTAAAGAGTTCAGACTTTACTTGTATCCTAGTAATTGTGTAGCGCTTTGTGCATAAACTTGGTTTCTGAATATACATGTAGCGCATTATAAATATTCACATTATTATTATTATTATTATACACTAGGCCCTAATCTTATTGGTGTCAGTGTATTAAACTACAATAAAATAAAGACCAAGTACAAACAATCCAAATCATTCGACAAACTTCGAAGTCCTAAAAAAAACGGTATAGGCAAAATGGTGTTACCTGGCAAAATAGTGTAATCAGCATATGGACTGTTCACCAAAATACAAGACAAATAGTGGTAACAGGTGTCCGGAAGAGTAAGCTTATCCTGCCTACACTAGGCCCTGTCCAATTGGTGCGAGTGTATATGTAACTAAGAGATTAGAGGAACCCCCTCTCTATTTTGTGGGTTACTCCGGGTACTCCGGTTTCCTCACACAAATAACAAAAATCTATCTACCAATCTAAGTTTTTAATAGAGAGAGAGGGAGAAATGGGGTTTAACCTTCACTCAACAAAAACTAGGTTATTTCGGGACTAACAAGATGCATGTTCAATAATTTGCTTGAGCATAGAGGTCTTTAGCAGTTGGATGACACCAGAAATTTAAATGAAATTTATCCATTAAGCATTATCTTTATTTGAACCATTATAGTATAGCAAGAATGGCCAGCTCTTTAACTCATCTTTAAGATTAAAATGGTCGAAAGAGATAGAGAGAAATGGGGTTTAACAAAACTAGGTCATTTAGGGACTAACATATGGTTTAATTTTATTTCAATAATTCGCTTGCGTGTATGTGTCTTAAGCAGTTGGAGGAAATCGGAGGAAACCCACAAGGTTGAGAAGGCGCCCCTATCTCCATGCCACATATGCTCACACTAGGGCTCGAAACCACAGCCACAAGCCAGAGGTGGGCGGCCAGCTAGAGATCGAAGCACGGCACTCTAGACCACTAGGCCATCCCAACCCCCCCTAAAATGGTCGAATATCAGGTGCCTGGTGTACAATTTTATCAAATAACCTACACATACCAAAAGTAAAGCTTCTTGGCCTGATGATGACGTGGAATTCATCAGGATTGCAAACTTTCGACATCCGAATTATTTACAATTTTAAACAACACATTTCTAAATTTATTCTGCTACATCCACAAAACATGACTCTGTCTCCAAGTCTATATATCCAATCATGAACACAGAAACACTTTAATCAGTTTTTCAGAAATTACTCGAGGATAAAACTAGAATGATATCAATTCCTCTCAAGTTGGAATTTCATTCTAATTTAAAGCAAGAAACAACATGTCACTGAAGTAGCTACAAGTACAGTGTACACTAGAATCTTAAGATAATTATAGAAACTTGTGTTTCCTGTTAATGCATGTGTATCCTTCAATTAATATCTCGAAACTTTAAAGCGACAGTCTACCATCTTTTATAATTGTTTCCCTCCTAAGGGGCCTCAACCTCGTGGGTTTACTCCTGTCCTCTGGTTTCCTCACAGCGCTAAAGACCCCTACACGCAGGCGAATTATAGAAGTAAAATTAAACCATATGTTAGTCCCAAAATGACCTATTTTGTGTCGAGTGGATGTAAATCCCCATTTCTCTCTCTCTTTCTTTCTCTCTCTCTCCCTCTCCTATATGGAGCCACCAGGGCTAAGTGAGTAAAATGTTCTCTTGCTAGCCTTGAGGTCTCATATTCGATCCCGTGTTGGTTGATAAAGTTTATCCAGATTTTTCGGTGTGGTTCCCCTTTCGTCAGATGTGCAGGGCAGAGGGCATGTCTAGGGACAATGTACATGTATAGTCGATCGGATGGGACAAAAAACCAAGGCCCTGTGTATACATTGACAGACACATAACCTAATTTCACTAATAGCACACTGTATGGCGTATGCCTGTCTTTACTATCCCAGTTTAGGAGCAGAACAGTAGGACGTTAAACCCCATTTCATTTTCAATTTCATTTCTCATACATGATCGGGGGAACGTCTGTGTACACAAGGTGTCGTACATGTATGTTGATCAAATGATATAATTTCCTCATTCGTTATTTAATACTTAGGGATCAGAGGATAAAATTTATATAATCACATTTCCTTTTTGTTCATATCAAATTTGTCACTTACAGGAAGACATTTTAATATGTCACAACTTTAAAGATGTGGTTGGAAATATGTCATACACTATAGCACACTGTATGTTCATTTTCATTAGCCCAGTTGAAGAAATGAAAATTTCCTCATTCGTTATTTAATACTTAGGAATCGGAGGATAAAATTTATAAACACATTTCCTTTTGTTCATATCAAATTTATCACTTACAGGAAGACATTTGAATATGTCACAACTTTAAAGATGTGGTTGGAAATATGTCATACATGTACATTATAGCACACTGTATGTTCATTTTCATTAGCCCAGTTGAAGAAATGAAATGTGGTTTAACGTCCTATTGTTCTGCTCTCAATGAGCTAAGGAAGATAGGCATACACCATATATTGTGTGATATGAAGAAATATTTGTCAGCCTACTCTTATATCGAATTCCAACTGCCAACGGATATTTTATGTGCACTTAAATGTGTACACGGAAACTTGTTTTTTTTTTATCCCATCTGAATAACTAGACACTTGTCCTTGTCAGGCCCTCAATCCTGCTCATAATGTATGAGCCTCTTAGCATCGACTTCAATTTTTGTTAAATATTATCTAATATTTTTTCAGCCCATCCGAACAACTATACTTGTCCCTTGACCGGCTCTCTGTCCTGTAACACTGACAAGGAGGAGTGAGAGTGATAATATAAATGTGTAGTCAATTACTAAATATCATTTAAGGGGAGACGGAAAGAAATGGAGTTTTAACGTCCATTCAACACAAACTAGGTCATTTAGGAATTAACACATGGTTCAATTTTATTTCAACATTTCACTTGCTCATAGGGATCTTTAGACCCGGAGAAAACCCACAAGGCTGGACAGGCGACTCTACTTCTTGTCAACATCACATACAAACGGGGAATTGAAACCACACCAGCTGACTCAATGATACAAGGCCCAGACGCTAACCACTGGGCCATTTACCCCAACTAAATGGTGTTTAAACACAGTATTTATTATGATTGATATAAATGACGATGTCACTTTAACTATAATAATATAAATGACGATGTCACTTTAACTATAATTATATAAATGACGATGTCACTTTAACTATAATTATATAAATGACGATGTCACTTTAACTATAATAATATAAATGACGATGTCACTTTAACTATAATTATATAAATGATAATGCCACTTTAATCCTAATTACAGCCATCACTCACTTGACTTCCGTTAGTTGAAGTGTTTGTGTAGCATGGTCGAAATCTTAAAATTACTGTCATCAACAACAACAATAAGTTATAACAACATAAATATCAAACAATAACAACAGCCTTCCCACCAACCTCCACTAGCTATCCTATTAATAGGGGGGATGGGGTGGAGTTGGGGTGTTGCTGAATGCTGAAATATCTAACATCACCAACCTCCACTTGCTATCCTAGTAATAGCGGGGGTGGGGCGGGGGTGTTGCTGAAAATTAACAATATTCATTTCAGCCTTTCCACCAACCTCCACTTGGTAACCATCGCATCATGCTGCTTAAGATTGACAATTGGTTCAATAAAAGGCCTGATACCCAATTTGCATTTTCGCAAGGCTTTATACATATATTTAATCAGATTGTTTTAATATTTACATGTAATTAAAAAAACAGAATCAAAATACCAGCGCTAGATTTTCTCCTGACTTTGATTTAATCAGATTTAAACTAGGGCCAATCAAGTTTCTTCACTACCAATAAAAGATGGCTTTGTCTTGTTACGCTTGAGCAGCATAGGCCTACATGTACATAAGATCAATGATATTTTAATCCTTCATATCTTTGTAAATACTAGGGCGGTTGGATTATTAAATGGTTAACATGTGCACGCTGTACCATAAAGCCTGTCATTGAGTCAACTGCCGTGGTTTTGAATCCCCATTTGTACGTGACAAAGTGTAGGGTCGTCTGTCCAACCTCATGGGCATTCTCCAGGTCCTCTGGTTTCCTCCTACTGCTAAAGACCTCTACGCGCAAGCGAATTATTGAAATAAAATGAAACCATATGTTAGTCCCGAATTGACCTAGTTTGAGTCAACTGGTCCTTTAACCACATTTCTCTGTCTCCCTCTTACTCTCTTCCTGTAAATACTGGACAGACATGAACCATTTTTACCCCGATATCCTATTAGAGATGGGGATCACAGTGGCTAAGTGGATAAGACGCTGGTTCGCTAGCCTGGAGGTTGGGTGTTCGATCCCTGCATTGGCCGAGAAAGTTCATCTCGATTTTCCGGCGTGATTTCCCCTTGTCAGTGATGCAGAAGGAGGGCCTGACAAGGACAGCTGCCTAGTCGTTCGGATGGGACGAAAAACCGAGGTCCCGTGTACAAATTGGAGTGCACGTAAAAGATCCCTTGGCAGTTGGAATTCGATATAAGAGTAGGCCGTAGCGCTGCTGCCCGGGCAAAATTTCCCTCATTGCACACTGTGGCGTATGCCCGTCTTCAATTAGCCCAGGTACGGTGCTTAAGCGTAGGACGTTAAACCCCATTTCATTCATTCATTATAATTCTAAAATGACGCAATGAGATATCAAGTTTCAGTACCATCTCTGTCATGAGAGAGAGAGAGAGAGAGAGAGAGAGAGAGAGAGAGAGAGAGATATCAAGTTTCAGTATGACTTCCGTCATGAGAGAGAGAGAGAGAGAGAGGGAGAGAGAGATATCAAGTTTCAGTATGACTTCCGTCATGAAGTAGAATATTATAGTTTCAGATCGACTTCCCTGTGAATAAAGAAAATCTTTAACTTGTGTCAAATGAAATGGGGTTTAACGTCCTACGCTTAAGCACCTAACCTGGGCCAATTGAAGACGGGCATACGCCAACAGTGTGCTATGAGGGAAATTTTGCCCGGGCAGCGGCGCTACGGCCTACTCTTATATCGAATTCCAACTGCCAAGGGATCTTTTACGTGCACTCCAATTTGTACACGGGACCTCGGTTTTTCATCCCATCCGAACGACTAGGCAGCTGTCCTTGTCAGGCTCTCCTTCTGCATCACTGACAAGGGGAAATCACGCCGGAAAATCGAGATGAACTTTCTCGGCCAATGCAGGGATCGAACACTCAACCTCCAGGCTAGCGAACCAGCGCCTTATCCACTTAGCCACCGTGATCCCCAACTTGTTTCAAGACCAACAACAATTAAACCAATCTTCATGTAGGCCATAGAAAGTATAAAATACCGAAACAAAATATAGATCTGTTTTTAAATCAGATTGCAAAAAAAAACCAAACCTAATATCTGCACATTAAAAAATATCAAATTTATAGGCTACCTTCCAACTGTTTCAAGCTGTAATCAAATATTCCAAAATCTTGAGAACACATTTTTAAAATTAAATATAGAATTCTTCATTCATACGATCAGAACATGGGTTGACATCTCGGGTTCAGATCAAACAAGTGTTCTAAAATAAAAAAACCCCAAACCTGTACAAAACCTACCTATTGTATTTATATATAAACACCAGATTAACTAATTCACACTAATCCACAACCAGAAAAAGATTAATCTGTCTTAATCTGGTATGGTGGATTATCTACTTTGGACATACCTGTATTTTAACACAGGTGAAAGTACAGGTGAAAGTAAATCACAATTAATGAACCTATGCCATTTAAAGCATCACACCTGGGTGTCATATAGGATTATAATTTCTAATAAAGTGCCTGTCAAACAAAATTAATCAGATTTAATTACAAAATATTTCTCTAATGGCTATAATTTTAAAACTGCTGTTCATTTATTGTTTTTAAAGTGGGTTCTAGCATCTGCTTTTAAAGTCGCTAGCTACATCAGTCTATAACTGAAAGCATGTCCGATCCATGCATTACGGCTCGTCTATAGCTAGTTGCATTCAAAAGCCTCACAAATTTTCTGAACATTTGAAAATTCTAAATCTTGAATTAGTTGGCTACCAAAATCAATAGCGCTGTTGCAATCGAGAAATAAAAAAGGGATATTGTTTGATAATGCATGGTTAGTAAGGCTGGGAATCGATATAAAATTTCAATATATATTATCGGCAAGAATTTTTCAGTGATAATCGATAATAGTCGATTATCATTTTTCCAGAAAAATCTGACTTTACCGACCTAGGGCAACAGACAGAGAGAGAGAGAAAGAGAGAGGGGGGGGGGAGTATCGTCCACTTGACACAAACTAGATCATTTTGCAACTAACATATGGTTCAATTTTATTTTAATAATTGATTTGCGTGTAGCACTCTTTAGCAGTGGGAGGGAAACAGCAAGACAGGAGACACACATCTTCTTGACTAAATTTCAATGTGGGCGTATAAAAAGGGAAATTGTTTAATAATAGAAAGGGGGGAGAAAGGGGTACGGGACAAAGACAGGGAGAGAGAGAGAGGTTCAACTCCACTCGACACAAACTAACAGGACAGGCAACCCTTCGCCCCTTGTCTCATACACTTAAAACCAATCGACTTGACTTAATAACAGACATTCTGATCCAACCTGCACATTTTCGACATTCTGTTACCCTCCCCACCTTTATATGAGGAAATTTTATAACCAGGAATAGTATATAAATGTGCAAGTTATTCTGACCGAAATAACCATATTGCCACTTTTTAACATTATCTAGAATTTTAGCAGGTGTACCTCAAAGTGTTTATTTACTTTCTCCCACAAGTGATATCCTACGTTGTACTACATTATACGAAAAATTCCCATAGGGTACCACTAAAAGACAAATACTGTAGTCTATTGGTAATTCTACACAAAGGTGTTATTACAGGCCATATACATGAACAATGTCCTCAGTTGGGCTAGACATCCTACGCTGGAGTCCAGCGGTGGATGCTTTTGGCATAAATGGGGGCTCTAATTTAGCCCAACAGGAGTCATAGGTAGGGGTGGCTTGCATGTTAATTATTACTTATGTATAATGCTCAGTTGATTAATGTCTTATTTTTTATTGTTACAGTCATTTATATGTTTATATATAATAAATGACATTTTACACTACACCCAGATGTGTTTGTTGATTCTTTGATTGAGGCACACAAAAAACTATTCTCATTTACAGGCCATGTACAATAAAAAAAATTCTCAGACGATCCTTTAAAAATATCTAATGTCAGAGTTTTGCGTAATTATTTTGTCAAAGAGAGAGAGAGAAATTGAGAGAGAAGGGGTTAAACGTCCACTTTACACAAACTAGATCATTTCAGGAGTAACATATGATTCAATTTTTTTATTTCAATAATTCACTGGCTCATAAGAAGAAACCGGGGGAAAAACTTGAGGTTAGAGAGGAGCCCCTAGTTCTTGTCATGTGCAAGCGGGGAATCGAAACCACACCACTTCACTCAATGACAGACCTTATGATATGACACGCAGACCTTAGACTATTTGGGGTCCCCCCCCCTGCTCTTGTTATTCAACTACAGCAATAGGGGTGCCCCAGCTTAACAATGCCGAAAAGTAAAGGAACACCGATAGAAATAAGGGGGCCCCCAGTAAATAGTGGTTCCCCAAAGAAATACATGTAGTAGTACCTCCAGGAATTGCACATTCGCAGAAAAAGAAAGTGCATCACCACCACCAAGCTGTACAGTTAACTAATTTCACCCTGTGTCAGAAAGCATGGTGAGTATAGGGCATCCCCCCCACCCCACCATAAGGAGGACCACCCTGACTAATTCTACCCTGGTTCCACCCTGTGTCAGAAAGCATGGTGTGACCATAACTTGATAGGGCATAGCCCCCCCGAACCCCACCCCACCATCAGGAGGACCACCCTGGTTTCACCCTGTATCAGATACAATGATGTGAGTATAGGGCATAGCCCCCCCCCCCCGAACCCCACCCCACCATCAGGAGGACCACCCTGGTTCACCCTGTATCACTTACAATGATGTGAGTATAGGGCTGTAAAGAAAGGAAGTTATATATATGTGATGTAAGTTAAATCTCACGATTACTAGATCTGATTTCCATTAACATGAGTCACCTCCCTCCCCACCCTCTGTCTTATATTAAACATATTTAAAACATGTGTTATAGTTAAACATTCTAACCACAATATTTAACAAACTTTCACCGCTATAGTGTAATTGAATGAATGAATGAAATGGGGTTTAACGTCCTACTACTGTATTATGCACCTAACCTGGGTTAATGGAAGATGGGCATACGCCATACAGTGTGCTATGAGGGAAATTTTGCACGGGGAAAGGGATCTTTTACGTGTACTCCAATGTGTACACAGGACCTTGGTTTTCAATCCCATCCAAACAACTAGGCAGCTGTCCTTGTCAGGCCCTCCTTCTGTATCACTGACAAGGGGAAATCACGATAGTGTAATTGGTTCATGAATTTAATTATATTATCCTGCGGTGGAGGCACTAATGAGAGAGAGAAATGGGTTTTAATGTCCATTCAAAACAAACTTCGTCATTTCTGGACTAACATATGGTTTAACTTTATCTCAATAAATTGCTTGTGTGTAGGAGTCTTTAGCAGTGGAAGGAAACCGAAGGACCCGGAGACAACCCGCAAGGTTTGACAGGTGACCCTATTCCTTGTCACATACAGCCGTGGATTAAAAACTTTCAGTTGGCTCAATGACGGGCTTTAAGATACAGCGCGCACATGCTTATTATTCCGCCATCCAATCCAAGGGAAGACACAAGGGCATTGATCGGAGGGGGGGGGGGGAAGAATACATCTTGTTTGACATGAGTGTTTCTGTCAATTCTTCAGGGATTCTATTAAATGCATGCAAAGACACACGAGGTTTGACAGGTGACTCTACTCCTTGTCATGTGGAAGTGTGGGATTGAAACCAAGCCACTTATAGAATCAATTAAACCCTTCCGCCTGGTGTTTATAGGAGAGAGAGAGAGAGAAAGAGAGAGAGAGAGAGAAAGAGAGAGAGAGGGGGTTTAATGTCCACTCAACACAACTTGGTCATTTCGGGACTAACATATGGTTTTTAATTTTTTTTTCAATAATTCGCTTGTGCATAGGGGTCTTTAGCAGTGGGAGGAAACCAGAGTGCCCAGAGGAAACCCATGAGGTTTAGAAGGCACCCCTATCTCCATGCCACATACGCTTACACCAGGTCTCGAAACCACAGCTGCAAGCCAGAGATGACCGGCCAGCTAGAGGTCGAAGCACGGCACTCTAGACCACTAGGCCATCCCAATCCTCGTGTTTATTAGAGTTATGGGCCTGACGATATCTATCTCTATAATCTGCCCATAGATCTCACGCACCAGACCCTGGGGTTTTATCAACATGGCATGTGCTCGATCATATAACGATATTAAATACTAAGTTTTCAATATTTATTGTCTTTGGGTGACCTTAACTCTTGTTACACATAACATGTGTTGATTCACCTTTAAAATTTAGACAAAAAACATGACAACAAATAAACAGAACTCAAAATATGTCGTGAATGGTGAAAATTTACTCAACAGCCACAAATTTATAAAATGAGTAAAATATTTGAGAAATTCTCAATTACCCATTGTATATTGTTGGTGGTCATAGTTACGTAAAATATGTTGTGAATGGTGAAAATTTACTCAACCGCCACAATTTTATAAAATCAGTAAAATGTTTGAGAAATTCTCAATTATCCATTGTATATTGTTGGTGGTCATAGTTACGTGAAATATGACACCCGCCCACAAATGCAGTCTTGCAATATTTCATCAAATTGAGAACCACTTGAAAAATTCTACTTGTATACATGAAACTTATTGTGAAGTCGTAAAATTAATATTTCTTTAAATCGAAAATACATGAAATAAAATGTAGTTTGTTCTGCTCCTAACCTGGGATAATTAAGACGGGCATAGGCCATACAGGGTGCTACATGTATGAGGGAAATTTTGCCAGAACAGCGGCGCGACATCCTATTCGTATATCAAATTCCAACTGTCAAGGGATCTTTTACATGCACTCCAATGTGTACATGGGACATCAGTTTTTTTCATCCCACCCGAACAACTAGACAGCTAATAATTAGTTTGAATATGTTTTTAGTCCAAATATATCATCAAATTACCCTGTTTGTAAATTGCACAGAGAGAGAGAGAAATGGGGTTCAACAACCACTCAACACAAAGTAGATCATTTCGGGACTAACACATGGTTTAATTTTATTTCAATAATTCGCTTGCATGTAGGGGTCTTTAGCAGTAGGAGGAAACCAGAGGAACCGGAGAAAACCCACGGGGTTTGACAGGTGACCCTACCCCTTGTCACATATAACCGGGAATTCAAAACCACACAAATTGACTCAATGACAGGCTTTGGTATACAACGCGCACGCTAACCATTTAGCCATCCAACCCCCCTTTGTATGAAATAAAGTATCTTGATGAAAAAAATCAGTTGTACTCTGTATTGTACATAAAAACATGAAAAGGTCCCGATTTATCCACTTTAACTTGACTTCCAACATTTCTACATGGTTAAAAGAAAGTTTTGGTTATTATTCGACATGTCTCTCCACACTATTATACACACAGTTGTATTGTGTTGTTTGTCGGTGAACCATTGTTTTTTAAAAGTTTTAAAAAAACAAACTAAAAGTCGTCGAGTCAACAAAGTGTGAAATAGTTTAAGATGTTGTATTGATAATATCTCTAGTAAAACCAACAACAACACGGGGATTAACGTGGATCGTAAATAGCTTGTTTTTGAACTACTAGTAGGAGGACCACCCTGGTTTCACCCTGTATCAGATACAATGATGTGAGTATAGGGCATAGCCCCCCCCCCCGAACCCCACCCCACCATGAGGAGGACCACCCTGGTTCACCCTGTATCAGATACAATGTGAATGTAGGGTTGTGAAACAAAGGAAGTTATATGTGATGTAAGTTAAATCTCACGATTACTAGATCTGATTTCCATTAACATGAGTCACCTCCCTCCCCACCCTCTGTCTTATATTAAACATATTTAAAACATGTGTTACAGTTAAACATTCTAACCACAATATTTAACAAACTTTCACCGCTATAGTGTAAATGAATGAATGAATGAAATGGGGTTTAACGTCCTACTGTTATGCACCTAACCTGGGTTAATGGAAGATGGGCATATGCCATACAGTGTGCTATTAGGGAAATTTTGCCCGGGCAGCTGCGCTACGGCCTACTCTTATATCGATTTCCAAGTGCAAAGGGATCTTTTACGTGCACTCCAATGTGTACATGGGACCTCAGTTTTCAATCCCATCCGAACAACTAGGCAGCTGTCCTTGTCAGGCCCTCCTTCTGCATTACTGATAAGAGGAAATCCCGATAGTATCATTTAATTATATCATCCTGCGGTGGGGGCACTAATGAGAGAGAGAGGTTTTAATGTCAATTCAAAACAAACTAGGTCATTTCCAGACTAACATATGGTTTAATTTTATTTCAATAAATTGCTTGTGTGTAGGGGTCTTTAGCAGAAGGATCCCGAGAAAAATCACGAGGTTGGACAGGCGTCGGCGACCTTACTCACGTACAACCAGGAATTCAAAACCACGCCAGTTGACTCAGTGACAGGCTTTATGATTCAGTGCGCACATGCTAACCATTCAGCCATCCAACCCAAGAGCATTGATCGGAGGGGAGGGGGGGGAGAACACCTTTTGTTTGACAAGGGTGTTCCTGTCAGGGATTTTATTAAATGCATGCAAAAACACATGATGCTGGACAGGCGACTCTACTCCTTGTCATGTAGAAGTGTGGGATCGAAACCAAGCCACCTTGTTACACAAAACCTTGTGTTTATCAGAGAGAGACAGAGAAATGGGCTTTAACATCCACTCAACACAACTAGGTCATTTCGGGACTAACATATAGTTTAATTTTATTTCAATAATTTGCTTGTGCATAGGGGTCTTTAGCAGTGGGAGGAAACCGGAGTGCCCGGAGGAAACCCATGAAGTTTAGAAGGCACTCCTATCTCCATGCCACATATGCTCACACCGGGTTTTGAAACCACAGCCGCAAGCTAGAGTTGGCTGGCCAGCTAGAGGTGGAAGCACGGCTCTCTAGACCACTAGGCCATCCCAACCCCGTGTTTATTGGAGTTACAGACCTTACGACATCTATCTCTATAATCTCCCCATAGGTCTCACACATCAGATCCTGGGGTTTTATCAACTTGTTATGTGCTCGATCAGATAACGATATTAGAGACTACGATATCAATATTTATTGACTTACGGTGGCCTCTACTCTTGTAACACATAACACATGTTGATTCACCTTTAAAATTTAGACAAAAAACCATGACAACAAATAAACAGAACTCAAAATATGTTGTGAATGGTGAAAATTTACTCAACATTCACAAATTTATAAAATGAGTAAAATATTTGAGAAATTCTCAATTACCCATTGTATATTGTTGGTGGTCATAGTTACGTGAAATATGAAACACTGCCACACATAATACAGCGCAGTCTTGCAATATTGGATCAAATTTAGAACCACTTGAAAAATTCTACTTGTATAACTTATAGTGCATCCTTAAAATGAATATTTCATATAAAATCGAAAATACATGAAATAAAATTGGGTTTTCTTCTGCTCCTACCAGGCTAATGAAGACGGGCATATGCCACACAGTGTGCTACGAGGGAAACTTTGCCAGGACAGCGGCGCGACATTCTACTCTTAAATTGAATTCCAAGGGATCTTTTACATGCACTCCAATGTGTACATGGGACATCAGTTTTTTTTCATCCCACCAGTAAACTAGACAGCTAATAATTAGTTTGAATATGATTTTAGTCCAAATATATCATCAAATTTAATTACCCAGTTTTAAGAAGTGAGAGAGAGAGAAATGGGGTTTAACAACCACTCGACACAAAGTAGGTCATTTCGGGACTAACACATGGTTTAATTTTATTTCAACAATTCACCTTCGAGTAGGGGTCTTTAGCGATGGGAGGAAACCGGAGGAACCAGAGAAAACCCACGAGGTTGGACAGGTGACCCTACCCCTTGTCACATATAACCGGGAATTCAAAACCACACAAATTGACTCAATGACAGGCTTTGGTATACAACGCGCACGCTAACCATTTAGCCATCCAATCCCACTTTGTACGAAGTAAAGTTTCTTTAAGAGCAACAGGCCTTTAAGAAAAAAATTAGTTGTACTCCGTACGGTACACAAAAACATGAAAAGGTCCCGATTTATCCACTTAAACTTGACTTTCGACATTTTTACATGGTTGAAAGAAAGTTTTGGTTATTATTCGACATGTCACTCCACACTATTACACAAACAGTTGTATTGTGTTGTTTGTCGGTGAACCATTGTTTTTTAAAAGTTTTAAAAAAACAAACTAAAAGTCGTTGAGTCAACAACGTGTGAAATAGTTTAAGATGTTGTATTGATAATATCTCGAGTAAAACCAACAACAACACCACGGGGATTAACGTGGATCGTAAATAGCTTGTTTTTGAACTACCAGTACTTTTTTTTTTATAAAAAGAAGCATTATGTAAGATTTAGATAAAGGCCTGTCCGTTCCATGGATCGTAAATAGCTTGTTTTTGAACTACCAGTACTTTTTTTTTTTTATAAAAGATGCATTATGTAAGATTAAGAAAAAGAACTGGTCGTTCCATGTATCGTTTTTTTTTTATAAAAGATGCATTATGTAAGATTTAGATAAAGACCTGGGGCCGGTTTCACAAAATATCCTTCGACTTAAGTTAAGAGTATATTCAAATTGTTTGCCTTATTTGAACTAAAATATAGCCCTTTATAGAAATCTTGTTGTTTTATTGCATCAAATACATGTGCCGAGTTTTGTGTTTCTGGGTCAAAGATTTTTCTAATAAACTGTGATTGCTTTGTGAAACCTGTGCCTGGCTGTTTCATGGATTGTAAATAGCTTGTTTTTGAACTACCAGTACTTTTATTTAAAAAGATGTATTACGTAAGATTTAGATTAAGATTTGGTCCTTCTTTCTATAATACTATAAAAAACAAGATAATGCAAAATTAATTGATATTGAGCCAAGTTATGAAAGAGAGAGAGAGAGAGAGAGAGATGTGGTTTAACGCCCACTCAACACAACTAGGTGATTTCGGGACTAACATAAGGTTTAATTTTATTTCAATAATTCGTTTGCGAGTAGGGGTCTTTAGCAGTGGGAGGAAACCAGAGTGCCCGTAGGAAACCCACAAGTTGAGAAGGTGCTCCTATCTCCATGCCACATAGGCTCACACCAGAGCTCGAAACCACAGCAGCAAGCCAGATGTGGCCGGCCAGCTAGAGGTCGAAGCGCGGCACTCTAGACCACTAGGCCATCTCAACCCCCCAGAGAGAAAAATGGGGTTTAACGTCCACTCAACACAACTAGGTCATTTCGGGACTAACAAATGGTTTAATTTTATTTCAATAATTCACTTGCACGTAGGGGTCTTTAACAGTGGGAGGAAACCAGAGTGCGCTGAGGAAACCCACAAGTTGAGAAGGCACTCCTATCGCCGTGCCACATAGCTCACACCAGGGCTCCAAACCACAGCAGCAAGCCAGATGTGGCCGGCCAGGTAGAGGTCGAAGCGGGGCACTCTAGACCACTAGGCCATCCCAACCCCCCAGAGAGAGGGATGGGTTTAACGCCCACTCAACACAACTAGGTCATTTCGGGACTAACATATGGTTTAATTTTATTTCAATAATTCACTTGCACGTAGGGGTCTTTAGCAGTGGGAGGAAACCAGAGTGCGCTGAGGAAACCCACAAGTTGAGAAGGCGCTCCTATCGCCGTGCCACATAGCTCACACCAGGGCTCAAAACCACAGCAGCAAGCCAGATGTGGCCGGCCAGCTAGAGGTCGAAGCGCGGCACTCTAGATCACTAGGCCATCCCAACCCCCCAGAGAGAGGGATGGGTTTAATGCCCACTCAACACAACTAGGTGATTTCGGGACTAACATATGGTTTGATTTCATTTCTCCAGGTCCTCTGGTTTCCTCCCACACATGTATTAAAAACACCTACTTGCAAGCGAATTATTGAAATAAAATTAAACCAAATGTTATTCCCAATATGACCTACCTGTAGTTTGTGTCGAGTGGATGATAAACCCCTTTTCTCTCTCTCTTACCTGGCCCCCTCAGTGTTTTTTCTCCGGATCCTCAGGTTTCCTACCACTGCGGAAGACCCCTATGTGCAAGTGAATTATTGAAATGAAATTGTACCATATGTTAGTACTGAAATGACCTAGTTTGTGTTGAGTGGACGTTAAACCCCATCTCTCTCTCCTACTGTTCTGCTTGACTGGGCTAATGAAGAGGAGCATATATAGAAAACAATGATGTTAATAATATGGATTTATTCTTGAGTAAGAAATTCAGTGGAATAATTATTGTAACTGAGATCGGAGAATAAAACAATTTAAACATGGAAAGACAACAGCTATAAATATCATTCCTTCAATGTCACCATGGTAACCAGAAAACAACCGTCTGATAACACAATGGCTGGGTGAACAGGTTATATAACAAGTCTTGTAATTGGTCAAATTTAGAAAACAAATTCCATTGATTTTTGTCAGATTGTTTGACAATGAATGCTCAAGTAATAAATTATTTGGAGATGATGGGTTAGAAAGTGAGGGAAAAAACATTTGTCAACTCAACCCATTTCAAATTTTCGAATTTCAAGAGAGAGAGAGAGAGAGAGAGAGAGAGAGAGAAATGGGGTTTAACCTCCACTCGACACAAACTAGGTTATTTGGGGACTAATACATGGTTTAATTTTATTTTATAATTCGTTTGCGTGTCGGGGTCTTTAGCAGTGGGGGAAACTGGAAGACCCGGAGAAAACCCATGATGCTGGACAGGTGACCCTACTCCTTGTCAGTTGTCACGTACAACCGGGGAAGAAAGCGAGAGGAGGTTTGACGTCAGATTGTTTGAGATGTTGCGTAAGAAAACGAGAGAAAAAAGGTTTGACGTCAACTCAACTCATTTCAGTTCAATTGAATTTTCGAATATCAAGAGAGAGAAAGAGGAATCGAATTTAATGTCCATTCGACACAAACTAGGTCATTTCTCATTTAAAATATGGTTTCAATTTTATTTTAAAAACTTGCTTGTGCGTATTGGTCTTTTAGCACGTAGGTAGGCTATCTTTAGATGTGGGAGGAAACCGGGAAACCCGGAGAAAACCCTGAGGTTGTACAGACACCCGATATCTGGTCACGTTCAAGTGGGGAATCTAATTAAACCATTTTAATAATTCGACATCCATATCAATTTAAATAATACCAGGCTGGATTCTGCAGACTGGATACTCTAGCCTACTAATAAAGCCTGGATAATGAAGACATGATTCAATAACCATGTGTATTTTATAAGCTGACTAAAGTAAATATAAATATTTAAATTATAAGACTATTATAAACTTTTATTATATTATATTATAAACAAACTCTCTACTGTCTGTTTCAACCATTATATATCATACCGACAACTAGCAAATATTATTTCATATAAACAACTTTTCCACTGAGGTAGCCTGGGTGGTTTAGTGAGAATGAGAGAGAGAGAGAGAGAGAAAAATGGGGTTTAACATCCACTAAAAACAACTAGGTCATTTCGGGACTAACATATGGTTTAATTTTATTTCAATAATTCGTTTGCGCGTAGGGGTCTTAAGCAATGGGAGGAAACCCACAAGGTTGAGAAGGCGCCCCTATCTCCATGCCACATACGCTCACACCAGGGCTCGAAACCACAGCCGCAAGCCAGAGGTGGTCGGCTTGCTAGAGGTCGAAGTGCAGCACTCTAGACCACTAGGCCATCCCAACCCCTTCAGTGAGTATGCTGCTAACACTCTGGTGAAGTGATGAAATGATATGAAATGGAGTTTAACGTCCTGCTGTTTTGCTTCGACTGGGCTAATGCATACGGGAAGTTTTGCTATAATACTGCTCCCATATTGGCTCTACGGTCTGCTCTTACATGTATATAATATTGAATTATAACTTCCAAGGGTTGTTTTACGTCGATCTGTTATCCCATCCGAATGACTAGACATTGTTCCTTGCCAAGATCTCTATCCCGTGACTTTTCCACTTAACAGGAGATCCTGAGTGGGTCCTGGTGTAGGGGCCGCAGTGGCCCATTGAGTAAGGCAGAGAAACAGGGGGGTGCCGAGTTCGATCCTCGTTATTCAGATGGGACAAAAACACATGGTCGAAGGTAGTCAGAGGAATCGGAGCACTCATGAGAAAACCCATGAGGTTGGAGAGGCAACGCTACTCTTTGTCGCGTGCAACCAGGAAATGAATCGAAACCATGCCAGTTGATTCAATGACACCCCTTCTGATACAATGACATGCACATTTGGCCATCTGGCCGATCAACCCCCAAAAATGGATTTCAGTAACTAGGTAATGCGTAAATGTGGCCATCACATCGAAATGCGTAGTACTGTATTTAAATTACCTGTATGTATTGGGCAATATCTCAGCCATTGAACACAAAATGGAGCCAGAAATGATACCAAAAATAAAACTTGGAACCCAAGGAATGTGATTATATGCCCAATTTCCTACCTTCATGTACGTACATGTACTACAGGCCCAGCGGAGTAATTTGGCCGCAAGTAGTCATTTCTTCAGGTTATTGCCGCCCCTGGCCCCTCGCCAATAGGGTCTTAGTATGGAAGCCCCCCCCCCAATCAAGAACTGCTTCCGCCGGCCCTGTACTACCCTTTTTTATATGATGTGTGACAAATGATTCTACCTACATCGTTACTATAATTTTACCTGCAGAGTACACCCAGGTATGTAAAACGTTACCATAAATTAACCTGCATAATACACCCAGGTATGTAAAACGTTACCATAAATTTACCTGCAGAGTAGACCCAGGTATGTAAAACGTTACCATAAATTTACCTGCAGAGTAGACCCAGGTATGTAAAACGTCGTTAACATTGCTGTAAGAATTTCATCTCAGGTAAAATACCTTGGTTACATGTATGTAAATAATCAAGGTACATGTAAATAAACCTAACGGTGCTGTAAGAATTTTACCTGAACATTTTATAATTACATGTAGATCTAATTATAGAAAATTCTTGCAGGTAATTTGACTTCTTTACTCACCAGTTTAACATATGTACTGTGTCTCTGTGAATGTGCATTTGTCTGCATGTCATGTTTAACATACACGTACCTATATTTATATGTACCGTCTGCATGTCATGTTTAACATACCTATATCTTCATGTACATACGATGCTGTAATTATTGCCCAGATACAGTTAAATTATATATTTTTTGTATCCCTGGTTGTATATGGCAGGAGTAGGGTCATCTGTCCAACCTCATGGGTTTTCTCAGGGTCCTCCAGCTTCCTCTCACTGCTAGAGACCCCAACGTGCAAGCGAATTATTGAAATAAAATTAAAAACCATATGTTAGTCCCGAAATGACCTTGTTTGTGTAGAGTGGACGTTAAACCCCATTTCTCTCTCTCTCTCTCTTTCTAAATTTTATAGTATATTATGTTATATTACATGCTGAGCTTTCCTTGAGGAGATGAAATGAGATATGGTTTGACATCCTACTGTTCGTTCTGCACCAACTGGGCTAATGATGGCAGCCTAAGGTAGTCACAGTGGCGCTGTATGTAAGATGATGTTTCGCATAACTATTTATGAGTCTGCATGTCATATTTTACATGTTTCATGCACTTATGATGTTATTTCCTAATGAAACCAAAATAAAGTAATACTGTAATATAATATATTACCGTACATGCAATGTTTTCATAGGGACTCAGTTACAAAAGAAATAGTACCGGACATTTCAAATTAGTGCCGGACGTGTATTAACAACATCAATAAAAAAAGACAACTTATAGTGACTCAGTTACAAAAGAAATAGTAGGCCAACCTGACATTTTCAAATTAGTGCCAGACATGTATTAATAATAACAAAAAAGACAACTCATTGGCGGATAAAATGACAGGCACCAGAGGTTTTTGTGTCTGACAAAGTCTGCATCTGTGTCTGACATTGTCGGTGACAACTGCTTTATATCCAGGCTTTCTCAGTTGGTATAAATGAAATGAAATTAAATGAACACGCAAAACCTTATTTAAATTCAAGAAATTAAACGTGATTTTGTTTTATAACTACTTTTTCTGACTTGGGCAATTTCAAACGCATATACTGTAGCTGAGTCAACTTTTACACAATTCTTACCAATTATACATCATGATACGAATAATGTGCAAATAACAATACCTTAATTTTATAAATTTCCTCATCATGACTCAATTTGCTAGCATGGGTGACAAATATCAAATTTCTCACAATTTAATCCTTGAAAAATATAAACTCAGTTTGATTATTTTACATTTAAAAAAATAAATCAAAATGCCAAATCGTCCAACCAATCGGATTTAAAGCAGACCTATTAATAAAAGAGAGAGAAAAATGGAGTTTAATGTCCACTCGTCACAGGCTAGGACATTTCGGGACTAACATATGGTTTAATTTTATTTCAATTATTCGCTTGCGTGTAGTAGTCTTTAGCATTGGGAGGAAACCGGAGGAGCTAGAGAAAACCCATGAGGTTAGACAACCACGTACAACCAGGGATTCAAAACCATGCTAGTTGACTAAATGACAGGCTGTATGATACGGCGCGCAAGTGCTAACCATTCAGCCATCCAACCCCCCTACCTATTAATAAAGTGTCACGGACAACAAAATGGGGGCAAGTTTAGTACACACAAGTAGCAATTAAATTTCAATTCCACAAATCTTTGTAAATACTGGATAAAATTAAACGTTTTTTGAACTGATATTTACCAGTGGTTGGTATGTTGCTCAAATTACGTTTTAAGACTCTTAAGTGTGGGATATCAAATCTACATACATGTATCTCTCTCTACCCAATAACTTGAATTACGTATCATGACTTAAAATGTATGATATCTCTCTACCCAATAACTTTAATTAATATGAATCACACCACATCCTAATTATTGTCTGTAAAGACAGGGGTCGGCAGACTTTTATTGTAATTATTCTAATGTAATACTAATTACTGACAATTAGCATAAAATTAGCTAGTCACTGATACATGTACCATATCCTTATATTATTCTAATAAAACTCGCTGATAACTTTAAAGGGACAATAACACTCTTGCTGGCTTGACAGGTCGATAATATGAATAATAGCCTTATTCTAACTACAAGATGTTTAAGTGTCCTAACTGTTGTGTAAATTATCCATTACATCCTATCTTACTTGTTCAGAGGGTTCAAAAATATTTTTAAATCCAAGTTACATATGAAAAGGTTTACGTTAGGCTTTTCAAACCATTAAGTTGAATTTTTCTAATTTTTTAAATTGGGTGTGTTAAAAAGGAATTTGTATCATCAATTAATTGGAATTAATGGAATATTGTAAAATTCGGTGTATTAAGATGAAATTTGTATCATCAATTAATTGGAATATTGTAAAATAGTACAATTTGTTGACCAGAAAAAAGATTGGGACATATTATTCAGTTACAACAAGAGTGGTATTGGGCCTTTAAATATACAGTCATGAGGAAATAAATATATTAATAATAACAGTTGATGTTCGGTAGGTCAAAATAAAGTATTTAAGTGGGCTCAAGTTTAATGTGTTATTTCTATTAGTGCTAGAAGCCACTGTGGCTAAGTGGGTAGGATGCTGGATCGCTAGCCTGGATGTCGTGGGCTCTCTCCCGGTGTTCGACTGATAAAGTTCATCGTGATTTTCCTCTTGTAGGATATATACATGGAATCTTGTTTTTTTTGTACAATCCAAATGACTAATACCTAGTTAGATGTTTGATTTATATTGACAGTTGGAATTCGATATAAGGGTAGGCTGTAGCGCCGCTGCCCGGGCAAAATTTCCCTCATAGCACACTGTATAGTGTATGCCCGTCTTCCATTAGCCCAGGTTAGGTGCATAATAGTAGGACGTTAAACCCCATTTCATTCATTCATTCATTCATTATGATACATGTATAGCCTATATATACATACACTGGGTAAATATTTCTGGAATTAAATAATAAACTTAATTTACTATAACAATCTCGGCTACTGTATGGTACTCTATACATGTATATAATAATCTAATGTAACACTAGCCTACTGTAGAATGTTTGACATTCAAATATTTAGCCAGACTTTAGAATCTGGTACAGAGAAGAGGTCCTGGCAAAGGAAATGTATAGTCATTCGGATGGGACAAAAAAACATGGTCCCTTGTATACATTGGGTTGTACATAAAAAAACAAATTTGACAAGTGGAATTTGAGATATAAAAGTAGGCTGTAGCACTGCTGCCAAGGCAAAATTCCCCTCATATATGTAGCACACTGTATGGCGCAGTCAAGTAAGAGCAGAACAGTAGGATGATGTCTAGTCGTTTGGATGGGACAAAAAAACGAGGTCGCCTGTACACATTTTTGTGTACTTAAAAGATCACTTGACAGTTTGGAATTCGATTTAAGAGTAGGCTGTAGTGCAAAACTTCCCTCAGGGTACACTGTATTGTGATGCCGTCTTCATTAGCCTAGCCGGAGACATTTCATTATTTATACTATTTTATTATTTTCTTGCCGGTTTCCTCCCACTGCAAGCAAATTATTGAAAATTAAATTAAACCATGTTAGTCACGAAATGACAGTTTGTGTCAAGTGGATATTAAACCCCATTTCTCTCTCCCTCTCCCTCCCATCTCCCTCTCTCTCTTATTATTCTCTGACTGATAACAAAAGATACACCATGCCAAGGCAGCACTACTATCAATCAATTACTGTTCTCTGAGTAATTAAATTTTTTTCATTCTAGATAATTCAGGGAGACAGATATATTCCTTCTCCTAGATACAACTAACTTTAATTAAAAGTGTACAATTCAGGCAGACAGTGAGATATTTACCAAAATAAAATTCACTTAAAATCTGGGCGTATAAATAATTCAAACTGCCCATTTTTTGAATTTTAAAACAAGAAAGACAGATATATATCCTAAAATACATTTAAATTTAATTCTGGGCGTATAAATAATTCAAGCTACCATTTTTAAATTTTAAAACAAGAAAGTAATTATCTTACCTAAATGAATTTGAATGTAGAAGACAAACAGGAAACGAGTTTGTATCAGTAATTGAACCGTTGTTTATGAGCCCCACCCTTGTATTAAATACACTATTCACTTGTATTATTCCCTTTACCGTATAATATTATTACACATAAAAACACACACGCACGTACATAACACACAAAGCTTGTATGGTATCACGTTATGTTGGTTACTCCGTTACACTCGATGCACGTACATAACGTGTGAAACCTTCTTCAACTAAAGCAACAATGAATTAATATACAGTTATATCCTAACTCGACGACTCAATGACTGTGGTGGTGGATTATTATTCACAATAATTCATAATTAGTCACTGACTGACTGCGACTAGCAACCATCACAGCGTAACACACTCTCGTTATTCTCCAACTGACTGATTCATTCGGCCGACCAGTGAGACACACAATTCTCAAATATTCCTTCCTAAACCAATTCCACCGTAACACTGATAATAAACTATTCCATTTATGCTCGGTCTGTTTGTCGCACCGTTCAGCGCTGTGTAGGCTACAAATTATTATATCAACCAAGCCACTCTGGCGACGAATTGCAAGCGAAGAATTGACAATTTGAGTTAAACGAAATATTCATTCCTAAACCAATTCCACCATAACACTGATAATAAACTATTCCATTTATGCTCGGTCTGTGTGTCGCACCGTGCGTTCAGCGCTGTGTAGGCTACAAATTATTATATCAACCAAGCCACTCTGGCGACGAATTGCAAGCGAAGAATTGACAATTTGAGTTAAAAGAAATGTTGATTGTTTGTCTTTCTACCTACCGAAAATTCTTTCCAAGTCAGACCAAAATAAACTCTAAGTTTGTCACGTTTGAGAAAAATCCCCCGATTTAGCCTTTCGATTTAGCGGAGCACTGACATCACAGTTAGGCAATAATGTACCGTTCCCAGCGTCTACTGAACACAAGCATTCTTTGTTGACATGGATTAGTCCATTCGGTAAAAAAGGGGTGGTAGGAAGGAATAATTCATAGCTCGACGGATAACGCACATGTTCATAGCATTGTATTGTTCGAGCCGTCTGCTGGCTGTGTATGCCGATATTGGCCCACGCGCTGGTGAATGGGGCGGATGCAGAAGTCATTTGACAAAGAAAGTCAGGGCACTCTCATCTCGAGTGTATTTATAGTCGCTCATGTAAATATTCATTGGGTTGTTAGAATTTACCAAGGCAGCGACAAGGAATCGTGAATATATTATTTTATATACCCTACTATGCAATACGAATTATATAATACAGACAAATGAAAATGAAATGGGGTTTAACGTCCTACTGTTCTGCTCCAACTGGGCTAATGAAGACGGGCATACGTTATACAGTGTGCTGTGAGGGAAACTTTGCCCTGACAGCGGCGCTACGGCCTATCCTTACATCCAATTCCTACTTTCAAGGGATCCTTTACGCGCACGCCAATGTGTACATGGGTCACGGGACCTCGGTTTTTCGTCCCATCCGAGCGACTATGACTTGTCTCTTGCCAGGCCAAATTCCTGCACCACTGACAAGGGGGAACCCACGCCGGGGTCGAACACGGAACCTCAAGGTTAGGGTGGCTCGCTAATCAGGTCTCGGAATCGCCCCCGATATTGACCGAGAAACTTCCCAGGGACTTTCCAGTGTGGTTTCCGCTTGTCAGTGGCGCAGGATGAGGCGACAACCAGCGGTCCCGTGTATTCGTTGATGTGCACGTATAAAAGAATCGATGGCATTTCAAAGACGTCTCCATAAGCCGAGTTGGTGCAAATTAGGACGTTGAACCCCAGACAGAGAGAGACAGAGAGAGGGGAGAGAGAGGTAGGGGGAGATAGGGAGAGAGAGAGGAGGAGAGAGAGGGGGAGAGAGATAGGGAGAGAGAGGGGGAGAGACAGAGGGAGATAGAGAGAGGGGGGAGAGAGGGAGAGAGAGGGGGGGTAGGGAGAGAGAGATAGAGAGAGGGGGAGAGGGAGACAGAGCGAGGGGGAGAGAGAGAGGGGGAGAGAGGGGGGAGAGAGAGGGGGAGAAGGGGGGAGGTAGGAAGAGAGAGAGGGGGAGGAGGGGGGAGGTAGGAAGAGAGAGAGGGGGAGAGAGAGATAGGGGGACAGAGAGAGACAGGGAGAGGGGGAGAGAGAGATAGGGAAAGACAGGGAAAGAGAGAGAGAGGAGAGGGAGATATAGGGAAAGAGAGAGGGAGAGACAGAGAGAGATAGGGAGAGAGAGAAATAGGGGGAGAGAGAGAGAGAGAGAGAGAGAGAGAGAGCGATGCTGGTGTTCGTTTACCGAAAAGAAGCGCCAATGCCCCCTTTACTCCAATCCGCCCGTTTGTAACAAATCTTACGCATGTTGTAAAGAAAGAAAGAATGCTTTGTATATGAGTAATTAATTTCTACCATAATTTCCAGCTGGTGTCACAAATCCTATTGACGTTCAGAAAAAAATAAAATCTTATTTTCTTCTTGATATGAATTACACCTGTAAAAAAAGGTATACACGCTCTACCTGGGAACACAAAGACGCCGACGGGTTTAAATGAAATTTGATATGCCGGTAATCCTTTATCCCCACCTTTCTAAATCTCCGCGTAGTTTCCCTAACTATTGTGTTCCAGAAGAACTGTTACACATATTGAAAATAAAATATTAGCTATATCTTAATATCGTTTATTTTAATATTCCTTTTTTATTTCAAATAAAATATGTCGCCTATTCCGTTATTGTTTTCCATGTATGTATTGATTCCCTGTTGTAAGTATTCTCTTCGCAGTGTTTCGTTTGTTTAAACCTGAGGGGGGGGGGACAAATGTTAGCGCGTGCGCTGTGGGTTTTCTCCGGGTCCCCAGGTTTCCTATCACTGCTAAAGACCCCTGCGCGCAAGTGCATTATTGTAATAAAATTGAACAATATGTTAATCCCGAAATGACTTAGTTTGTGTCAAGTGGACGTTAAACCCCATTCCCCTCTCTCTCTCTCCCTGGGACAGCTCTGGACCATTGCTTCAAGAATATGCAGTCCAAGCTGAGAAGCAATTTTAGAGAAAGGAACTACCACCCACCACACAAGCCATAATTCCATAGGAGAAGAGGAAATATTTGATGTGAAGCTGTAATTTTATTTAATACCAAAGACCAACTCCCCCGGGAAACGTTCTGTAAGATTTATATGTTAGAAAGAAAACACTGGTTATGTTTTTATAGCTGGTTCCAAATATATGACAAGGAGCAAAACACAACCAGACTTTCATACACATCCAAAATATCTAATTACAAAGGTCATCTGCAGGGAGATGAATCTATATAAGCCCGTCTTGTTTTCAGATCCCAGATTTATATATACTTAATTTATATTATGTAAATATTTACTGAATACATATTGTTAGAAAAAAAAGGTCACCTGCTGATTTCATCAAGACCACTAGATGTAAACAGGACTAGCGCTAACCCTAACCTGGAAAAAATCACGAACGAAATTTTCCCCACCCTAGTTCAGTGCTTGTGTGGAGACTTAACCCCTTTGCTAAATTCTTAACCCTACCCCACAATCCTGGACCAAAATCACGTGCCCTAACCTAATCTTGTGACCTTAAGGAAATCTGCAGACGGCATTGGTAAATATATATATGTCTTAAAACTAAAACTCTAACTCAATATTGTCCATAATTAAAGAAATTTAAACACGTATTAAAATTCAATATTGGTCCATTTCAATCAATATTGATGTTGTTATATTGCATCCAATACTTATATAAGGCACAGTTAGTATTTTAAACTCTGTACACTAGTCATGTAGGCCTATTTCTATGGTTTTGGGCGCCATTTGTAATAAACGAAGAAAAATATATCCTTCAAGACAATGCAGAAGTAATTAATTAGCAATGGCTGAGCTACTAACGACAAAATAAATTCTAGGACATTTTTGGGAAGTTTTAGAAAAACAAATAGCCTATAGGTGTTTGATTGAAGTATATCTGCCCGGACAAATTAACGTAAGAACTGCATTCTCTATTGAGCCAATGATGTGACGTCACTTGTAGAATGGTTAGCACGTGCGCTCTTTATCATAAAGCCCGCCATTGAGCCAACTGATGTGGTTTCGAATCCCCGGTGGTACGCGACAAGGAGTAGGGTTGCTTGTCCAACATCGTGGGTTTTCACCGGATCCTCCGGTTTCCTCTCACAGTTATAGACTCCTACGCGCAAGCGAATTATTGAAATAAAATCAAATCTATGTTAGTCCCGAAATAACCTAGTTTGTGTTGAGTGGACATTAAACCCTATCTCGATCATGGGTTTTCTCCTGGTCCATGGGTCTCCTCCCACTGTAAGACCCCATGATCACTCTCTCACTCTTCCCATCTTTACTAAATCCCTCTCTTTCTCTCTCTACAGTTCTCTCTCTCTCTCACACACTCTCTCCCTCTCTCTCCCTCTCTCGCCCCCTCTCATAAATCGGTTACAGAATTAAACGATGATGTCCGAATTGATGAAGGT
This sequence comes from Patella pellucida, assembly GCA_917208275.1. Classification (NCBI taxonomy): domain Eukaryota; kingdom Metazoa; phylum Mollusca; class Gastropoda; family Patellidae; genus Patella; species Patella pellucida. Next base: position 83,865,487 of record OU795038.1, on the reverse strand, counting down.
AAGTAGATCACTGTGCTATTAGAGAATTTGACCTTTGATTGATGAGGTCAATCCATTATATTATTATGACACAATGAGAGACTTACATCAGTGATTGTTTCAACTTTCAACATGTCCACCTCTTTCACCGTTTCTAATTGATCGAATTCAACTCATTGACTTGTACAGGACGGAGGGCATGACATGGACAGCTGTGTAGTCCTTCGGGTAGGACGAAAACCGAGGTCCTGTTTATATATTGGTGTGCACGTAAGAGATCCATTGCCACTTGGTATTCGATATAAGAGTAGGCCATAGTGCCGCTGTACGGTCAAAATGCTCCCCATTGCACACTGTATGGCGTATGCCAAGCTTCATTAGCCCAATACGAAGCAGAACAGTAGGACATTAAACCCATTTCATTTTATGCAGTCATAAAAAAATAATTCTATACGGTGAAGCACTTTTCGGGGGATCACGGTGGCTAAGGCGCTGGTTCGCTAGCCTCGAGGTCGGGTGTTCGATCCCTGCATTGGCCGAGAAAGTTCATTTCGATTTTCTGGCGTGATTTCCCCTGGTCAGTGATTCTGCCCAGTCGTTCGGATGGGACGAAAACCCGAGGTCCCGTGTACACATTGGAGTGCACGCAAAATTTCCCTCATAGCACACTGTATGGCGTATGCCCGTCTTCCATTAGCCCAGGTTAGGTGCATAACAGTGGGACGTTAAACCTCATTTCATTTTGATGCAACTCATACTAATCTTATGCTGTCTGTCTATAATTAGCTCCGCTTGAGAACAGACACTCAGCTAGTTGACCGACATTTTAATTTATAAATCAAAAACACACGCAGCATACTTCGCGAATTTTTAAAAGTATTTATTTCGCTTCCATTTAACAAAATAGAAAAACGGTTTATGTAGTCTGTATGTGTATGACAGATGTGAAACAGAATAGAACTACATTACAAAATATAACAGTATAGTAATTGTTGGATATGGCGGCTATTCAGGGCAGAGATCTATTCTCCAGTGGCGATAGAGAAGCGGCTTCTCACCAATGCAACGAGGGTTCAATCCCAGCTCAGGGCAGAACTTTATCGTTGTAAGTGAGAGGGGTATTCGGTCTCCCGTCCGTTCAGGCAGGTTTCCCCCGAGTTCTTCGATTTCTTCCTGCAGTAATGATCGAAATCATTCGCACGATCTGTGCCAAGGGCCAAATTGGAAAAAGGCCTCGGGCCTAATTTGCTACCCTTGTAAAATGACGCGATTATTATTAATATTATAAGAATAAATGGATTTAATCTTTCCAATACAAGGATGGAATATCAATCAGGCAATAACTTTTACAGTCAACCAAGCTTCCGGTAGATTTAATCTTTATGTTGGGTTTATCGCCCTATACTTATCAACATCATCCGGGTTAGAAAAGACGGGAATATCAGTTAAGACAGTATAAGCCTGCCATCGCGCTCGCTTGCGAGAGAGAAAGAGGGGGAGACAGAGAGAGTTGCAAGATGCTTGAGGGGTTGGGGGGTAGAGATATGGGGTTTAAAATCCACACGACACTTCAGGACTAACATAATATGCGTCAATTTTATTTCAAAAATTCAACAACGCGGAGAAAAACCAACGAGGTTGGACAGGATACCATAGTTGACTCAATTACAGACCTTCTGAAAAAAAGCGCACGCGTTAATCATTCGACCCCCCCCCCCGTATTACCATAGCAATGAAAGCGAAATGAAACGGGACTTAACGTCATACTATTCTGCTCCGACTGGGCTAATGAAGACAGGCATAATGTGTGCTATGAGGTACACCGAATTTGCTAACGGGACCTCGGATCACAAACTAGGTTATTTCGGGACTAACATAGATTTAATTTTATTTCAATAAATCGCTTGCGCGTAGGGATCTTTGCCGTGGAAGGATTAAATAAATGCTAATATTTGGGACTGTTGTTTATTTGTGTCTGCCTGTTCGAGGTTGCCGGCTACACTTGGGCTGTCCCGGGGCTGAAATTTGGTGTAAAGGGGTAGCTGGGCCGTGGGGTAACATAGGACTGGTGACGACGAACTATCACTTCTGCCAGGTCAACCGACCGCTAAGAAGATTCATTTTTAATGCTATAATATATTTAGAAAACCAAGAAATCACTGATCTACTATTTTACACGGGCGTTCGTGAAATATCGTGAAGACCACTAAACAATTTGAATAGTAAACTAGAATCTGCATATCGCAGCAGCCAGCTACCCCCGCCACGAGGGCCTTGTTAATTCTTGGAATTTAAAAAAATATCATCTTTAATACACTCCTTGTCATTAATATTATATAAGTATTAAAGCCCCAATACCACTCTTGTTGTAACTGAATAATATTCCCCAACTATTTTACAATATCTCAATTAATTGATGATACAAATTTCATTTTAACACACCGAATTTAAAAAATTGGAAAAATTAAACTACATGGTAACAACATGGTTTGAAAAGCTTTACATAAACTCTTTCAAATGAAACTTGGATTTAAACATATTTTCGAACCCTCTGGACAAGTAAAATAGGATATAATGGATAATTTACACAACAGGTAGGATACTTAAACATCGTGTAGTTAGAATAAGGCTATTTTTTTCTGGACCTGTCAAGCCAGCAAGAGTGGTATTGTCCTTTTAAATAGTCTTGACTTGGATATCCAGCTTAAAATTGATGGTTTCTGTAGGAAGCGATTATTGTTTCTCAGGTTGTAATCTTCTCTAACATCATCATTATGAGACTAATAAACCAAAGCTACTTCCTGTAATTCAGGGAATATTCAACGCCACTAGGAATAATTATTGTTATCTCCTCAAACTATATAAAATTATTATAAAGTACATACATCGTTCTAGTGTTGTTTTTTTTTCTTTTACACAAACTCTGTATTTGAATTTAGAAACATAACCTTTCACGGCAACAATATATCCTTTGCCCATCAGCAATGTTTTGAAGAGTGTCTTTCAAGTTTCCAAGCCTAGGGGCAGCATTTACCTATAGATTTGATGCTACTAAGTTTAAAAACAAAATCTTGAATCTGTATATAGAGCTTTTACAAGGTTGAGGTGACATGGGAGGTAACTCCGCACAGAATCGCTGATCGTCTCTGAATTTCGATGCCCAAATATGCAGAATAAATGAATGAATAAAATGGGGTGTAACGTCCGAGCGACTAGGCAGCTGTCCCGGTCAGGCCCTCCGTCTGCATCACTGACAGGGGAAACCACGCCGGAAATCCAATGCAGGGATCGAACACCCGACCTCCAGGCTAACGAGCAAGCACTTAACACACTTAGCCACGCGATCCCCTCCAAATATGCAGAAACTGTAGAGTGGGCGACCAGACCCTCGAACCGACAGACAGTCATATACGGTGACGACAATATTGACTACTCCCACATAACCAATCATTAGGAGCGTACAATACGCGCCAGGATCAAAGTGTCAGCCATATTTGAATTGCGACGTAATATACATAAAGGATAATAATAATCTCGTCATTTTACAAGGGTAGCAAATTAAGCCTGAAGCCTTTTTCCAATTTGGCCCTTGGCACAGATCGTGCGAATGATTTCGATCATTACTGCAGGAAGAAACCGAAGAACTCGTGGGAAACCTGCCTGATCGGACGGGAGACCGAATATCCCTCTCACTTACAACGATAAAGTTCTTGCCCTGAAACTGGATTGAACCCTCGATGCAAGGATAGGACGATATTAACCTAAAATTACGCTCATAAAATAACGGCCAACATCTAGATGGGTGACCGTCATGTGACAAAAGGATTAAAACACAGATCTTATTTCGTTTCGCTGGATTTTTACTTCCACTTCCACCAGGGGTGATATCGTAGACAATAAATACAGACCCTAATTCGTTTGTTTTGTTATGATTCAAAATTTCGTTTTACTTGTATTCACAACACTAGGATCTGGAAGAGTTGTTAAATAACAGGTGTTCTAGTTGTTGTGAAGAATTAGCCAATGAAACGGTTTGTTACGGCTAGTTCTTGGCGTGCTCTGCACGGAACTGTGGGTAAGCCCATTGAAACCACAACGCTGGTGGTTTAATCTGACCCCTGATGCGACCTCAAAGTACAGCTGGTCAGATCTTCATGTAGTGTAAGCCATTGAAAGTATAAAAAAACGAAACGAAATATAGATCTGTATTTTTAATTAGATTGCTCTCTAGACTGGTGACCGCAACGTAATAAATCATGGGGATATTAATATTAGACTATATATGGTATATTGGTAATAGAATATGAGCTGTATATATATCCGTTATATTATATATATCCACCACCCTTACCAAGTATAGTCTATTCATATTACACTGTAATAGTAAATGCAGGAGGACTGCACCACCCGCAAAACAAACAAAAAAACAATCTTCAGGATAAACCTGCGGACAAGACAGAACATAAACATTGCAAACACTAAACAATTATCAAATCAAGTGAACTGGTCCGGGGGCCAGCCGTAAGCGTCCACTGTGCTGTACAGTCCTGGGCTTGTTGTGGTACAGGCTTCACTAAAATGATTTACGAAAAAGACGTAACAAAAAAAACAAAAAACAAAAAATAATAAAAAAAAACGAAATGAGCTTTAACGTCCTACTTTTCTGCATCGACTAGGTTAATGAAGACGCGAGCATACACCATATACATATTTTGCTGTGTGTGTGTGTGGCGGGAGGGGGGGACTGGGGCGCTACGGCCTACTTTTATTTCGAATCCCAACAACAAAGTTTTTTTTACGGGCACACCTACGTGTACACACCGCAGGTTTTCGAACCATCCGTCGTTCGATGATGCAACGCGCGCTACCCCCGCCCCCCAATGTAATAAATGTACACAGTAATTAATTGTACTATAAATACATGTAGCAATAGACTGGTACTAGTTTAGACAGAGTTTTATCTATCTACCGTCAATATACTTATATCCTTCCTGCCAGGATGTTCATTGTTTATATCTTTACTTATATATGTACCCCAACACTGGTAGTTACTAATGAACTTTGACCTGTACATCTTTCAATACGGTTGAAGTGTTGGCGCCTCTTTAAAGACAGTCTTTATGATGAAAGTCTTCGTTTGATTGGCGACCAGCACTCGTTAACATCCATCGACGAGAGAGAGAGGGGGGGAGAGAGAGAGGGAGAGAGAGATGGAGGGAGAGAGAGATGGAGGGAGAGAGAGAGATAGAGAGAGAGATGCTGGGAGAGAGATATGGAGGGAGAGAGAGAGATGGAGGGGGAGAGAGAGAGATGGAGGGGGAGAGAGAGATGGATGGAGAGAGAGATGGAGGGAGAGAGATGGAGGGAGAGGGAGAGGGCGAGAGGGAGAGAGAGTTCCCTACACCTTTGCCATTTACTGTAGATCCACGAGAAAGATATGGGGTTTAACGTCCACTCAACACAAGCTAGGTCATTTCAGGACTAACCTATGGTTTAATTTTATTTCAATAAATCGCCTGCGAGTAGAGTTTACATCTTGTCTTGTATGTACCGGTAGTGATTAATAAACGCAACAATACGATTAAATTATACAATCTAAATACGAGATTCGCGTAGGATTTCCGTAAGGGTGTGTTAGTGAAACTCATATCTAAGGCGGTAAAGCTTTATATTAGAGATAGGTAGTGAAATGAAATAAAATGGGATTTGACATCCTACTGTTCTGCTCCATACTGGGTTAATGAAGACGAGCATACGCCATAAAGTGTGCTATAGGGGTAATTTTGCCCGAGCAGCGGCACTACTGCCTACCTTTATTTCGAATTCCAACTTTAAACTGGTCGGTTACGTGCACATCGATGTATACACGGGACCTCGTTTTTTTTTGTCCCGAATGCCTATACGTTGACCCTTTTTAGGCCCTCCGTCAAGCTTCACTGATAAAGTAGGGAGAGATGAAGCATGGATTTATTTCCCTACGATCCCTTTTTTTTTTCAGATAGCGCCTGATTGCGCTTTAAACTAAGTTTAAACGGACCTGCTTGCTCTCAAGTCAATATTGCGGTATAGATTCTATCGAAGTTCGGAATTGTTATTATTTTGAAGCCAAGAATTAAATGAGATAGAACATTGATACATTACACTCTGGACACGTTTAGCTACTAATAGAATATGCTACTACTGACAAGGATAATGTAAAAAAAAATTAGAGATCCTACCTGATTGATCGGATACACTATCATCTTGTTGCCTAGTAACAAATATAATCAAACACATTTAGCCTTGATGCCTAGTAACAGATATTATACTAAAACCAACATATTTATATACGTGTTGCCTAGTAACCGATATCATTAACCAACACATTTTTTATTTTTTTATAGCAATATATATAATAAACCAAAATATTTATATACGTGTTGCCTGGTAACATATGTAACAAACCAACATATTTTCACACTTGTTGCCTAGTAACAGATATAATAAAACCAGCCCATTTATTCTTCCCATGGTTACAAGCAGACTGTTAATTACAACACAACACGTATTTACTAATATCTTTCTCCTACCCTTAGTAAATGGTATTTACAACTCGTCAACTAGTAATCACGACGTGCCGTGAACGGTATACACGTGACATACATAGACATAAATTCTATTGGCTTCCCCCAACTGTTTATATGAATTAATTTCTACTAATAGTAAGAGCAGGAAGGCCGCACTACACGCAAAACAAAACTATACAAGATATACCTGCGGACAAGACAGAAAATAGACATTGCAAAAATAAACAATTATCAAATCAAGTGAATGGAACCGGGGGACCATGGAGATCTTCGTGCTAAATTAGTCACCGTAATTACGGCGTGGTGACATAGTACATCAGTACATGGACACGGGGCCTTATGATCTACAACGTATGATTTGAGAACTAGGCCCCGTAAGCCCAATACTGCACCTAGCGATCCAGCTGCTTCATAATTCGAGAATATGATTCTCATGAGAAGCTAGGTGTAGACAGGCAGCCTACGTTTGGGATGTGTAACCCCCAACCAACAAAATGCCTGAAATAATTCTATGTGTTCTATTTTAGGCCTACTTACTTTCTGTGCTGGCTGTCCACTTCTACCACATTTACATAATCTAAAAAAATCAATAAATAATAATTATTACAGTTTCATACAACGATCTCTCTGAAACATAAATACTGAGACAGATGGAGTTTAACGTCCACTCGACACAAACTCGGTCATTTCAGGACTAAAATATTGTTCAATTTTTTTTCAATAATTCGCTTGCACGTAGCGGTCTTTAGCAGTAGAAGCAGAAAACCCACGAGATTTGACAGGCGACCCTACTCATTGTCACATATAACCGGGGATTCGAAAACACGCCAGTGGACTCACGAATAATGACCCTTCAATGCAAGTCATTTCGGGGCTAATATATATTTACTTCAATGACTCGCTTGGGAAAAGGGGTCTTTAACAGCACCAAGACCCCGATAGGCGTCCGCCCTACCATGTGTCACGTACGGAATTGCAACCATGCTATACCTGACTAAATGACAGACCTTTTGGCTTAAACCATTCGATCAGCCAACCTCCATTATATTTTATAATACTAATGTTATCGATAAACCTATCTCTGAAAATCAAAAGAAATTACCACAGTCTAATTCAGATGTTGAGCTAGCTGAACGTTTCAGTGACTTCTTTCATGACAAAGTCAGTGATATCAGACGTGCTCTTGACAATACTAGCAGTGGGTTAAATGCGTTTGAAGAACATCATGTACCAAGCCGTTTGTTTGAGTTTGCCCCAGTTATAGAAGAACATGTCCGGTCCATCATTGGTAAGAACAAGTCAACTTCCTGTAGCCTAGATCCGCTTCCAACATGGCTTCTGAAGTCCAAACCAGTTTTGGATGCGCCTCTTCCTTTCATCACTGATATCATAAATGCTTCAATTGCCAAAAGCAGTGTGCCGACTTCATTAAAGACTGCCCTTGTGATTCCACTTCTGAAGAAACCATCGGTTGATTGCGAGATCCTCAAGAACTACCGCACTGTCTCAAATCTTGAGTTTATCGGAAATGTGCTTGAAAGGGTGATAGCGAGACAAATCACTAATTATCTGCAAACTAACGATCTTCATGAACCACCGCAGTCGGCTTATAAAGAAGGTCACAGCACACAGACAGCACTCTTGAAGGTAAAAGCTGACATTGATACAACAAAGGACGGCAACCTTGGCATCAACCTTATACTTCTAGATCTAAGTGCGGCATTTGATACCATCGACCATAGTATTCTGTTCAATCGACTTGAGTTATCTGTGGGAATTATATTTTATATTTTATAATAATTGTGTATTTACCTTCTCGGGTGGGAAGATTAATATAGATTGGTTCATCTTCAAACACAGAATCAAGTAGACCAATCGCTGTTTCAATCTCCTCTTGTCTGTCATTAAAATTATATATTCAGTTTGATAATAAAAAGAAATGAAATGAAACGAAATGGGGTTAGCGTCTTACTGACACTGTTCTGCTCCATACAGTGTAATTGTGCCCGGACAGCAGTACTACGGCCTACCCTTATATCTAATTCCAACTTCCAAAGGATCTTTTACGTGCACGGTAATGTGTACAAATGTCCTTGATTTTTCGTCCCATCTGAACGACTAGACAGCTGTCCTTCGTCCTGTCTCAATGAGGAGGGGGAACCACGCCAGAAAATCTGGGTGAACTTTCTCGGCCAATGCAGGGATCGAACATCCGACTTCCAGGCTGTCGAGCAAGAGTTCTACCCGCTTAGCCACCGTGACGCATATTTATTTCTTATACTGTTTTTTAGGGGGGGGGGGGTGATAATAGAATACTTACTGTTGTTGTTCAAACCTGGCCGTATCATGATCTCTCTGTACGTCTAATAACTGGAACAGCCGCTGTTGGTTTCGACCGATTAAATTACCAAATACTTCTATATGAGATACGTTTCTCCCTCGCTTGGAATATTTTACAACCAATTTCCTTCGTACACCAAATCCTCGAATTACTAAATTGAAATAAAATAAAACAGCAATTCAACATTTAATTGGCAAGCAAATGAAACCGTAAAATGTAAATGTGACAGTGTTTTGCATTAAAAGCAAGTGAGGCCCTTATAGGCTATTCCTTCTCTATGAGGCCCCTTCCATTCCCCCATCCCCCACGACTAGGGGGAGGGGGGTATGGCCTAGTGGTCTAGAGTGCCGCCCTTCGATCTCTAGCTGGCCGGCCACCTCTGGCTTGCGGCTGTGGTTTCGATCCCTGGCGTGAGCGTATGTGGCATGGAGATAGGGGCGCCTTCTCAACCTCGTGGGTTTCCGACGGGCACTCCGGTTTCCTCCCACTGCTAAAGACCCCTACGAGCATACGAATTATTGAAATAAAATTAAAACCATGTTAGTCCCGAAATGACCTAGTTGTGTTGAGTGGACCTTAAACCCCATTTCTCTCTCTCTCTCTCTCTCTCTCTCCCCACGACTAGATGAAATGGAATTTCAACACAATTGAGCAAAACCAAGTATTTGACGGGTGTCAAAAATATCTTAGTGTAAGGGAAGCAACTCTGTTGTGACTCTTAGTTGTGTCCATTACGTTCTTTTTGAAATGAAATGGGGTTTAACGTCCTACTGTTCTGCTGCTAAACTGGGCTAATAAAGGACGGGCATACGCCACACAGTTTGCTATTAGTGTAATCTTGCCCGGACAGGGACGCGATGGCCTACTCTTCTAATGAATTACAACTGCCAACGGGGCCTCGGTCTTTCGTTCCATCAAAACGACTAGACAACCGCCCTGCAATACTGACAAGGGGGAAACCACACCGGAGCATTCCGATGAACTTTCTCGGTCAACCACCGACCTCCAGGATAGCGAACCAGCATCTCACCCGCTAATCCACCGCGACTCCTCATTCTTACTGAAACAAATCCCAACCCTGTCATAGTTCGTAACGTTACGGAAGTTGGAGAGAGAGAAATGGGGTTTAACGTCCACTCGACACAAACTAGGTCATTTCGGGACTAACCACAGCCGCAAGCAAGAGGTGACCGGCCAGCTAGAGATCGAAGCGCTCTAGACCATCAGGCCACCCCAACCCCCACGGAATTTGGAATTTACAAGACTTTACTTTTGTGCTATTCAATCTAATTATATTTATGTGGTTCATATTTTACCAAGGCAGTGGTGAAAATGTCAGTTATCTGATAGGATCGTCTGCACTATTTCATTCATCTGTTTATTCATTCTTTCATTCATTCGTATGGGCAATGGGACAACTTTGCTAAGTGGCTAAGATGCTGGCCCGCTAGCCTGGAGTTTGGGTGTTCAATTCCTACATTACTGCATTGGCCGAGAAAGTTCATCCAATGGCAGCTGTCTAGTCGTTCGGACGGGACGAAAAACCGAGGCCCCATGTTCACATTGGCGCGCACGTAAAAGATCCCTTGGCAGTTGGAATTCGATATAAGAGTAGGCCGTAGCACCGCGTTAAACTCCATTTCATTTCATTTCGTATGGGCAAATATGCAAATAATCAGCAAACCAACATTATATTTAGCAGTTTAAACGGTCTTGAAATTGTAAGGGGTTGGATGGCCGAATGGTTTGCGTGTGCGCGTTGTATCATAAGGTTTGTCATTGGGTCAAGTGGCGTGGCTTCGATTCTCCGCTTGTATGTGACAAGGAATAAAGGGTCGCCTGTCTATCCTCGTGGATTGTTTTCTGGGTCCTCCGAGTTCCTTCCAGTTCTAAATACACTTACGCGCAAGCTAATTATGGAAATACGACTGAACTCTAAATGAAGTAGTTTGTGTCTTGTGGACGAAAAACCACATTTCTCTCTCTCTCTCTGTCTTAAAATTTTAAAACTGGAATACAAACCTGACTGTGCCTTGATGATCATGCGTAAAAAGTAACTTTCAGCTGTATCAAGTCGAGCAGTCTGACCATGATGTAGAAACACCTTCGTCTTTCCAATCTGGTAATATAAAAAACAGTATAATCTGTGAGTGTCATTTAACGATCAATCTGATTAAATGCAGACCCCATTTCATGAAATCTTAACTAAAGATAAAATTCAAATTTTAGTAGATACTTCAGTTTTGATTGGCTAAGCACTAAAATCAATCTAATATTATCCAATGAAATTACCAAATTTTGATTTTATCTTAGTAAAATTTTTTGAAGAAACAGGGCCGAGATCTATATTTCGTTTCGCTTTTTTTTTGTATTTTCGATGGCCTCTACTACATGCAGATCTGACCAATTGTAGAGTGAGGTCGCGCCAGAGGTCACACGAGCGGCCTTTGTTATATGACACGTTAGACATTCGATTAACCAATCAACGTTGAGGTTTCTAGTGATTTACCCACAGTTCCATGAACCTCACGCTAAAAAACTCACCGTAACAGACCGTTTCATTGGCTAATCCCTCATATCGCTCGCAACACGGGTTATATAACAACTCTCCCGGTACTGAAGACGAGTAAAATGAAATTTTGAACTATAAAATACGTAACGAAATAGGATATATGTTTTAATCAGAATTGTTTAGCGATTTCATTCAACACAACGACAATTTATATGGAAATAGAATGGTACATGTGTAAAACGTTCTACGTTTCTTCACCAACTGGGTTAAAGAAATGAAATGAAATGGGGTTTAACGTCCTACTGTTCTACTCCGCCATACAGTGTAATATGAGGACGAATTTTGCCCGGGCAGCGACGCTGCGGCATAGTCTTATATCGAATTTAAGGGATCTTTTACGTACACGTCAATATACACGGGACTTAGGGTTTTCGTTCCATCCGAACGACTAGACAGCTGTCCTTGTCAGGAGGGCTAGGGTTAAAGAAGGTGGACATATATTATATACGGGCGCCATGGTGGCTAAGTGAGTAAGATGTTGGCTCGCTAACCCGGATGTCCCGTGTTCGATCCCGGGGTTGGCCGAAAGAGTTCATCGGGATTTTCCGACGTGGTTTCTCCTTGTGAGTGTTGCAAGACGGAGGGACTGACAGGGACAGCTGTCGTGTTGTTCGGATGGGATAAAAAAAAAACCAGGACAGTTCAAGTGTATATTGACGTTTACGTAAAAGATCCCTTGGAATTCCAGAAAAGTGTAGGTCGTAGAGAGAGCTTTGTCGGTTTGTGTATATACAAATAAAACAACATTTCCATTAAGACAATGGTTTGATTTATCGTTCATAAAATGATCAAAGATAATTTACCTTATAATTTGCAATCCGCCATCTGAATAAAATATTTCTAATTTGATTGACCAGGGTGATATTTCTTCTATTCCTCCTTTCTGATACTCCATTTATACATTTATATCTGATAAAATAAAAACAACTTCATTTAAAGATTTATGTCCAACAACCAAATTTAATAAAACATAAACAACTCGATTTTAATAGATGTGTTGTAGTTTATTGCTCTATTCAGTTCTCCTGTCCCATCTCGCGGGTTTCCTCCGGGTCCTTCGATTTTCTCCCACTAATAAAGATCCCCTACACGCAAGAAAATTAATGAAATAAAATTGAACCATGTTAGTCCCGAAATGACCTAGTATGTGTCGAGTGGACGACAAACTCCATTTCTCTCTCTCGTTGGTTTTCTCCGGGTCCTCCAGTTTTCTCTCACTGATATCCCTCCAACTATATTAGTGATAACTAACCGGAACATACAAGTCAAGAAGATGTTATCCCCCCCCTCTCTCTCTACCAGCTCGTCTTGAGTACGGCCCTCTCTCTCTCTCAAGAAAGGATTTTAAAGTATTTATTACCTTTCAAGAAAATCAACGAATCGAATCCTGTGAGCGTAGCCATGTTTTCTAATCTTGACCGTCTCCAGCACACCCGTGTAGCGAAGCTGGGCTTGAATATAATCCCTGATAAACAGGGATGGCTTCTTTTCACTGTTGGGTTTAAAACATCTCACGAAATGTGTCTGACAATAACTGATCTTCGTCATCATGTCTTTTAATGAATTCTGTGTTTTAAAAATAAAATGAAAGGCAAACAATGATAATAATTACACTGCATCGTCTTGGAGGGGGGGGGGGTTGGTGGTGGTGTTGCTGAATGGTTAGCTTGCGCGCGCTGTATTATAAAGCCTGTCATTGAGTCAACTGGTGTGGTTTAAAAATAAAATACAAGGCAAACAATAGAACATCGTTTTTAAACACAATCCAACTTCACTTCCCTGATGGTAAGCTCGTTTTTAAATTACCATGCATGTCTTTATCGTCAACCGTTTTTAATTATCATTGCCCTGCCCTGCATGTGTTTATCGTCACTCATCCTAGTGGGTTATCTCCAAGTGGTAAAAATCCCTATTCGGGCAATCGAAAATTGAACCATATGTTAGTTCCGAAATGACTTAGTTTGTGTCGAGTGGATGTTAAACATCATTTTCCCTCTCTTCATACAATTATAATGTGCTATGAGGGAATAAGTGCCGCGACAGCGACTAAACGACCATACTTCTCACAGTGTTTCGTGTGATTATAGAGCTAATCCCACTGCTGTGTAGAAAACAAATTCTTGTACCAAACTATGACGGGTCAATAGTCCGATAAACAACCAATCGCTCCACAGAGCTCCACATTGGACCAAATATGTTTACATAACTTTAGGTCATGACTCACGATTTTATTATACCCAATTCACCAGTGCATAGAAGAATATATGACGTGACCTACCCTGAAATGGCAGAAATAATTTATCTTATGACGTCACCTACCCTGAAATGATAAGACATTGTTGCTGGTGGTCGTTTAGTAGCATGTTTGTTTGGTTGACCGATTCTACTTCTATGGACCTATAAAAACAATATTACATAGGGAGTAAAATATTAATACTTATATCATCATGACAACAATAACCTAAAGATACATTATGTGTGAGCGAGAGACATGGTGGGGATAGGGGTGGTTAACGTCCACAAGACCATTTTACACATTGGTAATATAACATTTAGTAATGATCGTAAAGATAACGCCCAGAGGCCGGTTACTCAAAGCTCCGTTATCTTTTAACGATCTGTTAACTTTAACGAAGAGAAAGATTGTTGCTGTAAATAAAGGCCCCGAACATTCTGTGGTGAAAATTTTTCCTATGCTAATTACAGATTTATGCTAATATTTCTAAAGGAAAAAATAAAGTATTCTATAGTGTTTTCTGTAGTAAATTTAACGCAAACAACACGTTACCAAAATATGTCCGTTAGAGTTTAACGGGTCGTTAAAATAACTTAGTTTTGAGCAACCGACCCCTGGTGACGAACCAAGAAGCTTTACGAAACGGTAGGCTGATATTTAATATGAACAATCAGAGATAATTGGATTGGGTATAATATTATGGTCACGTGTAAAGAGAAATTGGGTTCAACGCCCACTTTACACAAATCATAACATTTTGGGACTAACATATGGTTCAATTTTATTTCAATAATTTACTTGCGTTTAGGGGTCATTAGCGGTGAAAGGAAACCCGGAGAAAACCCACACATATCATATCGCACGAAGTTGGACAGGGCCCGTATACTCCTTGTCATACCCAAGCGTGATATTGAAACCAAGCCTTTTGACTCAATGACATACATTCTGATGCCTCCCTCCCACCCCGCTGGTTTCCGATATGAGCCCCAGATTGTCATCGACATTCGCCTACATCCACCACCCACACAGATCATATCGCACGAGGTTGCACAGGCAACCCTATTCCTTGTCATATCCATACATGGAATCAAAACCACGCCAGTTGACTCAATGACAGACCTTCTGATGCCCCACCCCACCAACTTCCGCCAGATTATCATCGACATCCTCCTACAACGGCCAGGCCCGTAGCCAGGAGGTTGTTTTTTTTGGGGGGGGGGGGCAAAGATGTTTTCGGGAGGGCCACCTAGCATGGGCATCTGCATGAATTTTGCGGTAAAGGCCAATTTTCTTGTAATATTGGGGGGGCAAGACTCAGTATTGGGAGGGCAGTTGCCCCCCCCCCCGTGCCACCCCCTGGCCACGGGCCTGCTACATCCACCACCCGCACAGACCATATCTCACCTGTTTATTGAATTTCATCTTCGTGAAGACGTTCGACGTTTTGTTGCTTTTCTTCATGGAGACTTGACGATTACTAGTTGACAGGGAACCCATTTTACTTAATCTTGTTTGGAATAAATCTTTAAACAATAAGTTACTGCTGGCTAAAAATACAAAAGAAAGAAAAGAAAAAAAGTTAGATAAGCTAGCATCCAAATACATTTGTGGTGTTCTAGTAAGGGCGTCAGGGCTATAGCTATCAAACCAAATTAAACGCACTAAAAGAAATAAAATGGGGTTTAACGTTCCACTGTTATGTCCCTTGAATAGGGTTCTTTCATAATTCTGATCGCAGTTTTGAAAGGTCAACCGTGAAGTCTGTCTTGTGCGGCGCTTCAACTGGTAAAGGCGAGATTAGCGTAATTGTCCTTACGCAGGATACCCAATCCCAGAAATTTATTTAAAAAAAACCCCAACAGTTCACAAACTTTAAAAGACAAACATGTGCATTAACTGAGACATATGATCCATCTGAGACATGTGATCCACCCGAGACTTGAGTTTGTGCTTAGATTCCTCCATGTTGGATCTAGATACTAGATACAGACAGGTTAAAACATACCTCACTTCTGAGACCGCTCTAAATTCCCCCACTCCCAGGGCTAGAGGAAGATAAAAGTGTTTTGTTTTTTTTGTTTTTTTTTTAAAAAAAAACCCCACACAATTGAGCAAATTCGAAACTAAAAGCATCTGACATTGTCAAATATAAGAGGCGTCCCGTACCATTAGACTTAATTGACGACAAATATGGATGTATTTAGGCAAAACGAGTTGAAATTAAAATAGCGCCAACACTAAAAGATACATTATGTAAGATTAAGATTATGAGTTGGCTTTTCTTGTTATAATAGTTCAAAAATAGATAATGAAAAGTGGCTTTCTTCTGAGCGAATTTATTAACGTTTGAAAATGTAGCGTAGATGGTTTATTATCGCAGCCACTAAGTCTCGATTATCCATTTTTAAATGAAATCATTAAAAGGCGATCGTGTTTCAATCCATTTGAATCTCGACCAGCGTGTGAGGGTTGATTAAATGCTTGTCATATGAATAAATATCTAAATAATAATTTAAATAAAATTTGAAACCAAAAAAAGACCTGCAATAGAGAGATTCAGCTCTTACATAATGTATGTTTAATATGATTAATACAATGACATCATTATTAATGTGACGTCATAAATAATGTGACGTTATATCAAACAGCTGTTACTCCCGATTATAAACAGACCTGTAAACAACCCCACAACACTTATCATTCGGCAAACCTCGACAGATTCCGGTACTCTCCGTAACCTTCATCTAGATATAGGGCACCGGAATCTGTCGAGGTTTGCCGAATGCAACCCCACAACACTTATCATTCGGCAAACCTCGACAGATTCCGATACTCTCCGTAAGCCTACATCTAGACTCGGGTGTATGACAGTAATTGATATGTACCTACGACCATACATTTGCGATGCGGCTAGTCGACTACCGATTTACTTAAACAGGAAAACGTGCCGCTTTTACAAAAAAATCCTAAAATGGCCTCTTTTCCAAGTACAATCGCTATGGGGGGCAACCATTTTTTAGTTTGTTGATATAATCTTCATGTGGGGGCAGCCATTTTTTTTATCCGGGTCCTTTAAAATAGTTTCAAAATGTAGTGTACCGGAATCTGTCGAGATTTGCCGAGTGAACACTTACATCTCATGGTGGACGATAAATGATGACGTAATTTGTCTCTGTTTTTATCCAGGATCCCAGTCAGAGTATAAGTTATCGCCCCTGCATAATGTACAGCTGTAAACGTCACACCACCATCACGTGGTTCCTTGTAAATTCTCTTGTACTTCTTACCTTGAAATAGAGAGAGAGAAATGGAGTTTAACGTTCACTCGACACAAAAACAGATTCAATTTGTTTCTATTATTGGTTTAGGGGTTTAGTTGTGACAGGAATCCAGAGGATCAGGTTGGATAGGCGACACTATCCTTGTCACAAAGAAGTCGGGATACGAAACCACGACTTTAAAATAATGTTAATCAATTAAATTTTGCGGTACAGACTTTTGTTTCAAACCCTTTGGGTTCGAGCGTCGGTGGCCGAAATTCAAAAGATTCTCCGGCCCAATGTTCGTGGTAACTGACGGCTTTACCCTATATTCAATTTGCTGTTAAAGAAATAAGCGCCGGGCCTCTAATAAGCGCCGGGGGTCAAGGGGTGCTGAAAAATAAGCGCCCGGGCGCTTATTAGAGGAAATACGGTATTTATGTAAGGCTAGGGGTTGCCATGTTTTTTTTATTACGTCACGCCAGTGAGTATACGGCACCTCAGTGTTTTATACCTTGCAAGGCCTTGCCAGAGAATCACGAAGGAAATTCCCGACCAACTTTCTCGGCTAGCAGCGGTATCGAACAAGGGACCTTTAGATTACAGAGCCAACGACTTCCTTTTACCAGATAAGGACAAGAAAACCCTCTAAGTAACTTGTATACCATATACTTGTCTCATGTATGTTTAATGGCTGAGAGCGAGACATTAAGAAATATATTACGCCATGTCTTGAACTCGGGACCATTACACAACTTAAAATGCAGACACTATCCTGCACGTACTTGTCAATGAAATACGTCACGCGCGTACAATATTGCAACTAGTATTAATAACGTACGCTTGGCACATTATCCGTCAAGGAATGAATGATTGAAATGGGGTTTAACGTCCTACGCTTCTGCACCTAAACTGGCGTACGCCATACAGTGTGCTTTGAGGGAATGAATGAATGAAATGGGGGTTAACGTCCTACTGTTATGCACTTTACCTGAGCTAATCGAAGACGGGCATACGCCAGACAGTGTGCTATGAGGGAAATTTTGCCCGGGCAGCGGCGCTACGGCCTCCTCTTATATCGAATTCCCATTCCCAAGGGATCTTTTACGTGCACTCCAATGTGTACACGGGGCCTCGGTTTTTCGTCCCATCCGAACGACTAGGCAGCAACGTCCGTCAAAGGATGACGTCACATCTGTATTTTAATATTGTACTACCTGGTCCTTGATGTAGTTTGGTGGCTAATGTTTTATCACTAGCTTTAGGGAATCCACATTCCTCATCTAATAAAGCTAATACACCACTTCCTTTCTGTAAGAATATAGAAATCAGATGAAATCAAACGGTGTTTAACGTCCTACTGTACTGTTTCGACTGGGCTAATGAAGACGGACATACGCCATAAAGAAATTGGCCCGTACAGCACCGCTACGGCCCACTCTTATATCGAAGTCCAACTATACAAGGCATCTTTTACGTGCACACCAATGTGTACGATAGACCGCGATTTATTGACCCATCCGAACGACTAGACAGCTGTCCATGTCAGGCCCTCCCTACTGTACCACAGGAAAGGGGAAACCACACTGAAAAAGCTCGGTGAGAGAGAGTGTGTGCGTTTGGTGCGCGGAAAAAAAGTCACAGTAAAAAAGTTACAGGGAAAAAAAGTCACAGTAAAAAAGTCACAAATTTGCTTAGGTAAAAAAACCCACAAGATTGTAGAACTTGTTGTTCCATCCCCGCAGATGTTGTTGGTACAGGGGGCACTGTTGGTGGTTGCGTCATGTATGTTCCAAACTTCAGGAGGGAACATGGGGGGGGGGATTCTTCTCATGGAGAGGGTAAGGCCTTGACCATTACGTTGTCGATAGGGACCATTCACATAGGTGGTAGAAGCATCCTTTGGCTGCCACGTCTCTACCAAACACGACAAGCAAAGAGCGCTAAATACTGTCTTTGAAATCAGTCTTGATCGTTTCTACAAACATCTCATGGCCAAGTTCTTCACACTTATCAACAATGTAAATTGTGACTTTTTTACCTGTGACTTTTTTACCTGTGACTTTTTTTTTCCTGTGACTTTTTTCCTGTGACTTTTTTTACTGTGACTTTTTTTTCTTGTGACTTTTTTTCCTAGATTCGTGCGTTTAATGTCCACTCAACACAAGTTATGTCATTTCGGTAGTAACATATGGTTAAATTTTATTTCAATAATTGGTAGTGGGAGGAAACTGGGGGATCCCGAGAAAACTTACGAGGCTGGACAGGCTAACCTACTCCTTGTCACGAATAACCGGGGAATCGAAAACACCCCAGTTAACAAACCTAATGATACAGCATGCATTATAAAATGAACAAATTGAATAAATTAATACCTCCAAGAACAACGATATGGCCAGATCTGTCCATGGAACTGAGACGGAACAAGATTCAATTCCTTCAGATACACAATCAGCTTCTTCTAGTTTAAACACGTGATCCACAAAATACATCTGTAGTTGTTCATTAGCAATGTTTATACACATCTAAAAAACATAAAACAATTGAACATTATTAGCAAAGGTTATTTACATCTTAAAATATTAAACAATTTAACATTATTAGCAGTTTTTATTTACATCTAAAACATAGAACAATTGACATTATTAGCAGTTTTTATTCACATCTAAAACATAGAACAATTGAACATTATTAGCAGTTTTTATTTACATCTAAAACATAGAACAATTGAACATTATTAGCAGTTTTTATTTACATCTAAAACATAGAACAATTGACATTATTAGCAGTTTTTATTTACATCTAAAACATAGAACAATTGAACATTATTAGCAGTTTTTATTTACATCTAAAACATAGAACAATTGACATTATTAGCAGTTTTTATTTAAATCTGAAAAACCACAAAACAACTGGAAATTAACAATGTTTATTTACACCTTAATATAACATAAAACAGAGGAAAGTGAGCAACGAATATTTATATGTAAAACACAAACAAGTGAACATTAGCAAACTTTATTTATATCTAACACAACAAAACCAACTGAACATGAGCAACGTTAATACAAGACTGAAATGAAATGGATTTAGCGATGTTTTATACAGATGAAAGAAAAACAGAAAACAACTGCTAAAATACACCAAATGAACATTAGCCACGTCTAGATAAATCTATAACCAGAAACAACTGTACATTAGTCACTTTACTACACATCTATAAATAACAGAAACACCTGAATATTATAAACATCTAACATTCGAAACGATTATCTAAATCTGAAAAACATAAAACAACTAGGGCCGGTTGCTCAAAGCTCCATTATCTTTTAACGATCCGTTAACTTAAACGAAGAGAAAGATTGTTGCTGGAAATAAGGCCCCGAACATTCTGTGGTGCAAATTTTTCTTACAGATTTATGCTTATATCAAAAATAAAATATTCTATAGTGTTTTCTGTAGTAAATTTCACGGGAAGTTAACAAACAACATGTTACCAAGATACGTCCGTTAGAGTTTAACGGATCGTTAAAATAACTTAGTTTTGAGCATCCGACCCCTGAACATGAGCAGCGTTGATACACATCTGGTATTGGTAACTATACAATTACCCATGTTCCTGAAGCAACGACCGCGAGTTATACAACATCTAGACGTTAGTAGAGTGGTCTGTAACTGGCTGAATTTATAGCTATGTTATCTCCCTTTACCACAGACACGTGAACAGTAGCGTCCAAGCAGAGGTTGTGACACAAACACACTCAAATCAAACATGGCGACCTCCATGGAAACCTTGACATTGACCGAACCTTGAACTTTGCATCTCGATTATCACGGGTAGACATTTTAGCTGGAAAGCACGCGATTTGTTATTTATTGATTTAAACAATATTTTATTCATTTAAATCTACATTTTTTTTAATGATAAATACAACCTAGGATAAGATAACAAGCGTTATCAGCTTATATAAAATCGCTTCCTTATTTGGGATTCGCGATGATGCGACATCTGATAGGCCACCAGTTGGGTCTGTGGCCAATCGAAATTAGTGCTGACATATTCAGGGTATTACGTGAAGGGCTTGATAAGATGTACGGAGTTAAAGCAAGTACAAGCCTTCTACTGACGATGAAAATTATCCTACCTGTTCAAAACTGTTTGTTTGTAAATTTTCAAAACCAAATAAATCAAGAATACCAATAGAAAGGTTGCTGTTCCTGAAAGAGATAGAGAGAGGTGGGGTTAAATAACGTTCACTCGACACAAGGTAGGTCATTTCGGGAATAACATATGGTTTAATTTCATTTCAATAATTGGCTTGCGTGTAGGGGTCTTTATCAAAGGGAACGGGAGGACCTGGAGAAATCCCACGAGATTAGACAGGTGACTTACAAATGGGGAATCGAAACCACGCCAATTGATTCAATGACAGACATTCTGAACCATTCCTTACATGTTAATCATTCGGCTACTCGATCCCCCTTTGTCTGCAAGTGAAAATGGAATATATTTGGGAGTTGCGGTGGCTCAATGAGTAACCATGAGGTCCCGGGTTCTATCCCGACACTGGCTGTGAAACTATGTCGGCGTCTTTCAGTGGTAAATAAAAGGGAGTCTAAGTAAACGGATCTAGTCTTTCGGGTGGTACGAAAACCCGAGTTCCCTTGTCCACACAAATGAAACTTAAAGAGTTGAAATTCTACTACCAATAAGCGGAGGCGCGGCTGTCCTGACAAACTTTCTCTAAAAGTACACTGCATGGTGTAACCCTGTCTTAAATACCCGGTTGGTGCAAAAAAGTAGAACGTTAAAATCTATTTCAAATCTTTTAATTGTCATTCATATTTGTGTTAGTAGAAGTTTGTGTGTAAAGGCGGATGTACCATGTTAATGCATGGGGTGTTTAAACTCAAATTTTAATGTGGTTAAACGCCCTACGTTCCTGCACCTACTAAGCTAATGGCAATGGGGAGGGGGTAGAAAGGGGGTGGGGGTAGGGGTGAATAAAAACAGATCTAGTCTTACACGGAGTCTTCCTCTGGTTGTACCATCTGATTGATACCATTAACTATCCACGAGAATAGTCGACTGTAGAGGGTTTTAGCCAAGGCATCACAACTATCTACTGCTTGATCTACGGTTAAATATATCTTCGTTTGCTCTCCTGGAAAACAACAAACAATAAATAAAAGCGAGAGAGAGAAAGAAAGATAGAGAGAGAGACAGAGAGGGGGGGGGGTAACGTCCACTTGACACAAACTTAGTCATTTCGGGACTAACAAATTGTTTAAATTTATTTCAACAATTCCCCTGCGCGTATGGGTCTTTAGCAGTGGTAGGAAACCGGAGGACCCGGAGAAAAGCCACGGGGTTCGGCAGGCGACCCTACTCCTCGCCACGTACAACTCGGGATTCGAAACCACACCAGTTGACTTAATGACAGGTTTTATGATACAACACGCGCGTGCTAGCCATCCGGCCATCCAACCCCTCCGTTCTCCTGGAAAACAACAAACAATAAATAAGCAACGTCACACTGCGGCAAGTTGTCTGCAACATTTCGACAATATGTTGTTCACCCTATAATGGCCCGTTTTTCGTGTACGGGTTTTTGATCGCCTTTTCGCTGGTTACATGAAAACAGCCTCATCAAATATGCGAGATCGACTAACGCCGAAATTTAAACTTACCCCGTGTTATAATGGTATCTTCTACTTACGCCGAAATTAAAACTTACCTCGTGTTATAATGGTATCTTCCACTAACGCCGACATCAAATCTTCAAATGGTATTCTTAATGTCAAAGACACTGTAAAACGAAAATAAACTTCTTTTTTTTACACTACACGGTTCCATTGCTATGCACCAATTGGTCGAATGAAGACGGAAATACGTCATAGCGTGTGGGTACAAGTAATAGTGCATATCCGCTGGCAGAAGCGATTGGAATGGGCCGCAAAATCACATTTTCGTACTTTACATCCGACCATATATGTTCAGGGGGTGGATGGCCGAATGGTTAGCGGTGCATCAAAAGATCTGTCATTGAGTCAACTGGTGTGGTTTTTAATTTCCCCGGGTGTGCTTCGCCCCCCCCCCCCATTGGCAAAGGCCCCTACGTGCAAGCGGATTATTAAATTAAATACAACCATATGTTAGTCCCGAAATGTCCTAGTTTGTGTCAAGTGGACGTTCAACCATATTCTCGTTACACGTGACCATATATTATGCTAGACACAACTCAATCATCTGTGATTGTTAACCATTCTATATAAATAATCATATTAAATATCAATGTTACCCTCTCATTCTCTCTTTCTCTCTCTCTCTCCCCCTCTCTCTCTCTCACACACACACACACTCCCTCTTTCGCTCTTTCTGTCCGTCTCTCTCTCCCTTTCCCTGTCTATTTAGACCCCCTCTCTCTCTCCCTCTCCCCCTCTCTCTCTCATATTAAATATCATTCCTACCGTTTCTTAAAGCTTCTTGATTGGTCACCTGGGCGTTATCTTTAGCATCTTTACTAAATGTTATATTACCAATGTGTAAAACGGTCGCTAGTACATTGATAACACTCGTTATATCCTGTAAAATAGAAATAAATACAAAAAACTGACGAAATTAAAGGTCAAAATTTAATTTTTAACATAGATCATTGCAACGAT
The DNA here is from genome assembly GCA_917208275.1 of Patella pellucida. Classification (NCBI taxonomy): domain Eukaryota; kingdom Metazoa; phylum Mollusca; class Gastropoda; family Patellidae; genus Patella; species Patella pellucida. Next base: position 83,841,867 of record OU795038.1, on the reverse strand, counting down.
ACATGCATAACGAACATTTGAAGATACGGAAGTGACGTCAAAAATAGAAAACAAGAGTTATCCTTCTATATAACTGACTGAAGTAACAAGCGACAACAGATACACGATCGAATTTCTGCTCACTGATAATTCCCTCAGATATTATGAGGAATCATCAGAGACCGCTCAGTTAACATCGACTGATATTTCACATGAAGATTTAGAGATGTTTTATTTTAACTCACATCCTGAGTGAATCCCAAATTCTTCAAACTTTCTTTAACTTCCCAGAATTTCTGTTTGTTGTCTAGGGTCATGTGTGTTGCCGTCTTTTGCACATTACCACCAAGATATCTAGGAAGAAAAATGTGAATATCTTAACAAACACAGAAAAACAATGAGAAAATACAAAACAAAACAATGAAACAACAATGAGACAATATCAAACAAAACAATGAGACAATATAAAACATAACACAACAAAAGAATGCGACGATATAAAACAAAACAATGAGACAATATAAAGTATAACACAACAAAAGAATGCGACAATATAAAACAAAACAATGCGACAATATAAAACAAAACAATGCGACAATATAAAACAAAACAATGCGACAATATAAAACAAAACAATGAGACAATATGAAACAAAACAATGATACAATATAAAACAAAACAATGAGACAATATAAAACAAAACAATGAGACAATATGAAACAAAACAATGATACAATATAAAACAAAACAATGATACAATATGAAACAAAACAATGAGACGTTATCAAACAAAACCCAATAAAACAATTAGACAATATCAAGCAAAACAATGAGAAAATATGAAATAGAACTTGCTTAGAAAAAATACCGGCTTAGGGCGACATTAGGGTAAGATAAGATAAAGAGCTGGAAGTTCTCACTATAATATATAAAACAGATAATGAAAAGAGAATACTGAAAATTTAGGTCAAATTACTTCAAGCGGAATTCAGCCCGGAGATGGTGTGAGCAGAATCGGGACGTAATTAAACACAGCGAATATGTTTCAGCTGTCATGACTGATTAAGATATCTATGCAATCACTCAAGTCTCGCTAATTTGGGGCAATAATGAAGGACGGGAGGCCCGACAAGAACTGTTATAATAAAATATATATAGAGCATGTTGAGCACATGTTTTATTCAGCCATGTTTTTACATAAGAGCGGGAGATAACTCCCAATGACATAAATAAATAGTCTAATTTATGGACTTGGATCATTATCATTATTAGGCCTATTACATCTCCCTTTTTTCAATATTGTTCAATAAACCGATTTGGTTTCTTTATAGTTCTGTTTGATTTACGTTCAATATCAGTTGTACCATTTGCTTCTGAGTTAGGTTTGTTGGTGATTTCATCGCGATTTGAAGGTTGTTTTATCTTCCGCGTCATTCTCCGATTACGTCGCACTTTAAGATTATTTTCGATCTTAATGATGTATGATCTTGGGTTTTTCAGACACTTATTTAATACAGATCCCGTAGTGTGCAGGTCTGGTATCCATACAGTGTCCCCTGGGTAAAGATCTTCACTGTCAGATGCTCTATGTCTTCTATCATAATTAAATTTCATCTTAGCTCGATACTCCATTTCTCTTCTTTTGACTAGATTCATATCTGGGGTAAATGGAATAAGTTTGTCTGTAGGGCAAGGAAGACGTGATCGTAAACGTCGACCCATGCTTAGTTGAGCTGGCGAAAAACCATTTTGTAATGGTGTGTTTCGATACCGTAGTAGTGCTAAGTATTCATCGTCACACTTTTTTAAGATATTTTTCATGGTCTGGACAGCACGCTCAGCTTCACCATTTGATTGGGGATATCTTGGTGATGATGTTACATGTTCAAAACACCACTGGTCAGCAAATCGTTTGAATTCCTCAGCAGAGAACTGTGGTCCATTATCTGTAAAAAGTATATCTGGAACCCCATGTCGACTAAATATTTTCTTGAACATGTTGATTGTTGAAATCGATGTGACATGTTTAGGAGTTATGCATATTTCAACATCTCGGGAGTAATAATCTACTGCTAAAAGATATTGATGATCTTTATATTGAAAGAAATCTGCGCCTACGCGTGACCATGGTCGGCTAGGAAATTCTGTTCCTTTCATAGGTTCAGCATGATCTCTTCTGTACTTTGCACACTGAGAACAAGTTTTCACTAATTGTTCTATGTCTTTTGTGATGCCAGGCCACCATACAGATGAAGAAGCGTTAAGACATGTTTTTGTAACTCCCTGATGACTATCATGTAGATAAGACAAAATATCATCTTGTAGTGTGGCTGGTATGACTAAACGTTGACCTCTCATGAGCAGACTGCCATGAACAGATAGATTACCACGTTCATTCCAGTATTTCTTCAGACCAGTTGGAAGTTTGTTGAGTTCTGGCCAGCCTGTTTGAGTGTATTGAAAGACTAAATTTAGAGTTTTGTCTTTCCTGGTTTCAGATCTTATATTATCCAATCTACGATCTGTTGCTGGTAAGTTAATCATCACGGCGTTGACGTAACAGTCTGCGGTGATTTCCAAATCACTAGGCGCTAGGGATTTGCTATCGGTAGGAACTCTTGATAAGGTATCCGCTGTACAGAGATTTTTACCAGGAACATGCTTGATGGAAAAACTGAAACGCAGAAGTCTCATTCGGAACCGTTGAAGGCGAATAGGTAATTCATCAATGAGCTTCGTTGAAAATAAAGGTACCAAAGGTCTGTGGTCTGTTTCGACATGAAAGTGCATTCCAATTAGGAGATTTGACCAGTGTTCAAGGGCCCACGTCATAGCAAGAGCTTCCTTCTCTATTTGTGCGTACCTCTTCTCAGTTGTGGTCATAGCTCTACTTGCATAAGCAACCGGTTTAAGGATTCCTGAGGACTGGCGTTGGAGTAAGACAGCTCCTAAACCATAACTGCTTGCATCGGCTGATACGATAGTTTCTTTGTTAACATCATATAAAGCTAGGATAGTATCTGATTGTAAGTCAGCTTTTAATTGATTAAAAGTTTCTTCGTGATTCGAAGACCATAGCCATGCTGTGTTTTTCTTCAATAAATCTCTTAAAGGTACAGTTTTCTCAGCGAGATGAGGGTAAAACTTAGTTTGCTGGTTCACCATACCCAAGAATCGTCGTAATTCTGAAATGTTGGTAGGTGAAGGCATATCAATGATTCCCTGGACCTTAGAAGGATCTTTGTGAATTCCAAATTCATCAATGAGTTGTCCTAAATATTGTAGTCGCTTGCAGGAAAATTCACATTTCTCTATGTTGAGCGTAAGACCAATTTTGACCAAACGTTTAAGAACATTCGTAAGACGTACATTATGTTCTGTCATATCTGTGCCAGTGACTAGAATGTCATCCATGTGGCATAAGACTCCTGGTAGATCTCCAAGTAGTTGGTCCATACGTTTCTGGAAATATTCTGGCGCAGATGATATTCCATATGGTAATCTTTTGTAGCGGAAACGTCCAAAAGGTGTTATGAAAGTTGTTAAGTGTGTACTTTCTTTACTTAAGATTATTTGTTGAAACCCAGAATTGGCATCGAGTTTGGAAAAGACTGTCCCTTGACTGTGACTACCACTCTTAGCTATTTTTCCAAGAGTATCTTCAACTTTTGGCATAGGATAAATTTCTCGTTTAACTGCTTTATTCAGACGAGTAAGATCCACGCATATTCGTACGCTATCATTAGGCTTGATAACAGGTACCATACCGGAACACCAATCTGATGGGCCATCATCAGCTGACTCAATAACATCTTGATCTTGCATTCGTTGAAGTTCATTTTTCACTTTCTCCATTAAAGGGATAGCTACTCTTCGTGGACTATGAAGACAAAAAGTTTGAGCGTTATCTTCTAGAGTAATTTTGTATTCTCCAGGAAGCTTACCAAGTCCATCAAATAATTGTGGGTATTCTCTTGCGACATCTTCCTTTAGGAGTGGTAAGGTACTATCACGGTTAGTGTCGATCGAACGTATACTGAATGCTCCAGGTATTTGATAAATAAGTCCTAGGCTATGAATAGCTGGAAGTCCTAATAGCAATTTATTGCATTTAGTGATATAGACTTTTTCAGTTATAGTATTTTGATTGTTCGACAGTTCCATAGTTACATAACCTTTAACATCTAATTGAGAGTTATTAGCACCCATCAGTTTGCGATCTGTTTGTTGTAATTCGCCATAGGATGGTTGATAAATTTCTTCTGGCATAACCGTAACTTGAGCTCCAGTATCAATCTGCCATAGATGTTCATGGTTCCCTGTACTCAATTTAATATGAAAGCCAGGTTCTGGTTCTGTTGGTGGTTGAGACTCTAGAGCACCAACAAATGTAGGAGTTAGATCATCCATTGTATCAACAGGATTATCAGATATTTGATTTACTGTGGAAGGTGAGCTTTTACAGAGACTTGTATAATGACCAATTTGAGTACATTTTCCACATCGTTGTCGTGCCGCTGGACAATAACGTCTACCAAATTCATGACGAGTGTTGCAGTAAATACAGTTTCCAGGTGGTGTAGTTTTAGGAAAATTTGGTTGTTGATTGACAGGTTTACTTGGGTGGCCATGAGACTTCCCCTGGAAATGTCGTTTATTAGCATGTGTTGCCCTGCTGTGATGTTGTGGCTTGCCGGTCATTTTATGAGACTGAGACTGATAATTAATTGCTTCAATTGTAGCAGCTTTGGACTCCCGTAGCTCACGCTGTGTAGCTTCTTTTAATTGAAGGATTTCAATTGTTTGGTCCAAAGTTAGAGTGGCTCCCCTATCATAAAGCTTTAATTTTGCTGAATCGTCATTACAAGTGAAGACTAATTTGTCTCGAATAGCCTGCTCTGCAAAATGTTCAGGAAATTTACATGCTTGTGCATGCTCTTTAAGAGTAACAACCCAAGACTCGATGGTTTGATGTGGCTCTCTCTTGATATGTAACCAAAACTTTTCTCGTAGCATCAACTGTGGATCTCTTTTTGAAAAATATTCATTAAATTTCCTTACAATGATAGAATATTTTGTCTTCTCTTCTGCAGGAAGATTTCTATCCAAACGCTCTGGATCAGGTCGTTCTGGCAAGAATTTAAAGTTAGAATAAATTTCTACAGCTTGATCACCGATGTGATTAAGTAAAAGTCCAATTTTTATTGTATCTGCTCTAGTAGAGGCTCCTACAGCTTGTAGAAAAATTTCAAATTTTTGTTTCCATTTCATCCAGTTTTGTGAAGGATTTCCACCACTTATGTCTAGGATGCCAGGTGGTTTTACAAATGAAGCAAATCCTTCCATTGTCGAGATTTAGGAAGATAAACAGATTGTTTATATGAAGTAAATCTGGCTCAGATATACTTAGCTTCTTCTCAAACTTGGATATAGGCTGGGTAGGACACTATTCTGACACCATGTTATAATAAAATATATATAGAGCATGTTGAGCACATGTTTTATTCAGCCATGTTTTTACATAAGAGCGGGAGATAACTCCCAATGACATAAATAAATAGTCTAATTTATGGACTTGGATCATTATCATTATTAGGCCTATTACAAGAACAGCTGCTGGTCGTTCGGACGGGACGAAAAACCATGGCCCCGTGTACATTTAATTTTGCTAATTTGGGAATTCAATTCCGGAACGGTCAATCGAGTACCACCCTGGGCTCACCTCATTTGTGAGAGTGATCTTCTCGGATTAACTCATATTTTCTATTTTCTGTGATATTCTGTGTTTTATCTAAAAGTATAAACTGCCTACCTGTACGGTTTGTTTTGATCTAAAAGACAACTGCGACATTCTTCAGGTGTTAAACCAGCCAACATCCAATAAAATATGTGAAAATTTAATTCCTGTTCACTCTGGTGGACAACTCGACATTTCTCTAATAAATATTCTCGTAAACATGCTGAAAAATACATGAAAAATAATAAATATTCCTAGAAAAACGGCAAAATGATATATGATAAACATTCCGTTAAGTGGGATTTGAAAAGGATGGCAAATTATAAACAATCGAAATCTTAATAACGTAATATCATTTCATCTGATGATCAAGTTTCTTTGATACACTGAAGTTTACAATAATAAAGATACATTATTGTAGATTAGATAAAGAGGTGCCAGTTCTTACTACTATAAAAATTAAAACCTAGATCATGTAAAGGGAATTTGCTGAAAATTTCAGTCCAATTGATCCACTCTGAACCGAGAATCTAGCGATTGAATTTTCGGCTTAACCTAGATCATCATTACTAAAGTCGGTACGATGAAAACCATAGTCTCGATTATCCATTTTTTGATTTAATCATCAATGAGCTTTGGGCAGCAGATCGGACTATAATCCAATAAATATCGCAGGCTAGCGATGACAACGAGAGTTGATTCTGGCCGGGAGAAGTTACCAGATGTCTAATTAATAATTTAGATAACATTTCTGGCCTAAAGAAAGACTTGCATTAGACAGATTTACCTCTTGCAAAATGTATGTTTAAACAGTATTTTTATATACCAAAGTATTTTCTACATTCCTGCATAGAGTGTCACATTGGGTTGAGTCGGACACCGGTTACAAGGCGCGTATCCCATAGATCATAACGCATAGTGTCCGGAGTATGTACAATAGTTTACTTACCTCCTGATATTATATTCTGTGAGTTAAATTTAACTTCCAGTAACTTGGCATATCTACTAGAGTTGTCGTTCATGACAGTCTGGGCATTACCAAAAGCTTCCAGTAGAGGATTGATCTATAATATTTAAACCAGACATCATTGAGATAATTATTTCACCTGAACCCCCCCCCCCCCCTTGATCCTGCGGCGGTGTTTGTGTTGATATGTCTTTAATTTAAAATTGCAAGTTAAACGGGACCTCGTTTATTAAAGGGAAATCATGGGAGAGAGAGATATAGATAGATAGATAGATAGATAGATAGATAGATAGATAGATAGATAGATAGATAGATAGATAGATAGATAGATAGATAGATAGATAGATAGATAGATAGATAGATAGAGAGATAGAGAGAGATAGATAGATAGATAGATAGATAGATAGATAGATAGATAGATAGATAGATAGATAGGTAGATAGATAGATAGATAGATAGATAGATAGATAGATAGATAGATAGAGAGAGAGAGAGAGAGAGAGAGAGATAGAGAGAGATATATATAGAGAGATATAGAGAGAGACAGATATAAAGAGATAGATAGAGAGAGATGGAGTTTAACGTCCACTCGACACAAACTAGGTCATTTTGGGACTAACGTATGGTTTTAAATTTTTATTTCAATAATTCGATTGCGCGTGGGGGTCTTTAGCAGTTGGAGGAAACCGGAGTGTCCGGACTCACCTGTTCTATTTTGTAAACTCACCTGTTCTATTTTGTGGCTCAGCTGATTATCGACAGCGTCAGTAATATCAACCAAATGTTTTATGATACATTTACAGGACTCTGTTTTACCGGTCCCACTTTCCCCGCCAATAATACAACACTGTGGTCTCCTTGATGCCTTCAGTTCCCTTAAACACCTTTCTGCAGTAGCGTAGATGTGAGGCGGTAAATCGGTTAACTTTTCTGAGGTGTTGTATTTCTGGGAAACCTGAATTGTCATGGAAATGAAAAATTATATGGGAGGATGTTTCCCATGTTGTTTCGTTTGTTAGGTTTGTCTCTTAAACCCCTGTCACACTCACCGGCAGTTCCAGAATGAAATGAGAAGATTCCCCAGGCTATCCCTCTTATACCCCCGTCAGACCGGGTGGTGTCCTTACTTCAATGCTACGGCGATGGAAAAGGGTTTTAGAGCACGTGAAGATCGCCATAAGTGAGGTGGAAACGCCAGCTATCGTGCTGTCTCCATGGTCGCCAAAGATCTTCGAGACACGGCGTTTGTTTTAACGTTCACTCGACACATACTGGGTCTTTTCGAAACTAACATATGGTTCAACCATATTTCAACAATTCGCTTGCGAGTATGGGTCTTTAGCTGTGGGAGGTAACCGGAGCACCCGGCGAAAACTGGATTCGCGACCCTACTCCTTGTCACGTACATATCTCCTGGTAGACTGATTGATGGATCTTACCTCTTTAGAATAATAAGGTAAGGGTTCAAATGGATTCACAGCCAATAATATATCGCCTATATCCGTCTGAAAAAAAAACAACCCAACAATGTGTGGAGATAAAAAAATTATTTTGTCATCACTAATAAATGTAATTTATCTTGAATAATGTTGCAAAACAACCCATTAATGCCTTTTATCGAAAAACACTGTTTGTTCTCCCCTGAAGGCCCGTTAAATATGCTTTATTTTAGAGCTAAATCTGACCATAATAGGTCTTTAATTTGTCCAATAATTAGACATATCTTTACATTACATGCTTTTAACCAACCCTCTAGACCATCGGATGGTTGTGATTTTGAATGGATTGAAACACGATCACCATTTAATAATTAGGAATATTATAGTGAGATAAAATAAAACCAAGTACGAACAATCAAAACCATTAGACAAAATTCGAAGTCCTAAAAAAACGGTATAGACAAAATAGTGTAATCTGGCAAAATAGTGTAATCAGCATATGGACCGTTCACCGTGTACTAAATACACCACAAAAAGTAGGAACAGGTGTCTGGAAGAGTAAGCGTAACCTGTGAGAACTCTAATCTCTTTATCCAAATCTTATACAATGCAATTTAATAGAACTAGCATGGCGGTAACTGTCCGCTCTTTATAAAAAATCTTACTATTATAGCGAGAGCGGTCAGGTTTTAAATAGTGCATTTAAAAGTATAATAACATTGTATAATGAATGAATGAAATGGGGTTTAACGTCCTACGCTTAAGCACCTAACCTGGGCCAATTGAAGACGGGCATACGCCAACAGTGTGCTATGAGGGAAATTTTGCCCGGGCAGCGGCGCTACGGCCTACTCTTATATCGAATTCCAACTGCCAAGGGATCTTTTACGTGTACTCCAATTTGTACACGGGACCTCGGTTTTTCGTCCCATCCGAACGACTAGGCAGCTGTCCTTGTCAGGCCCTCCTTCTGCATCACTGACAAGGGGAAATCACGCCGGAAAACATTGTATAAAACAGGCCGACTTACATATATTTTATGGTATTTAAACCGTTCTTCTAGAGTATCAACGATCATTTTATCTGTCATTAAATCAAGGCCTATTAAATCATCCGAAGGCCCTGTTGATGGCAGATGGGCCTACAATTATTAGAAACGCTCATTAAGCACAAATAAAAAGATACGGATTAATGTATCAACCATGACGCCATCTTAGATTTGTGAAAGCATCAACAGGTGAAGTTAACCAACAGATAGGCAATTGCCCAAAGAAAAAGCAAGTGCGCCCCCCCCCCCAATCTCTAAAATGTCGAAATGAAATGAAAGGGTCGAAAACCTACACTATCACTGCCATCCTGGACCCAAGTTCACAAAGCATTCTCAGAGTATGTTTCTTGACCAAAGATATTTTTCATAATCAGAGATTGAAAGTTGAGTCAATTCTTAACTTAAGTGTGAGAATGCTTTGGGTAACTGGGCCTGGATAAAACAGATAAATTACGTCATCATTTATCTTCCGCCATGTTACATAATGACGGATGTTATGCTGTAAGCATTTGTTTCCATCCGCCGGAGCCTGGTGTGATGACGTCATATGTGGATTCTGGGTTAGAATAAGGGTTAGGCTTGGCCCAGGGTTAGGGTAAGGGCTAGCCATGTCTACACCTCGAGACTCTGACTAAATCTGCAGACCACAACCCTTACCCTAACCCTTATTCTAACCCACAATCCACATATGACGTCATCACATCAGGCTCGGGTGGATGGAAACAAATGCTTACCGTGTTATGCTTCCTGCCATCTTGTCACGTGAAAGTGATTTTAATAACAACATACTTGTACCAACCTGTCCACCCCCTGGAGATCTTGGTAGCATTCCATATGTCCTATCTGATAAACTGTACTGAATGTTAAACCTGATAAGATCCTTTGTCTGTAGAAGGGTCTATAAGCCCAGAATGGAAACAGCATAGTTAGACAGGTTCGGCCAGGACAGAACAGAGGCCATGGGTGCATTGGAACGGACCGAGACGAAACGAGAGAGAACGTCTGAGAGTTGACACAAGTTAGTTATGGGGTCGTTAAGTTTTGTACATCGTAATTCGAATTCTGACTTTCATGGGTTTTTTTTTTACGTGCACACCAACAACACACAGTGCGTACGACTCTTACCGCTTTCGAATGTGGAATTCTCAAAATGGTGGAAACAATTTCTTCATTATCTGAATGATCATTCCCTTTATGCGTTCCGGGGCGGTGTGTTTTGTCGTCTTCTAGATACTGAAATCTCATCTGGGCTTCCATCAATTTCTCCGCTTTCGATAAAGGCAGTTCTTTTGGACGGCTGAAAATTAAAGCAAATAAGAAAATAACACACTATAGCCCAAATGACTGAAATATTGCGCCAAGCAAGGTCCAGCTTAGGCAGGTCCAGGGCCCCAAGGTTTTGGGGACCCCGAGGTTTAGTGGATCCCGCGCTTCATGGCAAAAAGAGTAAAAAAAAAAGTGAAATTCCAGATGGAAGTTTCACGATAATCGATGACCGGTCCAGGCTTCAAGCGTCGATTCTACTTGTTATAACAGTTCCCCGCCGTTATATGTCATTTCCGCGCAATGCCATTCGGAACTGACATTGTGTAATTTTTCTTGTATTACAAACCGTGTAATTTTGTGTTACGCATGCGTGCCATTCAAAAAGGTATGAAGTAATCCTTTCGTCGTGTTAGTGTCCCCGCGATTCTAGTCAGGCCCAGGGCCCCGCTCCGGTTAAAGGGGCCATCCCGATAACATTTTGGGGGTTAAAACTGCTTAATTTTGTATGAAAAGCCCTTAATAGCCTCTAACTTAGATCCGAGCAACTTCTTCAAGCTATGTGATACGTTTTCAAACAACTACCAATCGCCGGTACGGCTCGGTGGCCGAAGACTTGTGTTCTGTTTGCAGTACACAGACGTGTCTGGATAAAACGAGTCTATATTATGTGCAGCTTTCAATCTAACCCTATCGACTCACTTTTAAAGCTCTCCTTTGATTAAGTTAAAATTGGTATCATTACAATTTAAAAGAAAAACTTAAAAGAGCTAGTGTCCAGTTAAGCTTTTTTTACATTCACGTCCAAACTACTCAATATTTTGAACTGAAATTTTCAGACAAGGTAAATACACTATTCCTCTATATTTTGGCGTTTAAATTTCATACTATCATGAACGTGTAATTTTCAGATTCTTTGAAATTCGGTCTGGTCCCTTTAAACTAGGCTTTGGCATCATGTCAATGAAAACAAAATAACACCAATTACCACGGTGCAACTTATCCTAAACGATGATCAAAATAATAAAAATCAGAGTTACAAACTTTAGAGTGAAATCTTAAAACCTACATAGCCTTGGTAACATACGAATCGTCGTCCTCCTCATCTTCAAATTGGTGACCAGAGTCTTGAGAGGTTACCGAAGATAGGCGCCGTTTTTTCTGCGTTCCTACAATCAACTTCTGTATGTCTTCTGTAGCAGCGACATCTATCGGTCTAAAACCATGTATATCAAAAATATCCGTCCTGGCATCATGATTCATCAGTATCTCCACCACACGTTTCTTAAATTAATATATAAAAAGTATAATTCAATAAATCAATTAATCAATTAAGCAATCACTCATCCAACTAAAAAAAATAAAAAAGATACCTAAATAAATAACAAACAAATTTAAATGATATAAAATAAAAATAAGATAATACGATCAAATACAAATATTAAATAAAATAAAATAATATAATAAAAAAATGTAAATAAAATAAAATAAAATAAAATAATAAAATAAAATAAAATAAAATAAAAAATAAAATAAAATAAAATAAAATAAAATAAATAAAATAAAATAAAATAAAATAAAATAAAATAAAATAAAATAAAATAAAATAAAATAAAATAAAATAAAATAAAATAAAATAAAAATAAAATAAAATAAAATAAAATAAAATAAAATAAAATAAAATAAAATAAAATAAAATAAAATAAAATAAAAATAAATGAAAATATAAATAAATGAAAATAAAATGGGGTTTAACGTCCTACTGTTGCCAAATTATACCCTGAAGACTATGTAATGAATATCATATTATATATTACATACTTTATAACCCTTTGCTGTACCGTTTATAATCTCTTCTCATGGTAATTATTTTTTATAATCTTTTGCCATGGTAATTATTTTTTATAATCTATTGTCATGCTGGTGATGTATATAATCTATTGCCATGGTGATCTATTATTCTGCGTATGTCTATATATTTCATACACGATAACACCTAATAGAGAGAGAGAGAGAGAGAGAGAGAGAGAGAGAGAGAAAGAGAGAGAGAGGGGGGGGGGGGGGGTAACGACAACTTGACACAAACTAGGTCATTTCAGGACTAACTGATGGTTTAATTTTATTTCTATAATTCGCTTTGGCGTAGGGGTCTTTAGCTGTGTGAGGAAACCGGAGGACCCGGAGAAAACCCACAAGGTTGGACAGGCGATCCTACTCCTTGTCACGTACAACCAGGTAATCCAAACCACACTAGTTGACTTAATGACAGGCTTTATGATACATCACGCACGTGCTAGCCGTTCGGCCACCTGCCCACTACATCTGATAGAAATAAATCATATGATAATGTATGGTGTATTATATACTTGAAAAACGTTTTGTTGTATCTTAAAGGAGCTAAATCGCTAACATTTGGGATCCAGAAATTGACAAAAGTGGGTCGAAACTCACATAATACTGTAATATGAATGTATATAAACTGATTCACATTAAATGCTTTCCGTTTTACTCCAATTTCAAATCAGTTATGTTCGGCGAAACAAGCCATTCAGTCTCAACCCAGTGCATTTTTTTTAGCGCCTGGTTATTCCAGTCCACATATGCAGTGTGATACAGTGCAATGTGTCAGCCTCGTCCCTCGAGTCTCTCAATAAAACTAGGACCGGAGCGCAATATGGTACACGATTCGTGTACCAATGTTAGAAAAATTATTTTATCTTAAATATCGGATATCAGAAGCTCATCTTTTCCTGGTAAGTTTACATAATCAATGTTGATTTAAATTGACCAATAATTCGTGTTTTCGATGTCGAAGATTTTGGAGGATTTTGAGTTACGGACTTAGGTCCTTGATATTTTGTATAACCAATTGTCATAGTGATGTATTATTCTATGTATGTATACAACTGTATTTCTTATATAAAAACGATAACAAAAAAATCACTTAATGTTGATGCCACGGGTTGTTTCATCGGAGACAATGCTTCACAATAATCAAAACACAAAGAAACGATAACAATACGCTTACAAAATGTGAACGCTTACAATAATCCCACGAGTTGTTTTCCTTAAAGCCCCAATACCACTTTTGTTGTAACTGAATAATATGTCCCAATCGTTATTATGGTCAACGAATTGTACTATTTTATAATATTCCAATTAATAAATGATGCAAATTTCATCTTAACACATCTAATTTTAAAAATTGGAAAAATTCAACCACATGCCGTAACATTTGTTTGAAAAGCTTTACGTAAGAACTTTCAAATGCAACTTGGATTTAAACATATTTTCGAACCCACTGCACAAGTAAAATAGGATGTAATGAATAATTAACACAACAGGTGGGCCACTTAAACATCTAGTAGTTAGAAAAGGCTATTTTTTTTTCTGGACCTGTCAAGCCAGCAAGAGTGTTATTGTCCCTTTATAGGATGTAATTTTTCTATTTGAAATTTTAAAATGATTTATTTTTTTAAAAAAATCTGTAGATACAAAATGAGAATCAAACACAAAGACGGGGATTTAACGGCGGATTATTGATGTAAGGTTTTAACAATTTTAATAATTATAATATATTTGATGTCTGTTTTTATAATATAATTTATTGCTTGGGGGATAGACAACAAATAACGCATAGATTGTGTTACCCCTAACAACAAGCGAGTGTCAGAAATCTCATTACTTATCCAGTTCTTATTGAAAAAAAAGGGTGTATCGCGTCTCACATCAAACGGTGTCGGTCAAATCTCACATCAAAAGGTGTCGATCGAATCTCACATTAAACGGTGTCGGTCCATCTCACATCAAACGGTGTCGGTCAAATCTCACATCAAACGGTGTCGGTCGAATCCCACAGCAAACGGTGTCGGTCGAATCTCACAGCAAACGGCGTCGGTCGAATCTCACAGCGAACGTTGCCGGTTAAGTCTTACCGTCAACGGTGTCAGCCGAGTCTCTAAGTATTAAAAGCCAACAAACATAGTGCGCACTGGGTCTCAGAACAAACATAGTGCGTGGTGAGTCTCAGAACAAACATAGTGCGAACTGAGTCTCAGAACAAACATAGTGCGTGGTGAGTCTCAGAACAAACATAGTGCGTGATGAATCTCAGAACAAACATAGTGCGTGGTGAGTCTCAGAACAAACATTGTGCGTGATGAATCTCAGAACAAACATAGTGCGAACTGAGTCTCAGAACAAACATAGTGCGAACTGAGTCTCAGAACAAACATAGTGTGTGGCGAGTCTCAGCGCAAACATAGTGCGTACTGGGTCTCAGAACAAACATAGTGCGTGGTGAGTATCAGAACAAACATAGTGCGTGATGAGTCTCAGAACAAACAGAGGGTGTGGTGAGTCTCAGAACAAACATAGTGCGTGTTGAGTCTCAGAACAAACATAGTGCGAACTGAGTCTCAGAACAAACATGGTGTGTGGTGAGTCTCAGAGCAAACAGAGGGTGTGGTGAGTCTCAGAACAAACATAGTGCGTGGTGAGTCTCAGAACAAATATAGTGCGTGGTGAGTCTCAGAACAAATATAGTGCGTGGTGAGTCTCAGAACAAACATAGTGCGTGATGAGTCTCAGAACAAACATAGTGCCAACTGAGTCTCAGAACAAACAGAGGGTGTGGTGAGTCTCATAACAAACATAGTGCGTGGTGAGTCTCATAACAAACATAGTGCGTGGTGAGTCTCATAACAAACATAGTGCGTGGTGAGTCTCAGAACAAACATAGTGCGTGGTGAGTCTCATAACAAACATAGTGCGTTGTGAGTCTCAGAACAAATATAGTGCGTGGTGAGTCTCAGAACAAACATAGTGCGTGATGAGTCTCAGAACAAACATAGTGCGAACTGAGTCTCAGAACAAACAGAGGGTGTGGTGAGTCTCAGCACAAACATAGTGCGTGGTGAGTCTCAGAACAAACATAGTGCGTGGTGAGTCTCATAACAAACATAGTGCGTGGGGAGTCTCATAACAAACATAGTGCGTGGTGAGTCTCAGAACAAACATAGTGCGTGGTGAGTCTCAGAACAAACATAGTGCGTGTTGAGTCTCAGAACAAACATAGTGCGAACTGAGTCTCAGAACAAACATAGTGCGTGGTGAGTCTAAGAACAAACATAGTGCGTGGTGAGTCTCATAACAAACACAGTGCATGGTGAGTCTCAGAACAAACATAGTGCGTGGTGAGTCTCAGAACAAACAGAGGGTGTGGTGAGTCTCAGAACAAACATAGTGCGTGGTGAGTCTCAGAACAAATATAGTGCGTGGTGAGTCTCAGAACAAACATAGTGCGTGTTGAGTCTCAGAACAAACATAGTGCGAACTGAGTCTCAGAACAAACATAGTGCGAACTGAGTCTCAGAACAAACAGAGGGTGTGGTGAGTCTCAGAACAAACATATAGTGCGTGGTGAGTCTCAGAACGAACATAGTGCGTGGTGAGTCTCAGAACAAACATAGTGCGTGGTGAGTCTCAGAACAAACATGGTGTGTGGTGAGTCTCAGAGCAAACAGAGGGTGTGTCGTCAGAATCGTTTACACTGAGAGAGAGAGAGAGAGAGAGAGAGAGAGAGAGAGAGGGGGAGAAGGTCATTTTGGGACTAACATATGGTTTAAGCAGTGGGAGGAAACCGGAGGACCCGAAGAAAACCACGAAATTAGACAGGCGACCCCACTCCTTGTGATGTACAACTGGTGATTCGAAACCACGCCAGTTGACTCAATGGTAGGCTTTATGATACAGTACGCACGTGCTAACCATTCAGCCCCCACCCCCTCCCCCACGAACTGATTAGAACTGTTATAATTAATTTCATAAGAAAATAAGAATCCACCGAGTAAACATTAAAAATATTGTTTAAACTAAACACAAAAGATGGGGATTTAACGGTTGATTATTGATGGAATCTCCAGACATTGTTGACAATAATAAAAAAAATAAAAATGGGTGTTGGTTTGGTATATTGTATTGACCACACAGTTCGTACAGAAAACAGACTTTGTCACGTCCCACGAACAAGCGACTGGCAGAGATCTCAGTGGAACGGGGTGTGTCGAGTCTCACAGCCAACAGTGTCGGTCGAGTCTCACAGCCAACAGTGTCGATCGAGTCTCACAGCCAACAGTGTCGATCGAGTCTCATAGCAAACAGTGTCGGTCGAGTCTCACAGCAAACAGTGTCGGTCGAGTCTCACAGCAAACAGTGTCGGTCGAGTCTCACAGCAAACGGCTTCGGTCAGTCACAGAGAATACTGGTTGTACGAAGCCGCCTTGCTCAAGCAAACAGTGTGCGGTTGGTCTTACAGAAAACAGTGTGCGGTTTGAATAACAGTAAACAGTGTGCGGTTTGAATAACAGTAAACATTGTGTGCTTTCACACAGAGCAAACATTGTCTTTGTTTATAAGAGAAAACCGGTTGTGTGCAGTTTCACAGCTTCAGTAAAACCCAAGAGTGGGTGGTGAGGTTCAGAGCAAAAATTGTGCGTGGTGCGTCTCAAAGCAAAAACCGTACGTGGTAAGTCTCAAGAGTAAAAATCGTGCGTGGTGCTTCTATAATCAAAAAGCGTGTGTGGTGTCCTCGGAAAGCACATTGTTAGATCCGGTTTTGGTGTCCTCGGAAAGCACATTGTTAGATCCGGTTTTAGTGTGCTCGGAAAGCACATTGTTAGATCCAGTTTGGTGTCCTCGGAAAGCACATTGTTAATTCCGGTTTTGGTGTCCTCGGAACGCACATTGTTAGATCCGGTTTACAACGAGCATGAGTATGCGGATGTCAGCCTGTACCGTGACCATTCTTGTTATAATAACCGTAATTCCTTCATTTAATGGAGAAATATTATCTTTAGGGGAGGGATCGGGGTATTCATACTTCAGAAACGTTGAGAATCTAAATGAAAAGATCTTCTGGGTACGCGGTATTGCTCATGCAGTTATTGGACTCTTTGAAGAAATGGCAGAGTTAACTGTGTTTCGAATAGCTATCGGTAGAGATTTGAACACAAACACAAGACTGTCTAGAAATAATAAAAAAATAAACCAGACTGGTCAACCGAGACTATTATTGGATCCAAACACAAAGAGGTTTAAACCCTTCTGGATAAAATGGACTACGGAGTATTTTATGTTTGGTGGCGGAAGTGTTGTTGGAGAGGGCATACATTTTTTGTCGGCGAATAATGTGACTCTTAGATATTTAGCTGTCAGAACGAAACCCGATTATCCGATAGACTACATATGGGATCTTTCTTGTAGCAAAGTTCCAATTATGTAGAAAACATGATGACGACATGAAAAAACGTTATATTTCCGTGTCACGATGCTGTTTCCTACATAGAAAATATAAAAACCACTTCAGATCCTAGTGTAGTGCAGACAAGTAAAACGAAATTTTGAAATATAAAAAAAAACCGAAACGAAATAGGATGTGTGTTTTAATCAGATTGGTATGTAAAGTAATTTATATTCTATTTTTAGAACAGAATAATGATTGTAATTTCTAATCCATTGTTTTCGGTAAAATACGTGAACATTTCAATTTATTAAATGTACTCTCACTTACACCAATTGAAAATAACTACTATGTCAGGAAGCGATATTCATAAGCACGCTGCTTGTTTTCGTATCCTTTAAACTGTACAATTGTATAACTATATGAAATTATATTGAATAAAATATTGTTTAAACCAACATTTCAATTTAATCGGCTGTCGTTCAAGTCTGTTTATTGCATTCTGCACATTTTTTAAATTTCAATTGTGTCGTTTGTAAATCAGCCTTTACTACTTAGTTCCAAATTGGAGTGCACGTAAAAGATCCCTTGGCAGTTGGAATTCGATATAAGAGTAGGCCGTAGCGCCGCTGCCCGGGCAAAATTTCCCCTCATAACACACTGTATGGCGTATGCCCGTCTTCCATTAGCCCAGGTTAGGTGCATAATAGTAGGACGTTAAACCCCATTTCATTCATTCATGTACTGTAACAATACGACGTCTTCTTCGGACCTGGAGAGCAGGGCTAGATATCCCCAGATCCTAAGTTAGGCTCGTGCATCTTGTTACATAATTCTTCTCCTTTCACGTTGTGTACTTTTACTGGTTCCTTATTTCTTAAGACGTTCGTCTTCTCAGTTATAACAATTCAAGAGTTCGTTTTTACCTTTTATGTAGCATATATAGGTATACATACAAGCAAAGTACAGATTACAATTACAGTCAAACACTAGCTTAAGTCTTCTCAACCCTAGCTAAACTCGCTGGGCGAGTTTACTAATAGGAGCTCTCACATCTTTCTCCTTCTGAAACCAAATGTTGTCTGGCGAATTACCACGAGAACCCTTAATTTGTATCAGTTTGATATTGGACATTCAATTATCTAATTGGTCAGATATGATATAAATAAGCATAGAGATTGGTCAATTAAGCCCATTACGTCAACAACCCACCCTTATATGGTAGAATGGAAATTCACTAGCAATGATTCCCATGAAATATCTGTTAACCTGTTGTTGACCATATAACCAGTTATGTTTACATATAGAATCAGTTCTACACTCTTTTTTATACATAAATATGTCAATTAACTCTAAGTTGATCTCAGTACACACCAGTTATTATACTTATACAGTACAAAGTGTTGTAGTATATCATTCGGCAAAGCTCGACAGGTTCCGGTACCCTCCGTAACCCTACATCTAGACTCGGATGTATGGCAGTAAGTAATATGTAACAGTCTATATTAATTAACTAATCAGTTCCACTTCGTGTTGTACGATATGTTTTATTTTTCTTTGTTCATTACAAAATGGCACCGGGTACCATGTGATAGGGTACATGCCTCGTGTACAGATTATAAAATGTTAATTGTGTCTTAAATATTGGTGGTTAGATTCCTATAGTTTCATATCGGGATAAGTGTGAGATAATAAAAATAAAATAAAACCAATTACGAAGTACGAACAATCCAAACCATTAGACAAAATTCGAAGTCCCCAAAAAAACATATAGGCAAAAATATGTAACGAGGCAAATAGTGTATATTAGCATATGGACTGTTCACCGTGTACAAAATACACGACAAAAATTAAATGAAATGAAATGTGGTTAAACGTCCTACTGTTATGCACCTAATCTTGGCTTATGGAAGACGGGACGACAAAAAGTGGTAACAGGTTTCCGGAAGAGTAAACTTCCATTTTTAATAAATATGTTGTGATTGATTTAAAGAAACTTATAGTTAATACAAACTTACATATGGATACTTATGTCAATTACTTTATTATTAACAATGAGGAAAAAATTGTAATGAAATCAAATTTGGTTTAACGTCCTACTGTTTTGCACCTATACTGGACTAATGAAGACGGGCATACCCCATACAGTGTGCTATGAAGGACATTTTGCCCGGGCAGCGGCAAGGGAGGAAAACTTCGTAATGGGTTGGGAGGCCGAATGGTTAGCAAGTGTGCGCTGTATCATAAAGCCTGTCAAACCTCGTGGGTTTTCTCCGGTTTCCTTTCTCTCCCTTCTCACGTTTTTTTTTGTATATTTACTGTTTGCGGGAACACCTAGAGTGGAAATTTAATGTAGGTCAAGGTGTTTGATATAGGTGTTACCAGCTGAGTAAGGTCGACGTTTGTCTACATTGAAAGTTTTTTTTCTTATATCCATACTGATAAAAGAATGCATATCAAAGTCATCTACATTTAATTGTCCTTCTTAAAGTTTTTTTTTATATTCACCGTTTGTTTAACATGTAAGTAGGTGAGATGTTCATTATATACCTCGAATTGTTTAAAATTTGCCTCCTTCGTTTTTATTTTTAAAAAAAAAAGAAGAATGTATCATCACTGTTTGTTTTTTTGAAATCTTTTGTAGTGTATGTCAATGTATTAAAGTATTTGTTTATTTTAATAAATATATTTTACAAAAAAAACCCCAGACACTGGCTTCCTATAACTAGGTCTTCGCCAAGAAAGTTTCTCGAAACTGAGATCCCATCTGAACACGTTGGCGTACACATCGTTGGGTTACTGACGAACCGACGAATCTAAAATATGTAAGTATTGAGAATTTGGCGTTTGAATTTTGCACTCTGTTGTTATCTTTATGTCCATCAAATAATAACGTTTATGTAAATGACGTACGGTTTCCTGATGTATATGTATGAATTATTAAATCATAAATAAATGTTAGTATTTAATGGCTACAAAGATTACAACAGAGCGCTTATTTTAAACGTAGAATTCTCAATACTTAAACATACATTATTCAAGAGCTAAATCTGCCTAGTGCAGGTCTTTATTTGGGCATGAAATGTTTTCTAAAGTATTAATTAGACATTAATTAACTGATCCAGGCCTTAATCAACTTTGGATGGCATCAGATTGCTCCGATATTAAACAGATTAAAACGTTTCAGCGGTAAATCAAATATGGCGCGCCTACACGCTTCGCGTCGTAGCTTTGATCAACTAGGACCGTGGTTGAAATTATTGCACAGGTCGGTCAAATCTTTAAATGCCTATTTCTTCGCTTGCAATTGAGTAATTTAATTGAAATTTTCAAATTATTCATTTTACATCATCTACTTTCGAACTAGTATAGCAAGAATGGCTAGTTCTTATCTATATCTTGAATAATGTAACTTTAAATATTTCAGATTCGTCGGTTCGTCAGTTAATATTAAAAAGGAACCCTTGATAGGACACACTTACTATTATAGCACTATTAATGGCGTATGACCGCATTCAGTAAACAGAAATTTATCTACTTCATACTTCGAGAATGGATCTCTGCCCTAAATGGCCGTCATATCCGTAAATTAGTACGCTGTTTTGTTACGCGGATCTACCCCGTTTCACACCCGGCATACACACACAGAGTCGAAATAAACTTATTCAATTCCATTAAATGGAAGCAGAATACATACTTCACCAGACCATTATCAACTCTCAATGTCATCGCTAGTCTGCGATGTTTACTGGATTTAAATCCGATCTGCTGCTCAACGCTTATTGATGATTAAATCAAAAAATGGATAAATCGAGACTATGTTTTTTTTTATTGTAATGATGATGGGGGCAAGGCCTAAAGCTCAATCCCTACCCGGTTCAAGATAGACCAATTTGACTGAAATATCAGCAAATATCCTTTTCATTATCAAGTTTTTAACTATTATAGTGAGAACTGCCAGCTCTTTATCGAAGCTCATTAGCAGCACCATTGCATGATATATTATAGATGCACTCGGCCAAACCCCAAAAGATTCCAGTACCCCACATCTAGCCTCGGCTGTATGACGAAGTTCGGCATCGGGGCTACTTTCAAGTTCCCGGATTGCCAACGGCGTTGCCCATGACGACGCATTTGAAGAATTTTTTACCATACAAAGAAACAAAGTCTGAAGCTGTTTTTCTTTCAAGATTATCCGATCGATTTTCTTTAGACAAAGACAAGTTTGCACTGAAAATTCTACACACTCTTCGAAAGACGCAGTTGGGAGATCTTCTTTCTAAAAGCGGCATGTTTTCCTAATAAGTAAACTGGTGCCGCATCGCAATTGTTTAGGCGTAGGGTATTGGAATCTTCTGAGGTTTGACCAAATGCATGTATAATATACTATTCTCATTCGGCAAACCTCGACAGATTCCGGTACCCTCCGTAGCCTACATCTAGACTCGGATGTATGACAGTTAGTGATATGTACCTACGACCATACATTCGCGATGCGGCTAGTCAACTGCCGATTTACTTTAACAGGAAAACGTGCCGCTTTTACAAAAAAAGTCCCAAAATGGCGTCTTTTCTAGATATAATGTCTATGGGGGCAGCCATTTTTAGTTTGTTGATATAATCTCTACGGGGGCAGCCATTGTTTTATCTGGGTCCTTTAAAGTAGTTCCAAATTGGCGGAATTCATCATACAGCCGAGTCTAGATGTAGGGCACCGGAATCTGTCGAGATTTGCGGAGTGATACCATTCTGAGGTTTGCCGATTGATTATAGATGTTGTGAGAATCCTTACCTCGCCATATTTAGGGTACCGGAATCTGCCGAGGTTTGCCGATTGATTATATATGTTGTGAGAATTATTACCTCGCCATATTTAGGGTACCGGAATCTGCCGAGGTTTGCCGATTGATTATATATGTTGTGAGAATTATTACCTCGCCATATTTAGGGTACGGAATCTGCCGAGGTTTGCCGAGTGATTATAAATGTTGTGAGAATCCTTACCTCGCCATATTTAGCAGCAACATGTAATGGTGTCCACCCGTTGTAATCCACAGCATTTACATCTGCTTCGTTATCTAGTAGAAGTTTCAAGGCTTTCTTGTATCCATTAGCACACACTATATGTAACTGGAACGCAAATCAGAAAAACTCATACAATTTCAATCACTGAAAATATTATAAATATGATAAAGAAGTTGCAAGGCTTTTTTTGGATCCATCAGCACACACAATATGTAACTGGAACGCAAAAAAAACCCCACCTCATTAAATTTCAATCACTTAAAATCCTCAATATGATAAACAAAAAAGTATTTGTATTTGATATGGCAAGTGATACCCTGCAACCCAAAAAACCCAATTCCAATCATTCTACACTAAAAGTGATATGGACCAGTGAATATTAGTTTTGGAAACACAACTGTTGTCCCGCAACACAAATAAAAAAAACCCACACAATTTTATTCAATTGAAACGTAAATGCTGTCCTGCAACACAGATACATAAACCACACAATTTCCATCAACTGAAACGCCAATGGCAGTCGGGCAACACAAATTAGAAAAAAACACAAAATTCGAATCAGTATGGTATAAATATTGTCTTTGAAGAAACGCAATTAGAGATCAGTGTGACACATCATAAAAATGAAATGAAATGGGGTTTAACGTCCTACTGTTCTGCTCCTAAACTGGGCTTACGAAGACGGACGCATCATATATAGGCAAGGTTACAATTATTGTATAGCTAAATATATAACGTCACTTCCTGAATTCGATCAGTCGGCACCCCAAACCACCAACCTTGACCGCCGAAATGTCTTACCAATATTTCAACATAACCGTAGGAAAATTACATTTAGTATTTGTACTGGGGGTACTTGAAGCATGAATGGATATTATAAGAATATAACCGTGTTGATATAATGTCATGTCCCGAATCGTTTATTTGGGGAAAATTACGACTATCCACGTTGACAATTACCTGTTGCAGCACATCAAATCTCGGCTGTATGACAGTAAGTGATATGTATCTACGCCCATACCTTTGCGATGCGGTTACCGGTTTACTTTAAACAGGAAAACGTGTCGCTTTTACAAAAAAGTCCCAAATTGCGTCTTTTGTAGAGTGGGTAAACCTCAACGAGCAAAGATATTGGCTCAAGGCTGCTGGTTTGATAAAATTCTCTGATAATTCCCCAAACCCAATGCCAAACGTGACGTTTGTTGATATAATACACTCTCCACAGAAATCTCCATGGGGGCAGCCATTGTTCATTCGGAACCATTCAAATATGGCGGAAATGGTCATACAGACGAGATTAGATGCGTAGAATCGTTCGAGGTTTGCCGAATGCTGCTGCAGGTAATATTGACATCCTGGTCCGTGTTATGGAAAGGATATGTTGACATACTTAATAATCGAGGCTTTAAATGAATGAAATGGGGTTTAACGTCCTACTATTATTCACCTAACCAAGGCTAATTGAAGACAGGCATACGCCATACAGTGTGCTATGAAGGGAATTCGGGCAGCGGCCTAGTCTAATATCGAATTCCAACTGCCAAGAGATCTTTTACGTGCACTCCAATGTGTACACGGGACCTCGGCTTTTCGTCCCAGCCGAGCGACTAGACAGCTGTCCTTTTCAGGCCCCCCTTCTGCATCACTGACAAGGGGGAATAACGCCGAAAAATCGAGATGAACTTTCTCAGCCAATGCAGGGATCGAACACGCGACCTCCAGGCTAGCAAACCAGCGCTTCATCCACTTAGCCACCATGATCCCCTGAGTGTAGTGAGCAAATAGGAGCCTGTAGAGACCGGTATCTTTATATAAACTTCGTTTTTATGTATTGTTTGGGTCTGTTTGATGTGAAGAACTTCCTTGTTTGTTCAACACATTCATCCAAAACAAAACAAACATTGACGAAACTACGTCGATACGTTGTGCAATCTAATTAAAATATAGATCTATATTTCGTTTCGTTTTTTATACTTTCGATGGCCTTCTTGGCAAATGGAATATTTCCCATCCGTATTGTCACGTGATACGTTGTGTCAGAGGCGTAGCCGTGAAATATATATTGAGGGGGGGGGGGCGCAAATGAAATCATATAAAATGTTGACAATGTAGCGCGATAGGGAGAGTGTGGGACGGTCACTCTCCAACTGGGAGGGGGGGGGGGGGGCACCCCCATAATTTTAAAGTTTCAGATTTCTGTAAACACTGTTTTGGCATATTTTACGGGGTTAAACTAAAACATCACACCAACATATTGGGATATGTACAGGTTTTAAACAGGTATAATCTTAACTTATCCTTATAATTGTTGTAAATAAATAGGAGTTAATAATAATAATAATAATAATAATCACGTCATTTAACAAGGGTAGCAAATTAGGCCTGAGGCCTTTAGGGTCTACTATGTAAAAAGAAAATGGGGGGGGGGGTCCAAGTATATTCAGACTCATTTCCCCCTCGAAAAACAATTAGCGGTCATCCAACCTCCCATCTGATGATAATAGTGAGTGCAGGAGGACCGCACTACACGCAAAACAAGAATATACACGATACACCTGCGGACAAGACCGGAAATTGTTTTACAATTTGTTTATGTAGCTGAGCAAAAGCCTTCCCAATTTGTACACGAGATATCTGTTTGTCGCCCCACCCGAACAACTAGACAGTCGTCAAGTCTCTTGTAAATAAATGGTATGTCAACTTACCCATGTTATTCCGTCCGCTAGAGGTTTACTGACGTTGACGCCGTGGTTAATGAAACCTTCAATTTCTAATTTAACACAATTACTACTTTCCATTCGTATCTTTCTTAATATTTCTTTACCAATACCTAAAACAAAGGCAGAGACATTCTTTTAATAATCAGAAATAATGATACTTAACGTCAAGGATAACTATGACGGACTGTTCAGACAACTACACAAATATTAATTTAACAAACCCAGACTGGAATACTTAGGAGATGAACACTTTCTGTTTCGTATTTAGAGGGGTGTTATTGTCCAATAGACTTGTCCTGAGATCATTAGGACAAAAGACACGTTAGAATGTTATTGTAGGATTTTATAATAAATGACTAAAACAGAGGGATGTTATTGTCCAATAGACAGTGTTTATTTGACCAATCAAAACTCAAGATTCATCCTTAAGCATGTCACAATCTGCGCTTGCTATGACGGAGTGTTCAGACAATTATAAAAAAATGAATAGGTGCAAATTTAACGAACTCAGGCTAGAATACTGTTCGAAAACTATGATAGATTGTTTAGGTTGCAAATTTAACGAACACCGACTGAAACAATGTTCGAGGACTTAAGATTATACAGGTTTTCGATTAGTAATTTTGTTATTATTGACACTTCATGACTTATACAATTCAGTTTTAGCATTCCGAAAATCTTCATTATATAACCACAAACAGGCCAAAATTAACACAGAGAAAGGGAAGAAACGGATTGCTGCAGATAGACGAAATAGAGGAATAATTACTGGTCGGAGGCCTGTCAAAGAAGACGATATGTTTCCTCCATGTCAGCTTTCATGCCTTTGTTTTTCAAGATTATGTTGTAAGAAATCAGAAGTTATAGATTTACATTGTCGCTAAAGATCATCAGTGTGTAGTTAAAGGTAAACATTGTATGGTTATTGGTCATTATAGATCAACATGTATCGTTTAAGGTCAGTATTTTATCGTTATAGATCAACATTGTATCGTTTATTGTCACATTGTATTATAGATTAACATCGTATCATTATAGATTAACATTGTATCTGTATTGTTATAGATTAACATTGTATCGATACATTACAGATTAACATACTATCATTATAGATTAACATTGTATCGATACATTACAGATTAACATACTATCATTATAGATTAACATTGTATCGATACATTACAGATTAACATTATATCATTATAGATTAACATTGTATCGATACATTACAGATTAACATACTATCATTATAGATTAACATTGTATCGATACATTACAGATTAACATTATATCATTATAGATTAACATTGTATCGATACATTACAGATTAACATACTATCATTATAGATTAACATTGTATCGATACATTACAGATTAACATTATATCATTATAGATTAACATTGTATCGATACATTACAGATTAACATACTATCATTATAGATTAACATTGTATCATTAAAGATCAACACTGTTTCGTTATAGATAAACATTGTATTGATAAAGAATAACATTATTTCGTGATAGCTAAACATTGTATCCTTATAGACAAACATTGTATCCTATAGATCGATATATTTTGTCGCCCTAGATACTATCATTCCTTCCTCACCTTTATCATTGTGATGATTACTCATAATAGACCAGGATTCACTTCCAAGTGGTGCATAATCAATAGGGAAATTATTATCTACATCTAGTATCTTCACATCACTACCATTCTGTAAATACAATTACACTCATCAACGGTGTCGGTATCCAGACACCGTAAAATACAGCTTAGGACACCGATCTCCATTTCCAGATGAAGACTGACAGATTTAAGTTGTTTGAAAACGTATCGCATATATTGAATTAGTTGTTCAGTCCTCAGGTAGAAGATTTTTAACGGCTTGTAACACAACATTAAGCAGTTTTGTCCTCCAAAATATAATCGGGATTGGCCCTTTAAAACCCAAGATATTCAATGCATAAAACACATCATATTCAATGCTTTAAATCCAGCTAAAACCTAACAGAGGTTTATACTATGAACAATTAAGACGTCGTCTTACCCAAGTGTATACTGGCTCGATCGATATGACACGTACGCCGTATTACTGCTGTCTGTCCGAGGATGGACAGGCGAACCTACTCCTTGTCACAGACAAGCTGGGAAATCTCTACCATGCTACTTGACTCAATGACAGAACCTCTGAGCCAACGAGCACGCGTTAACCATGCGGCCACTAAGCAGGACAGCAGGACGTTAAACCCCATTTTATTTCCCGAC
This sequence comes from Patella pellucida, assembly GCA_917208275.1. Classification (NCBI taxonomy): domain Eukaryota; kingdom Metazoa; phylum Mollusca; class Gastropoda; family Patellidae; genus Patella; species Patella pellucida. The sequence goes on along the minus strand of OU795038.1, from coordinate 83,814,179 downwards.
AAAGAGTAGGCTTGCCGACCTAACCTCGTGGGTTTTCTGCGAATAAGTGGTATTTATATTATTTAGTTACCAGGACGTTAAACCCCTATTTTATTTCCTGAAAAAGAGTAGGCTTGCCGGCTTAACCTCGTGGGTTTTCGTGGTATTTATATATTTATAACCAGCTAGCTAAAGGTACAGACAATTGTCAAAAATTTTAAAAACTTACATTGAGTAATAATTGTATTAATTCTGGGTTGTCACGGTAACAAGCAACATGTAATGGCGTCCACCAATCATCATCCTGTTTATTAACGTCTGCTCCCCGAGAAATAACAATTTCAGCAGACGTCACATTACCCTCTATACAACACTAAATAAGGCAAAACAAAACTTGAGGTCAAAATCTCGGAGGACAAAAAAGTTCTGTTAGGGTTAGGGTAAGGGTTGGCTTAGGGTAAGAAGAGGTCCCTAACCCTAGCAAAGCAATCTGATTAAAACACAGATCCTTTTTTCGTGTTTTATAATTCAAAATTTTGCTTTACTTGTCTTTACTACACTAGGATCTGGAAGAGTTGTTGTTATTATTGACGTATTCTTGATGAGGTTAGAGATTAGCCAATGAAACCGTCTGTTACGGCAACTTCTTGACTACCCATGCACGGAACTGAGGGTAAACCACTAGAAACGTCAACGCCTTTACGACCCTTGACGCAACCTCCCACTACATCTGGCAAGATCTTTATGTAGTGTTGACCATCGAAAGTATAAAAAAAACGAAACGAAATATAGATCTTTTTTTTTTATCAGATTTCTACCAAGGTAAATTTTAGTGACACAACAACAGTAAAGTTTAATGTCAACATTTGGGGCCAAATGGTATCTAACCGACAGTTGAATTGTTTGAATAAATAGGGGCGGGAGGGAGCCACTGGAAACAGCGAGTTAGACGGCTTGCTAAGCTGGAGGTACAGTGTTCGATCCCATTGTTGGCCGACAAAGTTCATTGGGATTCTCTGGCTTGGTCCCCCCTTGTCAGTACTGTAGGGCAGAGGGCCTGGTACGGGACGACAACACACGGTCCAGTGTACATAAAACACCCATGACAGATATAATTCAATATAAGAGTAGGCCATAGCGCCGATGTCCGGGCAAAATGTCCCCACGCATGTCCGTAATGCAGGGCAGAGGGGTTGGTCCGGGACGAAAACACAAGCTCAGTTAACACGTTGTCGGACACGTTAAAGAACCCTTGACATTTAGAATTCGAAAATAAGAGCAGTCGTACAGCCGATGTCCCGGCAAAATGTTTCCCATGGCACTGTATGACGTCTTCACTATCCCATTTTGGAGCAGACCATTATGATGTTAAACCCCATTTCATTTTGATAGGGACTGGGGTTGGGGCGATTGGATACGGTGTGTCGTGGGGCTCCAATAGAATAGACCTTATCAAGAAATAATGGTAGGCTACATCCGCAAAAGTAGCGTTCACTTGTATGTGACTCTTATAATTATTACATATTTCTATAGGTACAACCCGTCTTCAGTTGGCCCAGGTACGGTGCTTAAGCGTAGGACGTTAAACCCCATTTCATTCATTCATTCTATAGGTACAACTGTGAGCTTTACCGAGATATATTATACAGTGGGACAATATTGCATTCACATAATAAAACGAGATTTGACAATTATTAACTACAATAGAAGCCAGAACGAACGCCCTCTTTTCATTCATTCTTAAAGGGTTAACGGTGTTTTAACAGTTTTATTAAAGATGCATTATGTAAGATTTAGATAAAGAGCTGTTCATTCTTGATATAATAGTTTTAAAATAGGAAATAAATAAAAATGAAAATATTATATTGAAACTTTAAGTCAAATTATTTTAATCTAAGCGACGTTATAAATGTTCGAAAAATAGCGTAGTCTAGATTTTTATGATGACAATTCATGCGATAATAAACAAAGTCTCGGGTATCCAGTTTTAAATTAAATTTTAAATGAAGTCCGTGGTTCAATCAATTCAACTAATTGATTATTGACTTGTCTTGTGAATAAATGTCTAATTAACAATTTACATAATATTTGAGGGCAAACGAATGACCTGCAATAGGCAGATTTAGTTCTTACATAATGTATCATCGATGACTACCCCTTGTCAGTACGTAGGGCCTGACAATGACAGCTATCTAGTCGTTTGAATAAGACGACAAACCGAGATCCCGTGTTCACATATTCGCGTGCACATAAAAGGTCCATTGGCAGTTGGAATTCGATATAAGAGTAGGCCGTAGCGCCGCTGCCCGGGCAAAAATTCCCCTCATAGCACACTGTATGGTGTATGCCCGTCTTCCATTAGCCCAGGTTAGGTGCATAACAGTAGGAAGTAAAACCCCATTTTATTTCAGTTCATTTCCCTTATAACCGTAATAGTCCCTAATCTAAAGGCTTTTAAAAAGACCAAAAAACAAAAAGCTAAACCGTGAAAAACTAACCTTGTGTAACAAAGACAATCCATTTCCTGTTATAAAGTTTGGATCAAATCTTTCTTTCGCCAACTTCTGAACTGTAAAAGAAAACGGTATATCAGCACCCACAGTTGGCATATCAGGATTCTGGGAGATCAAGGGAACTCAAGATATTGGACGATATAAGGAGTTTATGATATCGGAATTTGTCAGGTGTCGAGAAACAGAAAGAGTCGAGGAGCTCGAGTCCTTGAGAAGTTAAATAAACTCGAGATATTGGGAAGTTCAAGTAGCTCGAGAAGTGGGGAGATTCAAGGAGCTCGAGATATTGGAAGCTCTCAGAAGTTAGAGAATTGCGAAGATCCAAGAAGCTCGAGATATTGGACGATCTAGAAGGAACTCAAGATATTGGGAGTTCTCTGGGGCTCGCGAAACGGGAAAATCGGAGGAACTCGAGATATGGGAAGATTCAAGCAGCTCTAAATATTAGGAGGAGCTCGAGAAAAGGGGATACATGGGGAATCTAAGGAGCTTGAGAAATGGGGGATAAATTGGGAGTTCTCGGGAACTCGAGAAAAAGGGAGAAATAGTAAGCTCAAGATATTGCTGATGTATGACGCTTGTTTTATTATTAAAATGTTATTATTGTAAGTTTGCTACCGTCATTTATTTATGTTTTGATTAATAAATGAAATTTAAACCATGACAAGATATCTTATTTGATTCCTGGTTTGAGGAACAGGAGGAATAACCTTCAACCCCATTTCGTGAGGGGGGGGGGCGAATGGTTAGCACGTGTGTGCTTTATTATTGGGTCAACTGGCGTGGTTTCGAATCACCGATTGTACGTGACAAGGAGTAGGGACGCCTGTCCAACCTCGAAGATTATCTCCGGGAGCTCCGGTTTCTTCCCACTGCTAAAGACCCCTATGCGCAAGCGAATTATTAAAATAAAATTGAACCATATGTTGGTCCCGAAATGATCTAGTTTGTGTCGAGTGGACGTTAAACTCTCTCTCTCTCTCTCTCTCTCTCTTTCTCTCTCTCTCTGAGACTACAGTGTACATCGGTTGTTGAGTGGCCTACCTTGTAAATCATCTCCATCTTCTATCGCTTCTTGAACACGATAATTTGAGTTAAACTCCACCTTGGTATTTTTCTTATTCGATTTCCTCGGTTTTCCTAACTCCAGACTCTCATTAGCTGTGTTTTGGATATAATTTTCAATTTGTCTTTTGCGAATCTGCTTCGTTATTTTCAGTCGTTCTTTCTGTGGCAACGCTTCCAGCGTATTTTGGTAGATTTCGGTTTCCATGGTGATTCATTAAAATTATAACCTGTTTATATAAAAAGAAAGGAATAGAATGAAATAGGGTTACACGTCCTACTTCTCTGTGTCATACAGGTAGATATATTGTGTATGATATGAGGGGGAATTGTGCCAGGACAGCGGCGCAATGGTCTATTCTTCATCTGATTCCGGGTGGGGGGGGGTCCGAATGGTTAGCACGTTGGGCTACGAACTGGGCTAATAATGACAGGAAAACGCCATACAGTGTGCTATGAGGGAAATTCTGCGCGGACAGGGGAGCCTCGGCCTACTCTTATATCGAATTCCAACTGCAAAGGGATCTTTTACGTGCATAGCAATGTGTACACGGGGCCTCGGCTTTACGCTTCATCCGAACGATTAGACATTTGTTCGTATTAGGCGCACTCAATTTCACTAAAGCGACAAAGACATAAATGTATAACGTTTTATTTAAAACCATTCCACTTCTTCCAGGAACCAGTGGGAGAAACTATTCTGCTACTACGAAGTAAGGCTTATCTCCCTTTAATAAGAGGTGTGTGGTGGATGACCTAATGGTAAAGCACGTGTCATTGACTCAACTGGCGTGGTTGTACGTGACAAGAACTAGGGTCGCCTGTCCAACTTCGTTGGTTTTCTTCCGGTCCTCCGGTTTCCTCTCACTGTTAAAGACCCCTACGCACAGGCGAATTAGTGAAATAAAACTGAACTATAATACGTTAGTCCTGAAATGACCTAGTGTGTGTCAAGTGGACATTCGACCCCCCCCCCTCTCTCTCTCTCTCTCTCTCTCTCTCTCTCTCTCTCTCTCTCTCTCTCTCTCTCTCTCTCTCTCTCTCTCTCTCTAATATGTGCGTCTAACTTCCCCGCTTCGCTATAAAGGGATATATATATGTAACATGCATACCATAATAAGTCTATACATACTTGTATTTACAATGAAACTCGATGTCACTCCGCTTAGTCAGATATTTATATAGAAAGTCTCAACAGTGATGAATTTAATATGGGAAAATGAATGAATAAAATTAGTTTGAATGACCTTCTTTTCTTCCACAGCTACATGACTAATAAAGGCGGTGATATGTCCTAAACTGTGCTGTGAAGAGTGGGACAGGGGTAAAGATGTGGCGGGGTTGCCCGATAGCAATTAAATATTTTAATGTGAGCTCTTTGAAAATGTTTTTATTACGTCATATAGCGAGTACAACAGTACTACAAGCTTTTATGTGTACTCTTCAAATGCATGAAATGAAATGGGGTTAAACGTCTTACTATTATGCACCTAACCTGCGCCATACAGTGTGATATTGGGGAATTTTGCCCGGACAGCGGCGCTACGGCCTACTCTTATATCGAATTCCAACTGCCAAGTGATCCTTTACGTGCACTCAAATTTGTACACGGGACCTCGGTTTTTCATCCCATCCGACCTCCAGGCTAGCGAACCAACGCCTTGTCCACTTAGCCACCGGGATTCCCCACTTTTCAAAATGAAATGGTGGTTAAACGTCCTACCTTTATGCACCAACCGGGCTCATCAAAAGACAAGAGATGATATTGCATAAATTTTTGTAAACAAAATACAGGTTAAAAACACAATTCAACGAATTGGTCAATTGTGTAGATATACCGACCGGAGCGGAACGACTTACACTTCAGCTCCTATAGGTATGTATAGGACCTTTTATAGGTATACATGTATATAGTGGCGGCTTCTCACCAATACAACGAGGGTTCAATCCCAGCTGAGGGCAAGAACTTTATCGTTGTAAGTGAGAGGGATATTCTGTCTCCCATCCGATCAGGCAGGTTTCCCCCTAGTTCTTCGGTTTCTTCCTGCAGTAATGATCGAAATCATTCGCACGATCTGTGCCAAGGGCCAAATTGGAATCAGGCCTCAGGCTTAATTTGCTACTCTTGTTACATGACGACATTATTATTATATACTTCAGCCCCTATACAGAGGACCCAAACCCCTTAAAAACAACAGTAGGAGACTCCAATCCCTTATATATTATATAAAACTTACCTAATATTTCATTAATAAACCACAGTTTGTCCCCTAACCTTGTTGATAAATACTCGAACCCCTTTCCATACAATATACACGGGTACGTAATAGGAATATATAATAGACCTATATACCTATTAGGGTAATATGTCTATTTATAGATTTGTAGGCTCATCACGTGACTGGTATACATAACTTTAATGGGTATATAATAGTGAATATGCTTCGATTGAATCGGATATAAAACAGGCAACAGGCGTGACTAAACGTTTTCAAATTACAATCAGGGGGGGGGGGGACGAATTGTTAACACGTGCGTGCTGTATCATAAAGCATGTCATTGAGTCAACTGGCGTGGTTTCGAATCCCCGGTTGTACGTGACAAGGAGTGGGGTCGCCCGTACAACCCCGTGGCTTTTCTCCAGATCTCTGGTTTCCTCCCACTGTTAAAGACCCCTACGTGCAAGCGAGTTATTGAAAAAATTTTTTTTTTAAAAAAACATACCTTAGTTCAGAAATGACCTAGTTTGTGTCGAGTGGACGTTAAACCCGATTTTTCTCTCTCTCAAATTACAATCGTTTTCGTTATACAAAAAGTACGAACTATTTTAGCTATGCTAAGAGCAGAAATACATAAGTTGTATCAGTCCGTCTTATGGCTATAATAAAAATATAGAATACTTCTATGCTGCATCATTGACAATGACGAGCGGCATGTGTTTTACGGTGTGGTTTCCCATGTCACTGGCGGGAATAGATAACATTAAGTAGTTGTTCGGGTGAGACGAAAAGAACCCTTGACAAATGGAATTCGAAATAAGAGAATGCCAAGCAAAAGTTTTATTTTCCTCGTAGCATAATGTTTCGCGTTTGCCCATCTTCACGAGCCCAATCGGTGCAGAACATAAGGACGTTAAAGGGACAATAACACTCTTGCTGACTTGACAGCTTCAGAAAATAAATAATAGCCTTATTCTAACTACTAGATGTTTAAGTGTCCTACCTGATGTGTAAATTATCCATTGCATCCTATTTTACTTGTTCGAAAAAGTTACATTTGAAAAGGTTTACGTAAAGATTTTCAAACCATGTGGTTGAATTTTTCTATTTTTTTAAATTCGTCGTGTTAAGATGAAATTTGTATCATCAAGTAATTGGAATATTGTAAGATAGAACAATTTGTTGACCAGAATAAAGATTGGGACAACAAGAGTGATCGGGCCATTAACAACGTTACATTTATAATAATATTATTGTTTACAAGTCAATGTACAGGGACACCTTCCCAATTTTAAGATACATTAAAATGGTATGAAATAAAACTCTAATATATGAAAACAGATATACACTGGTAGATAATATAAGGATTATTGACTGGGGTATAAAACCACTAACATTGTAAACGTGATTTAGAATGTAGATAGAGAGGGCTTACTGCTTAAAAGGATGTTTTCCCATAAACTCGGTCATGCTTTTGTCAAGCAACAAAAGTAGTGCAAATATAACAGATATGGAGGGATAAGCGTAGAGCTAAATACATCTATCTACATGAATAAAATCAAAGTATGTAGGCTATGTATGTATGTATGTACATATGTATATTCACTCATCACGCTTCGCCGACGCGCCGCGCCTCGCCCCGACATTATGTGATTTCTAATTTAACATGCAGCATGACCTCATGAATGTTTGCAGATCATTTAATTAGGGTCCCCAGGAGAATTTGGGACCCCGGGAGAATATGGGTCCCTGGGCGAATATGGGATCTTGACGAATTCGGTTCCCCTGGCGAATTTGGGCCCCGAACAAATTGGGCCTTAAGCGAATTTGGGTTCCTGGCGAATTCCGGCCGTTTCATTGGCTAATCCCTCGCCAGTCGCTGGTTAAGTAACAACTCTTCCCGATCCTAGTGTAGTAAAGACAAGTAAACTCGATTTTGAACTATATAAAACGAAACGAAATAGGATTTTTGTTTTAATCAGGTTGTATGATAAATAATTTAGTATTTAAAATAAAAGTGTTTTTTTTTCTATAAAAGATGTACAATTTCTGGGATTATATATGAAATAAAAGGTAGCATCAACCACTTGATAAGCATGCCCCTTTTGTGACTAAGAAGGTATATCTCCGGCCTGGCAGGTCTTGGTACAATAAGGATGTTCTCATAGCGAAAGAAGAACGCCGTGAAGCGAAACGAAAATATCGTCATTCTCTGCTAGAAGTCCATCGTCAAATCTACCAAAAAGCAAGAGGTGCATACTCAAAAACAATCAAAGAGGCAAAATCAGCACACCGCGTCCAAAAGCTAACAGGGACACAAGTCTTAGTACAGGAGTATTTCCTTTAATATATAAAGATGCAGTTGTAAGACCCCTTATTAAGAAAACTTCGCTTGACCGGAATGTGCTTAAGAATTACAGACCCGTCTCAAATTTGTCATTCCTCTCCAAAATCATTGAAAAGACAATAAACAATCGACTACAACCCTTCGTAGTTTCTCGAAATCTTTTAGACCAATTTCAGTCAGCTTACAGACCACGTCATAGCACTGAGACAACTATCCTTTGTGTGCTAAATGACCTGCTGCTCTCCGTAGATAGTGGTAAACTTGTGTCTTTGACCCTGTTAGATTTGTCTGCCGCATTCGATACTGTCGATCACGAAATTCTCTTAAGAAGACTTTATCAAACTTTTCACATAACTTGTACTGCCTTACAATAGATTAAATCGTATCTTACTGACAGAAGACAGAAGATCATTATAAACAAATCCCATTCTGAGTTTGCAAACCTTAATTGCGGAGTGCCTCAAGGATCTGTTCTTGGACCGGTACTGTTTATACTGAACACCAAAGGTGGTGCTTGAATTGGGACTATTCGCGTGTTTCTCCGAGCATAACTGATCAGAACTTACTGTAGAAACAGAAAAAATTGAATGAAAAATCTGTTTATATATATATACATAATACAATATTATATGTCCATTTAGCTCCTTTAATGGTTACATTTCGCGTGTACATAATATTATGTATGCCAACCATTTAAATTATGGAAATGGCAGAGATAAATTCATTTCTTTTAGCTAATAACCAAGACATCGTTTAATTTAGTTAATTCTGTGTTTCGTCTGAACATGTTGTGTTGTCGTCCATTAAGTTCATTCCATCTGGACATGCGCAGTTATATGGTGGAGTAGATTGTATCAATGTCGGTAGACAGAAATGGGAACATCCACCATTATTATCTCCACACAGATTTGGACCTAAAAAAATGAAAAATTATTTGACAGAATATAATATAATAACTTGTTGCCCACCCAAATAAAAAAGACGCCTTGGCAGATAAAATTCCATATAAGATATAAAAATAGGTCATAGTGCCGCTTTCCGGGCAAAATTGTCCTTATAGCATACTGTATGGCGTATGCCTGTCTTCAGTCGGAGCAAAACAGTATGACGTTAAACCCAATTTAAGTCATTTCTCTATCTAAATCTTACATAATTGCATCTTTAATGGAACTATCATAGCTAGAACCGTCATCTCTTCATCTTAACCTTACATAATGTATCTTTAATATTATAGCGAGAACGATCAGCTCTTTATCTAAATCTTACATAATGTCTCTTTAATAGGACTATTTTAACGAGAACTCCCAGCTCTTATCTAAATCTTACATAATGTATCTTTAATAGAACTAGTATAGCGAGAACGGTCAGCTCTTATCTAAATCTTACATAATGTATCTTTAATAGAACTAGTATAGCGAGAACGGTCAGCTCTTATCTAAATCTTACATAATGTATCTTTAATAGAACTATTATAAAGAGAACTCCCAGCTCTTTTCTAAATTTTACATAATGTATCTTTAATAGAATAAAGAACTCTATTTCTTACTTTCTGTTTGTTTTCTTGGATCAATGGCAAGGATGCCCATAAAACCATTAGTTGATCTGCCTTTGGCGTTACGCTCTTCCAGATTCTTGTATCTGGTAATATCAGTAACCCGGTGTTTGTCTGCTCGTCTGATAGTTTCATGACCTTGGTTCCAGTAGATATATTCCTGAAAATCAACAAATTCTTGCGTATTGGGCCTATAAATCCTGGCACGTAAAACTTGATTTTATCTTCGTTTACATATTTATAGGACACCTTTCTCACATTTCCGAGGCTCTATGCTGGAGTCTTTGGGAGTGGGGAGGTAACGACCAAGGAGTTGGCTCTATACCTGAGTCTTTGGGCGGTGGGGACGACCAAGGAGTTGGCTCTATACTTGAGTCTTGGGGGGGGGGGGAGACCAAGGAGTTGGCGCTATACTTGAGTCTTTAGGGTGGGGGGAAACGACCAAGGAGTTGGCTCTATACTTGAGCAGGGAAGCGTGGGGGAATACAAACAAAGAGTTCACCTAATACTGGAGCCTTAGGAGGTGGGCATGCAATCAAGGAGTTAACCCAATACTGGAGCCTTAGGAGGTGGGCATGCAAATCCAGGAGTTAACCCAATACTGGAGCCTTAGGAGGTGGGCATGCAATCAAGGGGTTAACCCAATACTGGAGCCTTAGGAGGTGGGCATGCAATCAAGGGGTTAACCCAATACTGGAGCCTTGGGAGGTTGGAATACAATCAAGGAGTTAACCCAATACTGGAGCCTTAGGAGGTGGGCATGCAATCAAGGGGTTAACCCAATACTGGAGCCTTAGGAGGTGGGCATGCAATCAAGGGGTTAACCCAATACTGGAGCCTAAGGGGGTGGGCATGCAATCAAGGGGTTAAACCCAATACTGGAGCCTTAGGAGGTGGGCATGCAAATCCAGGAGTTGGTCCAATACTTCAGCCTTAATAGGTGGGAATACAACCAAGGATTTAACATAATACTGGAGCCTTAGGGTGCGGGCATGCTATTAAGAAGTTAGCTCTATACTAGAGCCTTAGTGGGTAGGTATGTAATCAAGAAGTTGGCCCAATACTTGACAAAAAGTTTCCTAAAACTACTAAAAATCCCCACGCGTAAGCGAATTAATGAAATAAAATTGAACCATATGTTTGCCCCGAAATGAACTAATTTGTGGCGTCACTCTCTCTCTCCCTCTCTCGCTCTCTCCCTCTCTCTTTCTTTCTCTCGTCCTCCACCACTACTTAAAGGGACCTACCCTCGATACAGTCAGATAATGAGGTGGTGTAGAGAGACGGCCGAAGACTGTGTGATAAACTGTTGTGAGATTTCCTCCATCAACATCAATACTCTTAATTATATTGAGAGGGGGTTTTTCAGTCCAGTATAATTTCTGTTCATCATAATCTATAAATATATATAAATACACCAGACACCAGAATCTGTCTACTACTCACACTATATGTATTACACATGTAGAGCTGGAGACAGGGTATACTAATAATATATCAGATATCAGAATCTGTCTACAACCCACACTACATGTATTACACGTGTAGAGACAGAGTATACTAATAATACATCAGATACCAGAATCTGTCTACAACTCACACTATATGTATTACACGTGTAGAGACAGGGTATACTAATAATACATCAGATACCAGAATCTGTCTACCACTCACACTATATTATGTATTACACGTGTAGAGACAGGGTATACTAATAATACATCAGATACCAGAATCTGTCTACAACTCACGTTATATGTATTACACATGTAGAGACAAGAGTAGTTACAATTCTGGATTCAAGAAGACGTAGCAAGGTATATTTCAGACGTTGAAACTACTAGCATTTCAGAAGACGACTTTTTAATTGGATTTGTGAATATAAAGCTACTTGGATTTCAGAATTTCAAACTACTTGGATTTCAGAATTTCAAACACTCTGGATTTTGAATCCGAGTTTATGAGATAAAGCGTTTATAAAAATTGATAAAACCAAACATCTGCTTGATAACGAAAATCCTTGGCGTCGTGAATTCCAAAACGCCGTATCTCACCTAAAGATAGACTCAATGGTTGCTCGATATCAGAAGATATCACAACTTGATTCTGTCCATCTAATGTTGATTTCATTACCACAGCTGTTTCATCCCATCCAGATATCCAGTATAACCAACTAAAATACAAATATTTATTTACACTATAGTAATTACAAGGATAGCTGAAATTCAAGATGGCGTCCAAGATGGCCACCCAACCAGATATCCAGTATAACCAACTAGTAAAAACAACATTTATTACCACTATAGAACAGGGAAAGATAAAATTCAAGAAGGCTTCCAAGATGGCCACCATTTTATATAACCAGATATCCAATATAACCAACTAGTAAATAAAACATTTATTAGCACTATAGAACAAGGAAAGATGAAATTCAAGATGGCGTCCAAGATGGCCACCATTTTATATAACCAGCTATCCAATATATCCAACTAGTAAATACAATATTTATTAAAGATGTTAAAAAATATAAAATCATAATAGGGAACACAATTGCTATTCTAATTAAAGCGACGTTTCGTTCAGGATTGATGCCATGGAGAGAATCCTTAACGAGAGAGAGAGAAAGAGAGAGATGGGGTTTAACGTCGACTCAACACAACTAGGTTATTATATACGGGACTAACATATGGTTTAATTTTATTTCAATAATTCGCATGCGCGTAGGGGTCTTTAGCAGTGGGAGAAAACCGGAGTGCCCGGAGGAAACCCACGAGGGCTCGAAACCACAGCCGCAAGCCATAGCTCGAAGCGCGGCACTTTAGACCACTAGGCCATCTCGCCTCAGGCCTAATTTGCTACCCTTGTAAAATGACGCGATTATTATTATTATTATTATTATTATTATTCCAACCCCTCAATCCTTTACGAAACGTCGCTTTAATTAAAATAGTAATGCTGGTCTATGTACGGTTTTGTGTTTATTAATATTACGTATGTCAATTGCTTAATATATAATATTAGGTCCGCAACCCGATTTTCTAGGAATTAAATTTCGCTACATGCACCCCCCCTCCTACATCTACAATCTGCTTATAGATGAGCATATTTTTTCAAAACAATTCCGATAAGATCCAAACACAATATACTCGCAATCTCGAAATAGGGTGATAATTGTGACATAAATGCTAAAAGTTATACCAACAATTTTAATGTCAACAGAAAATAAAAATAATTATTGAATATTGATGAAAATACCTAATGCCGCCATCTTTGGCTAAACGTGGCGTATTGGTTAAATTTTGATCTATACAAGTATACCGAAAACATAAAAACGACATAAGTAGCCTAGGCACATTTGAAACCCTTCACGGAGTTATCTCCCTTTACACAGAATGGATACAGCCCACCAATTATTTCTATATGCAATACGAAACGAGGGCCACAGCTATTTTTAGTCTCCCCTCTTTATATTTTGGGTGTAGAATTGAAGAAAACGGCTTCAATATATATTTTCTGCAAGGTTTCGGTGAATATTCATAATTTTGAGGCGGATGGATACAACATGAAATCAACATTGATGTTGTGATCTTACCAGGAAAATATGGGCTTCCGATATCCATTGGTACACGAGTCGTGTACCATAATGCGGTTGTACTCCATTTGTATCAAGGGACTCTAAGAACGAGGCTAGACTTATTCCACAAGTCATGGCAAACGGTGACGCTATATTTTTATTTGGAGAGCATGCACAATAAATACTATCGCTTTAGACTGTAATAACCAGACGCTAGGGATTGCCATGGGGTTGAAACTTCTGGCGAATTTTGCCGAACATAACTGATTAGAAATTATAGTAAAACAGATACGATTCAATGTAAATAAGTTTATTTACATTTTTATTACGTTATTATATGACCTATTTGTGTCAATTTCCAGGTGTGACACAATTGGTTCTTTCTATCAGGTTCTTATGACACGACTTGTTTAACTTCTAATAATACTTTTATTCTGCTTCTTACATATTAGGTACAGACATCGTAATGTAAACGACCGTGGAACCGTTGTCCGGTCTCAACTCCAGACCTGCGTCGCCTGGAGCTAACTACCCGACGTCGCCTAGCCTACGACTGCTTTCGTGTCCTGCCTGGACCTCTCTCTGTATTTGCTATTTCATTCTGAGGTTTTAAACCTTTCACAGACTAAGGAATATCATTAGGCATCTGGCTATAACGTATCATGTTTCATATCAGTCAACGTTCAATATAGTTTATCAGTCAGAGAAGTAAGATAAGACATGCCATCAACAAGTTCAAGTTACATAATGACATAAGAAATACTACCAAGATCTACAGGGGTTGAGGACAGGTTGATTTGACATTAAGATTTCTTTCACATGTGAAGATGACAGGGGCATAACATCTGTCATTATGTAATACAGGTCCCAAATACAAGCGATTTAGCTACTTTAATGCGACATATTAACAGCGAAACAGTTGAATGAGGTCAGCTCTTGCTGACTGGTTAGTCAAAAGTATGACGTCGTAGGGTCAAAAGCCACTGATATGACCTCCAGTCAGATATTTTCATGCAGCGGAGGCCATCGAAAGTGTATAAAAAAAATACGAATCGAAATATAGATCTTGGTTTTAATCAGATCCCCCTTGTCATTGATGCAGAAGGAGGGCCTGACAAGGACGGCTGCCTAGTCGTTGGGATGGGGCGAAAAACCGAGGTCCCGTGTACACATTGGAGTGCACGTAAAATATACCTTGGCAGTTGGAATTCGATATAAGAGTAGGCCGTAGCGCCGCTGTCCGGGCAAAATTTTCCCTCATAGCACACTGTCTGGCGTATGCCCGTCTTCAATTAGCTCAGGTTAAGTGCATAACAGTAGGACGTTCAACCCCATTTCATTCATTCATTTCATTTAATCAGATCGATTAATGTGTTACCCAGTTTTCGGATCGACTTCCACGTCCTTAATGTCAGCGACATCAGTTATTAAAGTTTTCTTGGCTCCTGTATCTGGGTTGACTACCAGGATTTTATGTTGTCTGAAGTCACTGACGTATAGATTGTTATGTATCCAATCATATGCCAGACCTTCCGGGAAATCCAAACCATCTTCCAATACAACCTTCTGTTCTTGGTCACCACCATCAGCCTTTAAACTATGAAATTATATAGAATACACCAATCACCCTCTCTATCACATCATATGAAATATCCTCCATCCTTAAATTTACCGTAAAATCGGCGTTTTTCGAAAGTTGGTCAGAGAAACCCCATGCAAAGCAATGGCAGCTTCCTTTCAATTTACTCAGGGCCTCCCACAATGCACAGCGAGACGCCATTTGTTCTAGAAAGGGTGATTGGTGTATACAAGTTACTTTAGGAGCTAATTTCCCGTTAGTGATTACTAACACGCTATCTCGTTAATCGGCCAGGGGCGGATCCAGCAGAAGTTTTATATAGTTAAAATAAAGTGAATATAATTTGAGTTAATTCTTTACTTATGTCTGGAGTCTCTGTATTAGATCCCGGCGTTGGCCGAGAAAGTTCATCGGGATTTTCCGACATGATTCCCAATTTTCAGTGGTGTAAGACAGAGGTCCAGACTACACATTGGGGTTGCTCAAAAAAGGCCCCTTGTCCGGACAAAATTTCCTTCATATCACACTGTATGGTTTATGTCCAACTTCATTAACCCAGTTGTAGCAGAAAGGTAAGACGTTGAACCCCATTTCATGAGATGTATTTGCCTGACACAAAGAGTTTCCATACAGATAGAAATTGGGTTTAACGTCCACTCGACACAAACTAGGTCATTTCGGGACTACCATATGGTTAATTTTATTTCAATCATTCGCTTGCGCGTAGGGATCTTTAGCAGTGGGAGGAAACCAGAGGACCCGGAGAAAACCCACGAGGTTAGTTTTAATAAAAGGACACGTGATGTAAAAGTATAATTAAATAAAATAAATCATTATAAAGTTAAATATTAAAGATGAACACGGGAAAATGATTTAAATAAAAAGATGCCTGTTCGTCTTACAATAGTTAAAATAAAATAAAACCAAGTACTATCAATCCAAGCCATTAGACAAAGTTCTAGGTCCTAAAATCAATATAGGCAAAATAGTGTAACCAGGCAAGATAGTGTAATTAGCATACACTGTTAAAAATGTGTGTAATTAAAAACTATAAGCAGTGTTAATTAAGTGTAAACTTTACACCACAGCGAGCGTTTTTTAAATGTAATACCTTTCCAAGGGTAACCAACTAAAAGAACTACACCTAACAAGTGTAACCGATATTCATGACTACTTAACACCTGAATAGGTGTTATTGTGGGGTGTTTTGGATTAGTTACACCACTACCAGTATTATATTGCATTTACACCAACGGGTGTAACTATTATTGGGGAATAAATCATAGAACAGTGTTATTTTTTCACCGTTTATTGGGTTACAAAAGTGTAATCGATAGTCATGAGTACTGAACACCAGGATAGGTGTAACTGTGGCCGCTAAAGGGTGTTTGCCATGAGTTACACCTCTTCCAGTTTTTTATTGCATTTACACCAAAGGGTGTAATTATTTTAAGGAAACATTCCTTCGAATAAGGTGTCAATTTTACACTGTATCTTGCGTTACAAAAGTTTTTGTTTGTTAAATATAGCGTTAAATGCCCTAGTAACATAACTTTAACTCATTTTAGAGTGTTTACTGATAACGAGTAAAGTAAAGATTGTTTTAGTTTGTATTCACCTTAAGACGTGTAAACGTTCCAAAATATTACCAAGTACAATATCTTAATTAATTATTTTTAATTCAGTTGAGGTGCCCAAATGAATAAACCACATTATTTAGCTTAGTAGTAAGGATATGCGTATTGATTTTCCCCCATGATTTATATTAATTATAAATTGATACATATTGTTTAATTGTCCAACAGCAGTTGAATTTGAATCAGTCTGGTGGGTATCTGTCAATTCAATGTGCTTGTAAAATGAAGAGAAGTAGCCAACGGTCTATATGAAATCTGGGTCGGGCTAAACGCCCTATACTAATTATCAAAGTGACCGCTAGCCAATTTCAAGTTTTCTGAACTAAGAAGTCGTTGGCTTGAATTAAAATATCCAACCAAACAAATTACAACCGGTTTTTGTGTAATAATTTTAATTTACAAAACATCCTTGAGGTGTAATGCTTAATCTACACCAAAGGGTGTAACATTACACTGTCTGAGTGCGTCAGGCAGCTTACACTACCGGAAGTGGCAACTAGTTTCCACCTGAATTGGTGTAATTTTCTACACTGGTTGGGTGTTATCAGTTTACACCACTGAAGGCTAGGAGTTACGCCTATTTAGGTGGCAACTAGTTGCCACCCGAATTGGTGTAAACTTCCTTATTATTTTTAACTGTGTATGGACGGTTCACCGTCTACAAAATAAACGACAAACTGTGGTAACATGTGTCCGGAAGAGTTAGCTAATATCATAAAAAAAAACATTTAATTTTTTTATAATTTTACCTGTAGACCTTGCTCTCGTAATAATCCGACCAATAAATCATGTTGCCCCTGTAATTAAAGTCGATACTACAAGAAGCACCGCCCCAGTCTCCACCTATTAAGTTGATTCGTTCAACAGAAGCATTTGCTCCTTCAGACGGGTCAATGACATCCATCCTTCGATCAAACTCCAACACGGCGATCAGAGGACCTTCATCTGAAATAGATTTTGTAATTTTAATTTTCTGACAAGTTACCTGGATCTGAAAGACTTGTAGTAAAGGCAAGTAAAAACGAAATTTTAAACTATACAAAAAACGAAACGAAATTGGATCTGTGTTCTGCTTGAAATGAGGGGCCAGCCAATCAAATGGTCTGCAGAATCGACCCTTTTATGCCCGGAACTTTGCGTAGAAATCAAAACAAAGCAAAGCAGATTTTTAAAAAGCTTGGCGGTCGCTAATTGGTTAATGGAATGACTGACGTTATCGGGCCAAATGTCGCTTGCTTGGTACCCGGCGTCTTAGATCTACATGTAATGTAGGCCATCGAAAGTATAAAAAACGAAACGAAATATAGATCTATATTTTAATTAGGTTGCTGAAATACAGAGAAACATAACTGATTGTCAGACGTGATAGAATCGGGTCAATTAATTTAATGTGTTTTCATTGCCCTTGACCCCATTCTTCAAAATATTGCTATGGTAAAGGTAAAATTTATAATAAAAGGTTTACCTTGTCCAGGGAATACAATAATAATAATAAATGGTTTACCTTGTCCAGGGAATACTAGACAATCCGTATAGAATGGCATTATAATAATAAATGGTTTACCTTGTCCAGGGAATACTAGACAATCTGTATAGAAAGGTAGAATCATACACAGAAAAATAAGTAGAGTCGACATATCTGATGTCAAGTCCAGTTTCAAATGAATACCATAACTTTCCTCGCCGATATCAAATACATAAAATAAGTGTAGGTATTAACTAAGTGGTTTAACACTAATTATGATAATTTGGTTGATATTCTGTGGTCGTTCGACTGTTAAATATTTGATGGACTTTACCATCGAACAGAGAGATGATTAAATTGAGGTATAATTGCTGTGGCCTTCGACTATTAATTATTTGGTAGTTAGAGTGTTGGAATTTAACATCGAACGAAGAGATTGTTTAAATTAAGGTATAAATGGTAAACATATGTAAATGTCCCGTTTAGTATAATGTCATCCGGGTGAATTACACCAAATTAAAAGACCGACGTTAGTAGACGAATTATTTTGAATGTCAAACAGAATAATCATAGTAAAGTTCAATTTAAATTCTTGTTATGTTGTACTTTTATTCAAGGGGGTGCAAAAAGGGCAATGAAGGTTGGACTAAATTAAGAAAAAATAAAGTGTAGGGTCCAGTAAATAGCGAATCTCCTGGCGGGGTTGCGGGGGTTCCCCGGGGGTTCCCCTACAAAACATTTTGAAAATGTTTGATCAATAGAATAGAAGACCCGACCTCCTTCACAATTCAAATATTCAGAATCAAATTATTTGACGGAAATTTTCCATTTTACCTTTATTCTTTTTATATTCCTTTATTTTAAATATATTCCTTTATTTTAAATATATTCCTTTATTTCAAATATATTCCTTTATTTTAAATATATTCCTTTATTTTAAATATATTCCTTTATTTTAAATATATTCCTTTATTTTAAATATATTCCTTTATATTGGTATGTATCGGGTCGTAACGTCATCGATTCTGGCCTCTGATTCTGGTCACTGTAGAGGTCACAATCCGTCTTTGGTGAAATTGAATGGAGATCACCGTCCTTCTCGTCTGCTGCCACTGGGCTACCATATGGATGCGGGACTTGGAATCATTCGGAAAACCTTGACAGATTCCGGTACTCTCCGTAACCTACATCTAGACTCGGATGTATGATAGTAATTGATATGTACCTGCGACCATACATTTGCGATGCGGCTAGTCAACTACCGATTTACTTCAACAGGAAAACGTGTCGCTTTCACAAATTAGTCCCAAAATGGCGTCTTTTCTAGATATAATCTCTATGGGGGCAGCCATTTTTTAGTTTGTTGATATAATCACTATGGCCATGGGGGCAGCCATAGAAGACCCGACCCCCTGCTCAATTCAAATATTCAGAATCAAATGATTTGACGGAAATTTTCAATATATTCCTTTATTTTAGATATATTCCTTTATTTTAAACATATTCCTTTATTTTAAATATATTCCTTTATTTTAAATATATTTCTTTATTTTAGATATATTCTTTTTCCTTTATTTTAAATATATTCCTTTATTTTAAATATATTCCTTTATTTTAAACATATTCCTTTATTTTAAATATATTCCTTTATTTTAAATATATTCCTTTATTTTAAATATATTCCTTTATTTTAAATATATTCCTTTTTTTAAAATATATTCCTTTATTTTAAATATATTCCTTTATTTTAAACATATTCCTTTATTTTAAATATATTCCTTTATTTTAAATATATTCCTTTATTTTAAATATATTCCTTTATTTTAAATATATTCCTTTATTTTAAATATATTCCTTTATTTTAAATATATTCCTTTATTTTAAATATTCCTTTATTTTAAATATATTCCTTTATTTTAAATATATTCCTTTATTTTAAATATATTCCTTTATTTTAGATATATTCTTTTTCCTTTATTTTAGATATATTCTTTTTCCTTTATTTTAAATATATTCCTTTATTTTAGATATATTCCTTTATTTTAAATATATTCCTTTATTTTAAATATATTCCTTTATTTTAAATATATTCCTTTATTTTAAATATATTCCTTTATTTTAAATATATTCCTTTATTTTAAATATATTCCTTTATTTTAGATATATTCTTTTTCCTTTATTTTAGATATATTCTTTTTCCTTTATTTTAGATATATTTCTTTATTTTAAATAGTATTGTGCTTGATAACGACAAGAGAATCATTGTTGATACGTAGCTTCAAAGAAATATAGTAATTGTATTCCATAGAACTGTTTTGTTTATTTTTTGAGATTACCGCCCTTCTCGTCAGCCGCGACTGGGCTACCATATGGAAACAGGACTTGGAATGTATGATTTTAGGCCAGAGTTCTCGGTTAATTTCGATATTTGGGAATATCGGGCAGTCACTTTCTGAATTTCAGTGTATACATGGGCATGCCCGTAAAAGAACTCTTGGCCGGCTGGGAAAGACGCATATGACCTTAAAATCCATTTCAATTCACTTATGAAGTGCATCTGTTTGACTTTGAGATGTTGGCAGTACCAGATCGAGGGTGGGCAAGTAGGATAAATGAGACGATCCCAACATATTTTGGGTATGGAATGAAATGGAGTTTGACGTCCTACTATTATGCACCTAACCTGGGCTAATGGAGGACGGGCATACGCTATACAGTGTGCTATGAGGAAATTTTTTGCCGAGGCAGCGGCGCTACGACCCACTCTTATATCGAATTCCAACTGCCAAGGGATCTTTTACGTGCACTCCAATGTGTTCACGGGACCACGGTTTTTCGTCCAACCCGAACGACTAGGCAGCTGTCCTTGTCAAGAGGGGGGGGGGGTGAATAGAAATGATACGATTGACCCAATAGGCTCTAGCTTATGTTGGCTTATCCAAATCTTCTATACGTAACTATTTGTCTTTAAAACGAGGGGTTGGGGTGGATAGCCGAATGGTTAGCACGTACACGCTGTATCATAAGGTCTGCAATTGAGTCAACTGGCGTGGTTTCGATACCCCGATAGTGTTGTCTGTCCAACCCTGTGGGTCTCCTCCGGGTCCTCCGGTTTCGTCCCACTGCTAAAGAGCATACGCACATGCGAATTATTGATATACAATTGAAGGATGTGTTAGTCCCGAAATGACATAGTTTGTGTGGCGCGGACGTTACCCCCCCCCTCCTTCTCCCTCTCTCTCTAAAGAGAACTGACTGATTTTTACCTTGATTGTATTTTAATACGAAAACATATTCACTATTTATATTTTATTTAAACTTGTGTTACTCGCTTACAATATACACCAGATAGAACCTATTTTACAACATAGACTTGATCCCCTCTTCCCCGCCCACCCCTCCCCGACTACAAGCTCAACCCCGCCCACCCCTCCCCGACTACAAGCTCAACCCCGCCCACCCCTCCCCGACTACAAGCTCAACCCCGCCCACCCCTCCCCGACTACAAGCTCAACCCCGCCCACCCCTCCCCGACTACAAGCTCAACCCCGCCCACCCCTCCCCGACTACAAGCTCAACCCCGCCCACCCCTCCCCGACTACAAGCTCAACCCCGCCCACCCCTCCCCGACTACAAGCTCAACCCGGCCCTGGATTTTAAAAAAATACAATGTAAATAATACAATTAAGAAGAATTCAAACTATAGTTTCATAAGCCTGTTTGGGGGTTGGGATGGCCTAGTGGACTAGAGTGCCGCGCTTCGACCGCTAGCTGGCCGGCCATCTCTGGCTTGCGGCTGTGGTTTCGAGCCCTGGTGTGAGCGTATGTGGCATGGAGATAGGGGCGCCTTCTCAACCTTGTGGGTTTCCTCCGGGCACTCCGGTTTCCTCCCACTATTAAAGAACCCTACGCGTACGCGAATTAATGCAATAAAATTAAAAAATCATGTGTAGTCCCGAAATGACCTAGTTTTGTTGAGTGGACGTTTAACCCCATTTCTCTCTCTCACTCACTCACTCACTCTCTCTCTCTCTCTCTCTCTCTCTCTCTCTCTCTCTCTCTCTCTCTCTCTCTCTCATAAGCCTGTTTGACATTTTAAATAATTATTTTGACGGTGTTTGTATTATTAATTGGTGAAATTCACGAGGATGACATCACATAATACTGATAGAAAGATTTGAACATATTTAAAGAGGCTGTGTCATATATTCTAAGAGAGTGAAAACATGATTACCGTATTTCCTCTAATAAGCGCCCGGGTGCTTATTTTTTCAGCACCCCTTGACCCCCCGGCGCTAATTAGAGGCCCGGCGCTCTTTGGAGGCCCGGCGCTTATTTCTTCAATAATTGAATTTAGGGTAAAGCCGTCATTTACCATGGACATTGGGCCGGAGAATCTTTTGAATTACGGCATTTGATCAAAAGCAATCTAATGTATATTAGAGACCCGGCGCTTATTGAAGGCCCGGCGCTTGTTTTCTCAACTACCCTTGACCCCCCGGCGCTTATTAGAGGAAATACGGTATATCAATATCTGTTGCTTGAAAATACCTTCCCGCGAACCTATTACGTGATTTGATGATATATGTGGACCAAAATCTGTCAAATTAACATGTCAAAGGTTTGCATCAAATCCATCTTACAACTTTGTATTTGCGAGGCGATACCCCAAGCTATAAATAAATCCATTTTAAGAAACCGTGTTTGTCACCTAAGTTGAGTGAGGGTCATATTTCAGAATGTATATACTTGTCATCACTAACTGTCAATTTACCATACATAGTGATGCTTAAACATGCATTATTCAAGAGCTAAAGCTGCCTAGTGCAAGTCTTTATTTGGGCATGAAATGTTTTCTAAAGTAGAGTACGTATGAAATTTAAAACGCCAAAATATAGAAGAATGGTGTATATACCCTGACTCAAAATTTATGCTTAAAATATTGAGTCGTTTGGACGTGAGTTTTAAAAAAAAGGTTATCCGGTTAAAATTGTTTAAAAACGTATCACATATATTGTGTTAGTTGCACGGCCCTATAGTAGAGAATTTTAAGGGATTTTAACACAAAATTAAGCAGTTTTATTCTCAAAAACATTATCGGGATTGACCCTTTAATTACAAAGTCCGTTATACGTTTACACTCTAGACCACTAGGCCATCCCAACCCCCTTCTATTCTGAACGGTTGGAAGTTTGGACTAGAAATAGGCACCAACTTTGTCAGCAAAGTCTACAAGAATTGCCGATCGTTTGATTGACAGACGGCAACTCCATCCACGTATTCTCGATTATCAGTGGCCATGGTACCCCCATACTCCTCACTGCTATTCTGAGTGGATATTGTTGTTTTAAATTTTGATTGGTCAGTAGTCCGTCTACCAAACAATCACTAGCTGCCGTACAAAAGCTTTACATTTAAAACGAGTGCCAGTATTGGATCAAATATGTTTACTTAACGTAACGTCATGGTTCACGATTTTATTATGACTAATCAACCCGTGCAGTGACTAAAAATTATAATAATAATCTCGTCACTAACGGTAAACGTTAGCTTTATCCGGTGGTAGGGGGGGGGGGTCACTTTAGATCCAGATTCTTGTCCCAGATCACTAGAAATTGCATTTCCGGGCTTCTAGTTTTCGAAATTTTCGCCATCCGTGCGCCCCAACACCCAATCCCTATCCATGGTGTCTTGAATCTTGATGAATCATCCCAATTAATGTGAAACCCTATTTAGTGTACGTAACTACGGTAAAGATATTTACTCTCAAATATCATGGTTAATGTCAGGGTATTGCGATATATAATTATATATCTATAAATTAAACTATTCAGTTTAAACTAAACTTTAGAACAGACATGTCGACTCTATTTATTATTCTGTGTATGATTCTACCATTCTATACGGACTGTATAGTATTCCCTGGACAAGGTAAACCATTTATTATTATAATAGTCTTCCCTGGACAAGGTAAACCATTTATTATTATTATAGTATTCCCTAGACAAGGTTATTATAGTATTCCCTGGACAAGGTTATTATAATATTCCCTGGACAAGGTTATTATAATATTCCCTGGACAAGGGAAACCATTTATTATTATTATTATAGTATTCCCTGGGCAAGGTAAACCATTTATTACTATTTTTATTATTTAATTCATATTATTATACCCCCCCCACCCCTCTGGCTTGAATTGTTACGTTCTTTTGTTCCAGGTAACTTTTCAAATAATTTAAAAACATTTCAGATGAAGGTCCTCTGATCGCCGTGTTGGGGTATGATCAAAGGATGGAGATATTTGATCCGTCAGACGGACCTGATGCGACTTTTATGGAACGAATCAACCTAATGGGTGGACGTGCGTCTTACAGCATGGACTTTAATTACAGGGGCAATAAGATTTATTGGACGGATTTTAATACTAAGAAAGTTTACAGGTAAAAATTTAAAAAAATAAAATGAAAAC
This sequence comes from Patella pellucida, assembly GCA_917208275.1. Lineage (NCBI taxonomy): Eukaryota > Metazoa > Mollusca > Gastropoda > Patellidae > Patella > Patella pellucida. The sequence goes on along the minus strand of OU795038.1, from coordinate 83,789,780 downwards.
GGAGTTAAGGTTGATTGATTGAAATGGGGTTTAACATCCTACTGTTATGCACTTAACCAGAGCTAATTGAAGACGGGCATACGCCATACAGTGTGCTATGAGGGAAATTTTGCCCGGACATTAGCACTACGGTCTATTCTTATATCGAATTCCAACTGCCAAGGGATCTTTTACGTGCAAGTCAATGTGTACACGGGATCTATGTGTTTCGTCCCATCCGAACGACTAGACAGCTTTCCTTGTCAGGCATCACCGACAAGGGGAAACCTGGATGAACCTCCAGTGAATCACTTTTAGGAAGGAATATACTAGTATGATGCAATTTGGTTATATTTCATTAAGGCATGTATAATTGAACATTTTATTTAATTCTATTTTTTCATGAAGTTTAAAGGCTGATGGTGTCGATCAAGAACAGAAGGTTGTATTGGAAGGTGATATGGGGGTACCAAAAGGTCTGGCATATGATTGGATACATAATAATTTATACGTCTGTGACAAACGTAATCGAATCCTGGTAGTCAACCCAGATACAGGAGCCCGGAAAACTTTAATAACTGGTCTCCATCAAATAAGCGATGTGGAAGTCGATCCGAAGACTGGGTAACATTTTTACTTAAAGGGACAATACCACTCTGGCTGTAACTGAGTAATCTGTACAGATCTTCATTCTGGTCATCAAATTTTACTATTATACAATATCCCAATTCATGAGTTGTATACATACATGATCTTATCAACGGTATTTTGAAAAAAATGGAAAATTCCGTTAGTTGGATTGTGTTCTAACCAAATTCACTATAAGAGACTGGTAAAACCAGCCCATCAAATCTGGAGCTAATTATCTCCCTTGGTAGAAATTGCTCCCAGACTCAGATAATTTGAAATTCTTTAGTAAAGACTTATAAATGTAAAATAGGATGTATTGGATAATTTACACAGCAGCTGGGGCACTTAAACATCTAGTACCTAGAATATGGCTATTATTTATTTTCTGGAGCTGTCGAGCCAGCAAGAGTGGTATTGTCCCTTTAATGTCCTACCGTTCTACCCCGACTGGACTACTGATAACTGAAATACGCCATCGAATTAAAACTGTTGACGGGTCTTTTCCGTCTATTTTCGTCCCGTTGGAACGACTAGACACTGCCCCTTGCCAGGACCTCTCTGTCCTACATCACTGACAAGCGGGGAGGGAACCAACTCGGAAAAACCCGGATGTACTTCCTCGTGCAACACCGGAAACTAAGACAAATCAACAACGGGTATTCGTTTTCTGTGCATGCGCCAGTATGACGTCTGACCCTTTCACACACCCCCTCCCACACTGCCGCTATAACTTATGAATTACATGCAATATTTTATTCAGAAATTGATAAATATGGAATAGTTCTAGCGTGTCCATGCTAAAGGTTGTGGTGGTTTATATATAGTTAGGTGGCGATTTGGCGACCATCTTGGATTTCACGATGACGTCATGCGTTTTCCTTTTGGCGATTAGTTTTAATTGAGTACTGGATTGTCTCACCCCTTAAACCTAGTTCTACACACAAAAGTTGCTCCTAACATGAATATATGGGCTGTTATATATAGTCAGATATATGAAATGGTGGCCATCTTGGACGCCATCTTGAATTTCATCTTTCCTTTTTCTATAGTGTTAATAAATATTTTATTTTAGTTGGTTATATTGGATAGCTGGTTGGAAAGGTAAAGCTCTGTTAATGAAGTCAACATTAGATGGACAGAATCAAGTTGTGATATCTTCTGATTTAAACAGACCAATGAGTCTATCTTTAGGTGAGATTCACGATGCTGACCTCAAAAGGGCCACAAAATGACAGTGTTCTTAATCAGTCCATGTATATCGAAACCACTGACGCTACTTAATCAAATTAATCATTTGACTTAATTTAAAGGAAGAAAATGGCTGGTATAGAGTTTCGTCTGAATTGGACCATGCTACACGTGTAATACATAATGTGTTATTGGTATACCCTGTCTCTAGCTCTACACGTGTAATACAGATAGTGTGAGTGGAAGACAGATTCTGGTATCTGATGTATTATTAGTATACCCTGTCTCTAGCTCTACACGTGTAATACATATAGTGTGAGTGGTAGACAGATTCTGGTATCTGATGTATTATTAGTATACCCTGTCTCTAGCTCTACACGTGTAATACATATAGTGTGAGTGGTAGACAGATTCTGGTATCTGATGTATTATTAGTATACCCTGTCTCTAGCTCTACACGTGTAATACATATAGTGTGAGTGGTAGACAGATTCTGGTATCTGATGTATTATTAGTATACCCTGTCTCTACACGTGTAATACATATAGTGTGAGTGGTAGACAGATTCTGGTATCTGATGTATTATTAGTATACCCTGTCTCTACACGTGTAATACATATAGTGTGAGTTGTAGACAGATTCTGGTATCTGATATATTGATAGTATACCCTGTCTCTACACGTGTACAGATTCTGGTATCTGATGTATTTATATATATTTATAGATTATGATGAACAGAAATTATATTGGAATGAAGTGTATTTAGTCAACCGTATTAAAAGCATTCGTGTTGATGGTGACAATATGACAACAATTCACCGTACACTCGCTGGTCGTTTGTCGTCACAACTAAACTACTTGACCGTATCGAGGGTATGTATTATCGCTTCAACTTACAATGGGGTTTAACGTCCCGACTTGTCTAATGACAACGAACATGCCATATACGTACAGTGTGCGGTGTAGGGGAAGGGGGATTTTACCAGCACAGTGGCCAGCTAGGTTATTTCTAAGGACTGATCCTTTCCAACCTCGTGGGTTTTCTCCGGGTACTTTCTCCCTGACAGCTACTAAGCAGCACGTGTCTGAAATAAATGAATGAATAAAATGGGGTTTAACGTCATACTGTTATGCACCTAACCAGTGTGCTATGAGGGAAATTTTGCCAGGGCAGCGGCGCTACGGCCTACTCTTATATCGAATTCCAACTGCCAAGGGATGTGTACACGGGACCTCGGTTTTTCGTCCCATCCGAACGACTAGGCAGCTGTCCTTGTCAGGCCCTCCTTAACGTCCCGACTGGTCTAATGACAACGACCATACGATATACAGTGTGCGGTGTAGGGATGGGGGATTTTACCAGCACAGTGGCCAGCTAGGTTATTTCTAAGGACCCAGCCTTTCCAACCTCGTGGGTTTTCTCCGGGTGCTCCGGTTCCCCCTAACTGCTAAAACACCTCTATGTGCATGCGAATTATTAAAATAAAATTTGAACCATATGTTAGTCTCGAAATGACCTAGTTTTTGTCTCCATTTATGGTTCCATAAAATAGAGCCATATGCCCTTTAATGGCATCATTAGCCTAATTCTGATTTTCAGAATCTATAAAATAAAAATTATCACACTATATGCCCAAACAAACACCATTAATTGCCTAGTCGGTACGTACAGAATAGTAGCAGATCAAACCCCATTTCCATCCATTTCGTATGCACAATTTATTCAAATCTATCCAAATCCACCATTATTTCAACTCGATTTAGCATAAAGAACGTTATGTTATCCGATATCGATATAAATAATTGTGATAATAATTGAAACAATGATCGAAGAATGGGTAGATTGGTTGGATTTGGGTTGATTGGGTGATTTGGGTAGACTGGGTGATTTGGGTAGATTGGGTGATTTGGGTTGATTGGGTGATTTGGGTTGATTGGGTGGCTTTGGGTAGATTTGGTGTGGTTGGGTTGATTGGGTGGCTTTGGGTAGATTGGGTGTGGTTGGGTTGATTGCGTGTGTTTGGGTTGATTGAGTGTGTTTGGGTAGATTGAGTGTGTTTGGGTAGATTGGGTGGATTTGGGTAGATTGGGTGAATTGGGCAGACTGGGTGATTTGGGTAGATTGGTTTGATTTGGGTAGATTGGTTTGATTTGGGTAGATTGGTTTGATTTGGGTAGATTGGTTTGATTTGGGTAGATTGGGTGATTTGGGTAGATTGGGTGATTTGAGTAGATTGGGTGATTTGGGTTGATAGGGTGATTTGGGTTGATTGGGTGATTTGGGTTGATTGGGTGTGGTTGGGTAGATTGCGTGTGTTTGGGTTGATTGAGTGTGTTTGGGTAGATTGAGTGTGTTTGGGTAGATTGGGTGTGGTTGGGTTGATTGAGAGTGTTTGGGTAGATTGCGTGTGTTTGGGTTAATTGAGTGTGTTTGGGTAGATTGAGTGTGTTTGGGTAGATTGGGTGTGGTTGGGTTGATTGCGTGTGTTTGGGTTGATTGAGTGTGTTTGGGTAGATTGAGTGTGTTTGGGTAGATTGGGTGGATTTGGGTAGATTGGGTGAATTGGGCAGACTGGGTGATTTGGGTAGATTGATTTGATTTGGGTAGATTGGGTGATTTGGGTTGATTGGGTGATTTGGGTAGATTGGGTGATTTGGGTAGATTGGGTGATTTGGGTAGACTGGGTGATTTG
>OU795038.1:83750290-83780290 GCA_917208275.1 Patella pellucida | reverse complement strand
GTTAACGGATCGTTAAAGATAACAGAGCTTTGAGCAACTGGCCCCTGGTCGTTGTGATGTAAAACCAAGGTTATCTGTACAAATTACGGCTGTGTATAAGGGATGACCTGGTAAAGAACAGCATCTAGTCGTTCTGGTGTAAAACCAAGCTTCTCCCTGTACACCTTGGACACTTGTAACAAGAGAAAAAAATGCGGACACACAACTGTACGTGCAAGATGTACAGCGTTTATTAGCCCGCCAGGTGGGGAAGGGAAGTAAGGCCTCCTATTTGTTTTAGTTTGCGATGTGAGGACCGGATTCCCGATGTACTGTTTGTGTCTATAAAATTAAGGTTCTGTGTACATATGAATGCCTATTAGGGCCATTTTATAATGCCGATTTCTCACTCCCTCCGCGGCTAGACGTTCAGAATATAAAATGGCCGCAAAGGTCTTCCATAGATCTAGTAAAGAGAGAGAGAGAGAGAGAGAGAGAGAGAGAGAGAGAGAAAGAGAGAGATGGGGTTTAACGTCCACTTAACACAACTAGGTCATTTCGGGACTAACATATGGTTTAATTTTATTTCAATAATTCGCTTGCGGTCTTTAGCAGTGGGAGGAAACCGGAGTGCCCGGAGGAAACCCACGAGGTTGAGAAGGCGTCCCTATCGCCATGCCACATACGCTCACACTAGGGCTCGAAACCACAGCTGCAAGCCAAATGTGGCCGACCAGCTAGAGGTCGAAGCGCGGCACTCTAGACCACAGTTCTTTCTCCCTGACAGCTACTAAGCAGCACGAGTCTGTAATGAATGAAATGGGGTTTAACGTCCTACTATTATGCACCTAACCTAGGCTAATGGAAGACGGGCATACGCCATACAGTGTGCTATGAGGGAAATTTTGCCAGGGCAGCGGCGCTACGGCCTACTCTTATATCGAATTCCAACTGCCAAGGGATGTGTTCACGGGACCTCGGTTTTTCGCCCTTGTCAAGCCCGCCCTCTGCATCACTGACAAGAGGAAATCGAGATGAACTTTTTCGGCCAATGCAGGGATCGAACACCCGACTTCCAGGCTAGCGAACCAGCGTCTTACCCACTTAGCCACCGTGATCCCAGCACGTGCCTGTAACTGTAATAATAATTGGATCACGCACTTCAACCAGTGGCGGATTAAGCTCCACCAAGGCCTGAGGCGGCAGTTGCTGGAGGGCCTATAAGGACCTGTTTAAAATTGCGTGGGCCTAATTAATTTCGGGTCAGGGCCTATGCTGGTACCCGTTGGGCCGAAACAACTCACCCTAACATTCATTGTCTATGCGTTTTTAATCGTATCAGACAATTTTTTTTTTAAATCTTTGGGCCCGAGGCTGCAGCCTCATCAGCCTCGATGATAATCCGCTACTGACTTCAACTCTTTACAACAGGAGATAAAAACTAGGTTAAACACCTACTCGGCATAAACTGTGTCATTTGGGGACTAACATACGGTTCGGTTTTATTTCAACATTACGCTTTACCTGTAGGAGGAAAAGTGAGGACCCAGATCAACCCACGGGGCTGGACTGGCGACCACATTCCTAATTGTCACACGTGTTTGTGTGTATGTATATAAGCCAGGGATAGAAGAACATGGCTATTACAGTATTACTAATTATGTGGGCACAAGTTGGATTTGGTACCATAGCAACATTTTTTGCGGAGGGTGGGCTTACAAGTTTCTTATAGTTCCAATATTTTGAATATTTTTGATGAGACTTGTTTGAAACTCTTTAAATCTTTTTTGCAGAGCTTACATATTGACAAAATTAAGAATGAATCTTCTATTCTAGAACAAAAGGCCCATGGACCTGAGCTGCTACCTGGTATACAAAACAGTACATAACTTTAAAGGGTCACCATTTTTTCTGTAATTTTTTTTAAATTCTGTATTATAATAATTTTGCAAAAATAATTGTGCAGCTATAAAGAAAATAATTTTGATGATATATGGACATTTCAAACCATAAAGGAGGCAGACCACCATTAAACTTCACACTCTCGGTACCCACAAATTGTAGTTCGTCTATTTATGGCAATTCTATCGCTTTCTCTTTTCTCCAACTTTGCATGGACATTTTTGTTGATTTGTTAGTCTAGAATGGTAGAAGAGGGTTTGAATTAATATTTTCTGTCTGGTTTTGGTAAATATTCATGATATTGAGGCGGAAGGATAACTGAGTTATCAGGTTGGCTACGGTGATATGTACCCAAAACATGTAACTGGTTCTAGTTACATGTTTTTGGTATGCTTCTTGAAGTTGGTGGTCTCAAAATGGGTAATACTGATGATATTACAGCGGAGGGATATGGGGTGAAAAGTATCTTTCTACAGAGCAATTATTCTATCGGATGTGAGATTTTCACCCCAGTCAACTCTAAATCCCCGTAGCAAAAAATTCTAAACGGTCAGACCCCTACGAATTTATGATGAGCAGCTAGATTGCCAAATGTGGTCCCCATTGTGTCTAAAAATATTGGAACCAACGGAATGTTGAGCAAAAAGCTACAGTTTGTGATGTTACAAGTCTGAGACAATATATGTTGTAGATTTTGCTTGTCATATATTATGTACACGGTGAGCAATCCATTTGCTGATTACACTATTTTACTTGAATACACTATCTTACCTATAACGCTTTAAGGACTTCGAATTCTGTCTTATGGCTTGGATTATTCGTTCATGTACTTGGTTTTATTTTATTTTCTCATTGTACGATAAGTCCCCGATGGTTGATGTTACCTTTTATTTCATATCTGGTTATAATCCCAGTAAAAAACACCTTTATTTTAAGTAAAGCCTTTGATATGGTTATCACAAACACACCCTTACGAAAGTCCTACATGAACCTCGTATTAGATTGCATAATTTAATCGTATTGTTGCGTTTTTTAATCACTACCGGTACATAAAAGACAAGATGTAAACTCTACTCGCAGGCGAATTATTGAAATTAGAGTGAGCCATATGTTTGTCCCGAAATGACCTAGCTTGTGTCGAGTAGACGTTAAATCCCATCTCTCTCTCTCTCATTCTCTCTCCATTTATAGATAGAGGGGACTATCTTTCAATTAGTCGCTTATAAAATCATTTCTCGGATTGGCCATTCGAATTGTTTGTTCATGTTAAAATACTTTTTTAATGCCCACTATTGCTCTACCATTAAAGAAACCAACTCCACCATTTTCTTTTATGTGAACTATTAATTTGTACACGCCCAAGTTCTAAAACAATCGCACGCGACTATCAAATTTTCTTGGCGTTATTTTTCTTAGGAGATGCTGTAACTCTTGTTTGGACCTTAAAACTGGCATTGTTGACGTGATAACTCGTATTGATATGGCTATAAATATTGTCATGGTTACACGTATTGGCATGGTTACATCCATTGTCATGGATACACGAATTGACATGACTGCCCGTACTGACATGCTTGTACGTATTGACATGACTGCACGTATTGTCATGACTGCACGTATTGACATGCTTGTACGTATTGACATGACTGCACGTTTTGTCATGACTGCACGCATTGTCATGACTGCACGTATTGTCATGGTTAGACTTGTTGTTATGGTTAGACGTATTTATTCTGTATTTAAATGATTTTCCATAATTGACTCAAAAGTTACCAGTTATATTTCGTTTGTACATATTATTATGCAAGACAACCTGTTCAATTACAATAATGCCATAACTAATTATAAGAATATGGCGTTTTGGGTCAAATCTAGTTTCATAAGATTAAATCTTTGTTTCATCTGAACATGTTTTGTTGTCATCCATTAGGTCCATTCCATCTGGACATGCACAGTTATATGGTGAAGTAGATTTTATCAATGTCGGTAGACAGAAATGGGAACATCCACCATTATTATCTCCACAGAGGTTTGGACCTAAAAAAAGAATTAAAACAGAATATTATATAATAATTTCTTACCCCCCCCCCACACACACTTACATTTTCTATTATTACAGATATTAAACCTCTGAAAACGTGCGAATCCCGTGACGTATTTCCCACAAATCGCAAAAGCAACACAAAATGATTTATCAACCAGAACTGAACTGAGACGGATCGGGCAATTCTCGTAGACGGTGTGGACACAGTTGATGCCTATTTTAGTCCAAATTTCCAACATCTTTATTGGAATGGTTGTGATTTTGAACAGATTTTTTAAAAATTGATAATCGAGGCTTGGTTTATTATGGTAACAATGGTAGCTATGAAAATCGAGACTACGCTTGACATACATAACGCTTCTCGGAAGGAAGTAATCTAAATCAACTTTTCAAAATATTTTTTTTCCATGTCGTTTTTTTAAAAAAAACTTTTGAACTATTATAGCGAAAACTGTCATCACTTTGTCTAAATCTTCAATGATGTACCTTTAAAACAAGTATTATAACAAGAAAAACCAGCTATTATTAAACCTTACATAACGTATCTTTAATACAACTATTATAACAAGAAAGTCCAGTTCTTTATCTAAATCTTACATAATGTATCTTTTGAACTATTATAGCAAAAACTGTTATCTGTTTGTCTAAATCTTACATAATGTATCTTTAATATAACTATTATAGCGAGAAACTCTCAGCTATATCTAATTCTTACATAACGTATCTTTAATATTATAACCATGAAGACCAGCTCTTATCTAAATCTTACATGATGTATCTTTAATATAACTATTATAACGAGAACTCCCAGCTCTTATCTAAATCTTACATAATGTATCTTTAATATAACTATGATAACAAGAAAAAACAGCTCTTATCTAAATCTTACATAATGTATCTTTAATAGAACTATTATAGCGAGAACTCCCAGCTCTTTGTCAAAATTTTACATAATACATCTTTAATAGAATAAAGAACTATATTTCTTACTTTCTGTTTGTTTTCTTGGATCAATGGCAAGAATGCCCATAAACAGATTTTCCGTGAGCCCATAGTCGCCCCGCTTTTCCAAGTTTCTGTATCTGATACTTGGAGACGCCCGTTCCTTTTCTGCTCGTCTTATAGTTTGATGACCTTGGTTCCAGTAGATATATTCCTGAAAATCAACAGATCCTTCAGTATTTGGCGGGAAGTACGATTTGCCCAATTCACCCAATCTACCCAAATCCACCCGATCTATCTAAAGCCACCCAATCTACCCGTCTCCACCCAATCTACCAAATCCACCCAATCTACCCAATTCACCCAATCTACCCAAATTCTCCCAATCTACCCAAATACACCGAATCTACCAAATCCACCCAATCTACCCAAATCCACCCGATCTACCTAAAGCCACCCAATCTACCCGACTCCACCCAATCTATCCAAATCCACCCGATCTACCTAAAGCCACCCAATCTACCCAAATCCACCCGCTCTACGAAATCTCCCAATCTACCCAAATCCTCCCATTCTACCCTAAATCCTCCCAATCTAACCCAAATCCACCGAATCTACCCAGACACATACAATCTACCCAAACACATACAATCTACCCAAATCCAACCAATCTCCCATCAGTATTACATTTCCTATCACAATAATCTATATCGATATTCAATAATATACCGAAATCGAGTTGAAAAAATGGTTGATTTGGGTCGTGTGGGTAAATCGTGCTGCCGATATTGTTTATACTAACGATCGAACCCACATCTTTGCTTGGGTGACAGACTTTGAACCTTTGCGTTAGATGAAAGGCCTTGCGTTCTTCGTAACTCCGAATAGTAGAAGACAAATTCGTCACTACATTTTCTGCATTGCCCGAGAATTTTTCAGAAATGTTCCGGATGGGCTTCACCTTGTCAGTGGTGCAGAACAGAAGACCTGGTAAGGACAACGTTCAGATGGGGTGAAAAACCGAGGTCCCGTGTACGCATTTGTGTATACGTAAAAGAACCCTTAGCCATGGGAATTCAACGTAGCGCCACTGCCCTAGAAAATTTTCCCTCATAGCACACTTTATGGTGTATGTCCTGTCTTTATAAGCCTGGGGATCACGGTGGCTAAGTGGACAAGACGCTGGTTCGCTAGCCTGGAGGTCGGGTGTTCGATCCCTGCATTGGCCGAGAAAGTTCATCTCGATTTTCCGGCGTGATTTCCCCTTGTCAGTGGACAGCTGCCTAGTCGTTCGGATGGGACGAAAAACCGAGGTCCCGTGTACATTGGCGTGCACGTAAAAGAATCCTTGGCAGTTGGAATTCAGTTGTTGCCGGGGCAAAATTTCCCTCATAGCACAGGTTAGGTGCTAAGCGTAGGAAGTTAAACCCCATTTCATTCATTAACAGTTTGACGTTAAACTCCATTTGATTTCATTTCGTGTTAAGAGTGGTTATATCTCTAAAGGGAACCAATCTAATTAAAATACAGATCTATATTTCGTTTCGTTTTTATACTTTCGATGGCCTCGCTACAAAGACGTGTAAAACGAAATTTTGAACTATAAAAAACGAAACGAAATTGGATCTGTGTTTTAATCAGATTGTAACCTACCCTTGATACTGTTATATATTTGGGTGGTGAAGCTCTCCAACCACCACCTACTCGGCGAACTGTTGTCAGATTTCCTCCATCAACATCAATACTTCTAATACTGTTGATAAGAGGTAGTTCAGTCCAGTATAATTTCTGTTCAGTATAATCTATAAATACATATAAATACATCAGACACCAGAATCTGTCTACAACTCACACTATATGTATTACACGTGTAGAGACAGGGTAATACTAATAATACACCAGATACCAGAATCTGTCTACCACTCACACTATATTATGTATTACACATGTAGAGACAGGGTATACTAATAATACATCAGATACCAGAATCTGTCTACAACTCACACTATATGTATTACACGTGTAGAGCTAGAGACAGGGTGATACTAATAATACATCAGATACCAGAATCTGTCTACAACCCACACTATATGTACTACACGTGTAGAGCTGGAGACAGGGTATACTAATAATACATCAGATATCAGAATCTGTCTACCACTCACACTATATTATGTATTACACATGTAGAGACAGGGTATACTAATAATACATCAGATACCAGAATCTGTCTACAACTCACACTATATGTATTACACGTGTAGAGCTAGAGACAGGGTGATACTAATAATACATCAGATACCAGAATCTGTCTACCACTCACGTTATATGTATTACACGTGTAGAGACAGGGTGCACTAATAATGATCATGCCTTACACGTGTAGCTTACAATTCTGTGCCTCAACAAACCAGAACACTATAACAGCCATCTTCCTTATTTAAATGGTTAAGATGATTTCCTTGATTAATTACTGCTTTGACATCGATGTTCCTGAACTAATTAGGATCACTGACTTCAAATTTAAATCCATGACATTTTGTGACGCCACCCCATTGCTTTGTCTCGCCCCACCCCTCTCCCCGTCCCACACAATCAGGGTTAATTCAACCATGCGTTGATGTCAGTTTCGGGAATTTAGAAACTCACCCAAAGATAAACTCAATGGTCTGTCTAAATCAGAAGTTATCACAACTTGATTCTGTCCATCTAATGTTGACTTCATCAACCTAGCTGTTTCATCCCATCCAGCTATCCAATATAACCAACTAGTAAATTCAACATTGATCACTATAGCATTAGCAAGGAAAAATGAAATTCAAGATGGCGTCCAAGATGGCCACCATTCCATATAAATATGAATGAAGGGTGAAATTCAAGATGGCGTTCAAGATGGCCACCATTCCATATAACTGAATATAGCAAGCCCAAATATTCATTTTAGGGGAGCAATTTTGATGTCTATACCTAGGCTTGAGGCGTGAAGCAAGCCATTGGAACCACCGGCCATATGGAAAACGCGAGTCGTCATTGTGAAATCCAAGATGGTAGCTAAGCAGCCACTAGGCTATATAAACTGTCATAACATTCCTAGAACCGTTTGTATACGATATCAACCCCGGGGGAAGTGGACGTTAAACTCCAGACACGAACGAACGAACGAAGCTAGAACTGTGATTGTAGTGTTCAGGGGTCGGTTGCTCAAAAATAAGTTATTTTAACGTTCCGTTAAACTCTAACGGACATATCTTGTTAACGTGTTGTTTGCATTAAATTTACTACAGAAAACACTATAGAATACTTTATTTTTTCCTTTAGAGATATTCGCATAAATCTGTCGGAAAATTTTGCACCACCGAATATTTGGGGCCTTTATTTCCAGCAACAATCTTTCTCTCCGTTAAAGTTAACGGATCGTTAAAAGATAACGGAGCTTTGAGCAACCGGCCCCAGGTCTCACCTAGGGGTATATCGGAACACCTCTATATAGGTTAAAAGTTTTTATTGGAAGGCCGTCTCTGTTCACCGTTTGGTTTTGGTGTAAAATCGAAGAAAGGGTTTGAAAATACATTTTCTGCCAGGTTTTTGTGAATATTCATGATTTTGAGGCGGAAGGATACAAAGAGTTGAGAAATAGGTAAGGTGGAAATGTAAGACCGAAAACTGCATGTTTATTTATTTCTACTTCAAGCTTGTGTATCTCGCGTTCTTCTTCATGACGAACCTCATGCATGCTTTTGGGCAAGAGTTTGCCAAATGTTGCTCCATCTGTGGCAAAAAGCGTTCTACCCAACGGAAATTTGGGGAAACGTTAGAGCCGGTCTAAGAGACAAGAATTAGAATTAAAGTCAACGGGGAAAATTTTAGTGATCTGCGGCCATATATATATATGAACAATTTGTGTTACCCATTTTTCGGATCTACTTCCACGTCACGTGCTTCATGGACATCCGGTAATAAAGTTTTCTTGGCTCCAGTATCTGGGTTGACTACCATGATTTTATGACGTCTGAAGTCAGTGACGTATAGATTATTATGTATCCAATCATAAGCCAGACCTTCCGGGTCACCCAGGTCACCTTCCAATATAACCTTCTGGTCAAGGTCACCACCATCGGCCTTTAAACTACGTGAAAAAAGGAATATAATAAAATGTCGAAATATACCTGCTTTTGTACACTCTGTCAAAGAAGACCAATTGAAGATAATATGAACCTTTAACATTTTAGTGCCCCCCCCCCCCGATTCCTTTGATATAGGAAACTAGAGACCTTAAATATTCATGAAGCATAAGTAAAATGTTTTATTTTATTACCTTTAAAGAGACAATACCACTCTTGCCGGCTTGGTAGGTCCAGAAAAAAATTAGCCTTATTCTAACTACTAGATGTTAAGTGTCCTACCTGTTGTGTAAATTATCCATTACATCCCATTTTACTTGCCCAGAGGGTTCGAAAATATGTTTAAGTCCAAGTTGCATTTGAAAGTGTTTACGTAAAGCTTTTCAAACCATGTTGTTGAATTTTTCCAATGAAATTTGTATCATCAATTAATTGGAATATTGTAAAATAGTACAATTTGATGACCAGAATAGTAATTGGGACATATTATTCAGTTACAACAAGAGTGGTATTGGGCCTTTAAGTATCTTTAATCTTATCTTTCCAAACACATGGTCTGTAATTGAGGGAAGTGACACAAGATAAGGTCGCCAGTCAAATCTCGCGTGTCCCCCCCCCCTGCTAGAGACCCCTACGCGCAAGCGATTGTTTGAAATAACATTGAACACCACAGTCCCGACTTGACCTAGTTTGTGTCGAGTGGACGTTAAACCCCATTTCTCTCTCTCTCTCACTCCCCCCACCCCTCTCTCTCCAACCCGATTAAATTTTACCTGTAGACCTTGCTGTCTCGTAAATCAGTCCAATAAATCCTATTCCCCTTGTAATTAAAATCGATACAACCAGGAGCACCGCCTCGTCCTCCGGGTAAGTTGATTCGTTCCATGAAAGTCGCACCCTCGCCTTCTGAAGGATCAAATATCTCCAGCCTTAGATCATGATCCAACACGGCGATCAGAGGACCTTCATCTGAAATAGATTTTGAATCATTTGACAAGGAGCTCGAAAAACACAAACGTGAAAAATTGTCAGATTTCAATCCAAGTTCTGCTGAGGAGTAAAAGTAATCAATGGTTTACCCTTTTTTTTGTTGGTTTAATTCTTATACTTATTAGATTGATTTCAACACAATATGGTTATTTGGTCTGTTGTATATATTTTCTGTTATATAGGAGAGAAGTACAATGTAATATATAGGCCTAGCCTTGTCTAGGGAATACTATAGATACCGTATAGAATACTATAATAATAATGAATGGTTTACCTTGTCTAGGGAATACTATAATAATAATAAATCGTTTACTTTGTCTAGGGAATACTATAATAATAACAAATGGTTTACCTTGTCCAGGAAAGACTATGATAATAATAAATCGTTTACTTTGTCTAGGGAATACTATAATAATAATAAATGGTTTACCTTGTCCAGGGAAGACTATAATAATAATGAATGGTTTACTTTGTCCAGGGAATACTATAATGATAACAAATGGTTTACCTTGTCCAGGAAAGACTATAATAATAATAAATGGGTTACCTTGTCCAGGGAATACTATGATAATAATAAATGGTTTACCTTGTCCAGGAAAGACTATAATAATAATAAATGGTTTACCTTGTCCAGGGAAGACAAGACAATCCGAATAAAATGGTAAAATAATCCACACAATAATAAGTAGAGACGACATGTCTGTTCTAAAGTCAAGTTTTAAATGAAAAGTTTAAATCTATAGTTTGATAATTTGAGTATTGGACTCTACCATCGGTATAATTACTAAAGATGTTTAAATTGAGGTATAATAACTAAACATATGTAAATCAATCTGTCAGTATAATGTCATCCTGATGAAAACCTCCAATTAAAATACCAACAGTATTAAAATGATTATTTTGAATGTCATACATGACAATTACCAGAACAATTGGAGTTTGACCGAGCGGAAGCTCCCACCCGGGTGCTAGATTATGGTTGCGAGAATATGTTTGCTAACTTTATCTCGAATCCGGGTGCTGGAATCCGGGTGAGAGCTTTTGCTCGGTTGGCGTTTGGGTCCTTATTTGGGAAAAGTCTAACAAATGCACGAAATGATGCACGTAAAAGATTTCTTGACAGTTGTAATTCGATATGGGGTCGGGGCGAATTGTTAGCGCGTGCGCATTGCATCAAAAGGTCTGACATTGAATCAAGTAATGTGGTTTTAATTCCCCGGTTGAACGTGACAACGAGTAGGGTAACTTGTCCAACCTCGTGGGTTTTCGCCGGGTCCTCAGGTTCCACCCACTACTTGAGATCCCAATGCATAAGCGAATTATTGAAATAAAATTGAATCAAGTGTTAGTCCCTAAATGACCTGGTTTGTGTTGGCTGGACTTTAAACTTTTTTTTCTCTCTCTCTCTCTCCCTCTTTGATCCTTTGGTTCTGGCCCTGGCCGTTCGGCATTCAACCGCCCCTTGGTATGAGAGCAGTCCATAGTCACCCTACTCACAATGATTTGAATTATGGTTTACCTTGTCCAGGGAGGGGAGTTGGGGTGGCCTAGTGGTCTAGAGTGCCGCGCTTCGACCTCTATCTAGCCGGCCACCTCTGGCTTGTGGCTGTGGTTTCTAGCAATTTTAACAAAATAGCCAAATTCTGGCTGGGATTACTGCGCAAAATGGCCAGTCACTGTGTACGTGCGAAAAAAAAACCCCAGCTACGTCATAAATTTCGTCACGTTAGTTACGTTTGGCCTCACTCATGACCCACCTAACAATGTTTTTTAGTTTTTTTCGGTAAGTACTGCTGTTTTGGGGTATTTGGGTTTGTTCGTTTTTTTTAGTAATGAGTATCGAAACGTTTTTTTCGGCAAGTACTGTTGATTTTTCGGTATATGGTAAACCGCCTCGGTTGAGACTCCAATGCCTGTTGATACCTCAGTTTCTATTGACACCCCAGCCTCGGCTGATACCCCAACCACTGTTGATACCCCAACCTCTGTTGATACCCCAGTCTCTATTGATACCCCAGTCTCTGTTGATACCTCGGTCTATGTTGATACCCCAGTCTATGTTGATACCCCAGCCTCTATTGATACCCCAGCCTCTGTTGATACCCCAACCTCTTTTGATACCCCAGCCTCTGTTGATACCCCACCCTCTGTTGATACCCCACCCTCTGTTGACACCCCAGCCTCTGTTGACACCCCAGCCTCTGTTGATACCCCAGCCACTGTTGATACCCCAACCTCTGTTGATACCCCAGTCTCTATTGATACCCCAGTCTCTGTTGTACCTCGGTCTATGTTGATACCCCAGTCTATGTTGATACCCCAGCCTCTATTGATACCCCAGCCTCTGTTGATACCCCAACCTCTTTTGATACCCCAGCCTCTGTTGATACCCCAGCCTCTGTTGATACCCCACCCTCTGTTGACACCCCAGCCTCTGTTGACACCCCAGCCTCTGTTGATACCCCAGCCTCTGTCGATACCCCAACCTCTGTTGATAGCCCAGTCTCTGTTGATACCCTAGCCTCTGTTGATACCCTAGCCTCTGTTGATACCCCAACCTCTATTGATACCCCAACCTCTGTTGATGCCCCAGCCTCTGTTGATACCCCAGCCTCTGTTGATACCCCAGCCTATGCTGATACCCCAACCTCTGTTGATGCCCCAGCCTCTGTTGATACCCCAGCCTCTGTTGATACCCCAGCCTATGCTGATACCCCAGCCTATGCTGATACCCCAGCCTATGTTGATACCCCAGCCTCTATATCATTAATCATAAACAATAAACACATATCCCAACCCTTGAAAATATAACGACGACAATATACGACCACAGTGGGCGTATAAAAAAACCCTTCAACATCTTGGGTTTTACATATAATTTTATTTATAATGTTTATCATATTCTTCCAAAAAAGAAACGCAACGTGAATTTCGTCGTCGGTATACCATCGCCTTGTTGTAACAGGAAACGCGACATGTCGCTGAACCAAACTGCTACCCAGTGGTGCTGTAGCCATACCCCCGGTGGCTGAACCCACTGAAGTTGAATTTCACGGTGTCGGTGTATTTCAAAACAGCAGCTCTATCGTTGACGTCTTGCTCGTAATCCGGTTTGACGTAGGGGTTGACGACGGCCTAGTCTGAGATTCTACGCCGTCCGGCAAATGCTGCTGAAGTAGGAGCTGTTGTTCAGAACCGTTTCCGCCAATGACGTAACCGGAAGTGACGATCCAGGACAGGTGGGGACACTCTTGTTTCGCCTGTGCTTGTGCAGTCACGTGTTAAACTTCGCTGTCGGTACCTAACGGAAAGGCAAGAAATGGAACCAAGGAAAACTTTCAGCAGTCTGGTTACATCTGTCTGAGATTCACCTGCTTAATCGACCATTAACGTTGTTGCGGTGGTCTTCGTGCAGATGTGACATCACTTGGTTCGTTGTATGTTTACATGTGCAACTGATATGAAAACCTAGAACCCCGGGATTTTAAAGGTCTTAGATTTAGGTTTCATGCGAAAAGCTCGCGAAGTTGTTAAATTCATGTGTTTTGATGCAATCAAGCGAAAACAAATTTCGGCAAAAAGGATGACCAATCACAATTAGTGACTCTACATTTAAAACCAATAATGAATTTCTTTTGTCCTTACACATAATGACATTAAAAGCAAGTAACATTTATGGAAACAACGCCCTCGTTCAAATAAGAAAATTATGAAAAATGGGCTTTGCGTTTCTTTTTTTGAACAGTATATTTAAAAGCAATAAGAAGTAATTTAAATTTAATTAGATTTCTACCATACGATCTGTGCTTCACGTGTTGATATAGTATCACTGTAACGAAATAAACACAACAGCATAATAAACAAACAGATAGTGTAAATTTCAGTTAAATTATTTCACTCTGAGCCCAGAAAACCGAATTCGAAAAACACTGTAGCCTCAAGTGTCATTGTTACCGATTATCCAATTTTACGGTTAATCATGAACATCCGTTGAATTTGTTTAATCTACAGTTCAATATAAAAATTCCGCGGTCTACAAATCGAAAAGAAATGAAATGGGGTTTAACGTCCTACAGTCCTGCTCCTAAACTGGGATAAAGAAGACGGTCATACATTGTAGTGTGCTTTATATTGAATGAATGTGAATATTGTTAAGAATCTATAATATATTTAGTTTCCAAACGTTAATCACGATCTATTTTGACTACTTCAACTGTTGCTTCTACAGTAAAGTTGTTGTTATCATCAATAAATCCATATTGTTTATCAGACAATTTATTCCAGTGTATAAATCCATGCCAGCCCCGCCATATACCAGGTATATAGATATGATCAACAGCATCTTCTATATTCTTAGATTGTTGTTTATCTTTTATATTAATCAGTGTTACACTGTAGTTAGCCTGACATGATATAATATCAGTAGTTTCGTCTGTTTCACTCAGATACAGGTAAATACCTAGAGTTGGTTCAGTATCTGTATTCTCTCTCTTTACAGCATGAATACACCATGGTAAACCTTGAATATAAGAATCTTCACCAAATACCCCATGTGACTCAACTTCACCCAAGTTGAAACTAGTTGTAAAAGTTGGTCCTTCTCTATTCTCTAAACTTCCTAGTTGTTTTACTAACAGTGTTTTATCAATGACTGATTCTTCAAACCACGTGTATTTTACATCAGGTATATCCAACGTCCTTATACTGCTCTGTTGCTTTTCTTGTTCAACTTGTGGTATTCTGTTTAAAACCTGAACAATAGATTTATCTTCTATAACATCTACTGTACGATTAACACTGGCTTTTAAATCTTCTATTAATATTTCCATCTCTTTCAGCGGTTTGGTCATTTTATCTATTTCATCATCACGTGACTTTTGTATCTGTATTTTAACGTCTTCACCGAGTTGTTTGACTTCAGAGCAAATTTCTTCAACTTGTTTGTCGACAGCTTCACACGATTTGTCAGCAGAGAGGTCGATATCTGCAACAAGTGCTTTCAAAGAATCTGAATATTTAACGAATTGTTCAATTCGGGCTTCTAGATCATCTTTTAATTGTTTCAGTGTCTCTCTCGTCTCTACCTTGATCTGTTCGTCTTGTAAATCTAAGAATTGGTGTCCATTATGACCGATCACAAAACAATCTGAACAGATTGATAAAGTACAGTCTTTACAATAACATCTCACTTCTTTATCCGGGTGGTTTGGACACCAATCTCTAGATTTACTCATTGGGTTATCTCGACCTTTTGACTTCCCTATCGGGACATAAACATCTTCAACCAGGTGAGACCGGCATCCTTTAAACGTGTCGTGCATTTATCTACAAGAACTACACAAATATTGTTCACAATCCTCACACCTGAACTTAGAATTAACACCCGTTTTACAAACATCGCATGGCGGAATTTCTGCTTTACAACTCACTGACTCCTGTTGAACATTTGACTTAAAATGCATGATTCCACCAGCAGGGATATTAACAATATGACGACATAATGGACATGGAAAGTGATTGTTAGAAGAGGCTTGGTTGATATAATCTTCTAGACAGGTGAAACAAAAAGAGTGATTACAGTCGAGAATCTTAGGTTGTTGAAATTCGTTTAAACAAATACTACACATGGGTTTATCTGTGATGTTAGTGGCCATATTGATTATTGTCCATAACCGTGATTAAGGTCACTTGATTATCTTTAACAGTATTTACCATACACCATAGATTTGATTATCTTTTACAGTTTGACCATACACTCTAGACTTGATTATCTATAACAGTATTTACCATACACCATAGACTTGATTATCTTTAACAGTATTTACCATGCACCATAGACTTGATTATCTTTATCAGCTTGACCATACACCACGCTAGACTTGATTATCCATAAGAGTGAATAGTCTCTATACGTTCAGACATCCGAGCATATTGTTGTAACATGTACATCTACATTAAAAAAGTTATGAATGATATAGGTCAAAGATAGTAAACACACTGAGACAAAATTAACACTATTAAATAGGTCATACACTATCTAGTACGTACACTATAATATAGGTCATACGGCATATGACAAGACAAACGTGATGCAGTTAATCTAGTACAGTCGATCAGTAAACAAGCTACAATTCCTTATGAAACCAGCTTGTTATACTATAGTTCACAGTTTATCTTGTAGCTGTTACAAGTCTTATGTTCTTATCTGCAATAATTGTCAGAAGTTCTATTTGGGGGAATGTGGCACTGAATTACGTGCACGCGTCCGAGTTCATAGGCAGCAGAGTTTACAAACTAATCCTGTTTTAAAAGTCTCTAAACATTTAAATACTTGTGCTAAAAATTTAAACATTAAATTTAGTATTTTTCCTTTTTACAAAGTCAACATTGACAATACTATCAAGAGACGAAATATGGAAGCACACTTTATTGACCGGTTCAAACCAGATTTAAATGCTTAATTTGTCCCCTCCCCGCCGTATTTAATTTTAAATAATCTTAATATATATATATTGACACTTTTTACTTCAACAATGGGATTTTAAACCCTGTAATTCTTTATTTCTCTATAATCGGGTTATTAGAGAAGAAGGTGGATATAAATAAGTTTACAACTAAAATTACTTAATTCTTCTATTGACATTTAATTAACCTCCTAACTTCTGTATGGTTCTATTGTCAAATTATACCAAGAAGACATGTAAATTAATGAAAGGTTAAGTTTTATTATAGCCAGATTACATAATTAGTCTATGAACTTTAATTGATCTAATATATTGACCATTGTCAAACTACATGTACTATGTAGATTAATGTCAAGTCTTGTATTATATACTTTTAACCTTTTGTTGTACGTTACTTAATATTATTTATAATCCTTTATCATGGATACCTATTATTCTAAAAATGTATATATATATATGTATCGTAGTTGTAATATTTTGTATACATTATTAATATCTGAAGACGCCCTTAGAAGGCAGATAGCTAGCTTATAATTTAATGTATGTCATAATGAAGTAAAGTGGAAGATTTTCTTACCTGGACGTATTTTTTATTTATTTATGCATTTATCTACCGTAAACAAAGAAGTACTTGTACTTTATCTACTTTAATATATATATATATACCACCCACAATAGTCATCGGAACACATTGAAGTCAATCTACTAAATATATCGTATGTATTGTCTAATGATGTTACTTTATGACTAGTTATATTAGTCTGATATCAACAATAACTAGAGGATATAGTTCACGGTTTCTCTTGTATCAGTCACACGTCACACTGGGAGTTATACACATATATACCAGTATATAAACATACACAATAGTCATTGAAACACACAGAAAAAGTTATATATCTAACAGAACTCAGTTTATCATTTTAACTGAATAGATATCAATACTAACACACAGACATGTAAACTGATAGCAAATATTCGTGGAAATGGATTCAGACCACTCAAAATGAAAGTAGATTTTCTAAGAAATATTTGGACACAGATCACCAAAGATTTCTACGCCGTCACCCACGAAACAAGGGCCAAAGTTATTTTTAGCCTCTCTCTCCCTTTCCCTTTTCCCCCTTTTGCATGGCGATTTTTGTTGGTTTTTTGGTGTAGAATCGAAAAAAAGGGTTTGAAAATACATTTTCAACCAGGTTTTGGTGAATATCCAGGATTTTCAGGCGGAAGGATACAAGAGTTGTGAGGCTGGTTACGTTGACATGTAGGGCCGGGAATTGCATTTTTACTTGTCTCTACTTCCAGCTTGAATATCTCAATTTTTTCATGAAGAACCTCACCCGTCCTTTTGAGCAAGAGTTTACCACATGTTGCTCAATCTGTGGTAGAAAGCGTTCTGTCCAACGAAAATTTGGGAAAAAGTTACAGCCGGGCTAAGTGACGAGATTTAACATTAAAGTCAATGGGGCACTCTTTAGTGTACTGTGGCCTGTCTGTGTGTAATAGGGCTGTGACTGATATACCTTAGTTTTGAAAATATGAAGACTTAATTCTCAGAAAATATGTATAAATATTTTGAGTGCAGAAAAACTAAAAAAAAGTTAAATTTTAAAAAAAATTATCAAATTTTGGCTGAAAATTGTGATTTTACTGCACTTTTCTCAATTTTAAGTTTTTATTGAATTTCTAAAATTAAGAAAAATATTTTAATGTTTAATTTTGACTTGTCCAGCCTCAGAAAGCACAGATAAAGTGAACAGTATTGAAATTTCACCTAATTTTGTCTAAAAATCAGCAATATTCACTGAAAATCTCCAGATTCTCCCTTTTCGATGAAGAATTTAATGCTTTCTTGACTACTCAAATGAGTCAAAATTTCTAAAAATGCACCTATTTTCATTGCTAATACATCTAGATTGGATCTATACGTTTGTCAGGTTCAGAAATTGCTCCAGCTTTCCTGCAGAAAATTGAAAATTGGCAGCACTGAGTTAATAATGTACAGCACATGGTTTGTACAAAATGTTCAAAACAGGGGTTGGCTCAATTGTGACACAATTTTACCCAGAATAAGCTTTTTTTTCTTCTTTGAAACATTAAATTCTTGCATTTCCTTCATGTAGGAAGCAATATCCCAGTCTTTCTAGGCAATTTTTACTCCATCATTCTGTTTAGAGAGGCTATAATGCCCCACCCCACCCTTTTTTAGTAGTATGTTTTCAGAGATTTAATTGCACCTGTGTTGACAATTAAACGGCAGTAACTGAAATTTTGGGCTGAATTACAGCTCGGAATGTTATTTGTCACCAAGAAATGTTTTTTTTTGTACATTTCAAGTATTTCTAACCTTTTTTGTTTAAAAAGTCAAACTTAGAACCCTGAAACATGCCAGGCAAATGAGACCCCACCCTGGCACAAAACTGGTGTAGATGTGTAAATGTCAGCCCCATGTTCAATATTTTGTTATCAACATCTAGGATTTGTGGTGTTTGTTGCAATTATCTGGCTTATAGAACAATAAAATGTAAATTTTGCTCCTTTACAGGCCTCCTTTTTGCTGTTAATTCTGTCATAACCACTTTTTTGACTGTATTTTATCAGGAAATTGATGTAAAGGTCCAGATGTCTTGCTTCAGCACAAGGATTGCAATAACACTTTGTAGGATGCCTCTGAGGTTTGAGATGTTGGAAATCTTGAAATATTCCCAAATTTGTGAAAAATGTGTATTATGTGACCTTTTTGTTACAGAGGAGTGATCATAGACCAAATATTGCATTTTTGTCATTCATCAAGGCCTATTTTTAACCATAATTCATATTTATTGCACCTACTTTAGTTTATATGTACATATGTTAGCCAGGGATGGTAAAACATAGCTGTTAGACAGATTCCTTTGATAATGATAGTTCCACAAGCAATGGTTAGATTGATTCAGTCAGTGATATGTTTAGGGGGTGGGGATACATGTTTCTGTATAGATCTCTAATATTACAATCAATGCAACTGATTGGTGATTTTCCTGTTTGCATATTGTCCAGGGTTTCTCAAAATATATTACTTGCCAGTCTGGCTATCTAAAAAAGTGGAAAATTATTGTTTTTTTTTGAAGATACTACATGTAAATTTTGTACATTTTCATGACATGGCATTTAAAAAAATACATTTTTGACAAAAATTCTAGATTAGGAGTGTTTTCAGTGTATTTTGTTTGCAACTTGCCTAATATTTTCACAGAACTGAAATACTGCCTTTAATAAAAATTTGTTTTCAAATTTAGCACAAAAGGCCCAGGGACTTGATATGCACCTCTATGCATGAAGCACCATGTTTACTTAAAGGGCCATCATTTTTGCAGTTATTTTTTTATTTTTATTTTCTTTCACCGGTATGTTGCCAGAACATATGGGAAGCCTATAAAAAGGGCCTTTTGCTTATACCAGAAGTTTCACCCCTATATGTCTGTGTGTAATAGGGCTGTGACTGATATACCTTAGTTTTGAAAATATGAAGACTTAATTCTCAGAAAATATGTATAAATATTTTGAGTGCAGAAAAACTAAAAAAAAGTTAAATTTTAAAAAAAATTATCAAATTTTGGCTGAAAATTGTGATTTTACTGCACTTTTCTCAATTTTAAGTTTTTATTGAATTTCTAAAATTAAGAAAAATATTTTAATGTTTAATTTTGACTTGTCCAGCCTCAGAAAGCACAGATAAAGTGAACAGTATTGAAATTTCACCTAATTTTGTCTAAAAATCAGCAATATTCACTGAAAATCTCCAGATTCTCCCTTTTCGATGAAGAATTTAATGCTTTCTTGACTACTCAAATGAGTCAAAATTTCTAAAAATGCACCTATTTTCATTGCTAATACATCTAGATTGGATCTATACGTTTGTCAGGTTCAGAAATTGCTCCAGCTTTCCTGCAGAAAATTGAAAATTGGCAGCACTGAGTTAATAATGTACAGCACATGGTTTGTACAAAATGTTCAAAACAGGGGTTGGCTCAATTGTGACACAATTTTACCCAGAATAAGCTTTTTTTTCTTCTTTGAAACATTAAATTCTTGCATTTCCTTCATGTAGGAAGCAATATCCCAGTCTTTCTAGGCAATTTTTACTCCATCATTCTGTTTAGAGAGGCTATAATGCCCCACCCCACCCTTTTTTAGTAGTATGTTTTCAGAGATTTAATTGCACCTGTGTTGACAATTAAACGGCAGTAACTGAAATTTTGGGCTGAATTACAGCTCGGAATGTTATTTGTCACCAAGAAATGTTTTTTTTGTACATTTCAAGTATTTCTAACCTTTTTTGTTTAAAAAGTCAAACTTAGAACCCTGAAACATGCCAGGCAAATGAGACCCCACCCTGGCACAAAACTGGTGTAGATGTGTAAATGTCAGCCCCATGTTCAATATTTTGTTATCAACATCTAGGATTTGTGGTGTTTGTTGCAATTATCTGGCTTATAGAACAATAAAATGTAAATTTTGCTCCTTTACAGGCCTCCTTTTTGCTGTTAATTCTGTCATAACCACTTTTTTGACTGTATTTTATCAGGAAATTGATGTAAAGGTCCAGATGTCTTGCTTCAGCACAAGGATTGCAATAACACTTTGTAGGATGCCTCTGAGGTTTGAGATGTTGGAAATCTTGAAATATTCCCAAATTTGTGAAAAATGTGTATTATGTGACCTTTTTGTTACAGAGGAGTGATCATAGACCAAATATTGCATTTTTGTCATTCATCAAGGCCTATTTTTAACCATAATTCATATTTATTGCACCTACTTTAGTTTATATGTACATATGTTAGCCAGGGATGGTAAAACATAGCTGTTAGACAGATTCCTTTGATAATGATAGTTCCACAAGCAATGGTTAGATTGATTCAGTCAGTGATATGTTTAGGGGGTGGGGATACATGTTTCTGTATAGATCTCTAATATTACAATCAATGCAACTGATTGGTGATTTTCCTGTTTGCATATTGTCCAGGGTTTCTCAAAATATATTACTTGCCAGTCTGGCTATCTAAAAAAGTGGAAAATTATTGTTTTTTTTTGAAGATACTACATGTAAATTTTGTACATTTTCATGACATGGCATTTAAAAAAATACATTTTTGACAAAAATTCTAGATTAGGAGTGTTTTCAGTGTATTTTGTTTGCAACTTGCCTAATATTTTCACAGAACTGAAATACTGCCTTTAATAAAAATTTGTTTTCAAATTTAGCACAAAAGGCCCAGGGACTTGATATGCACCTCTATGCATGAAGCACCATGTTTACTTAAAGGGCCATCATTTTTGCAGTTATTTTTTTATTTTTATTTTCTTTCACCGGTATGTTGCCAGAACATATGGGAAGCCTATAAAAAGGGCCTTTTGCTTATACCAGAAGTTTCACCCCTATATAGGACACAGATCACCAAAGATTTCTACGCCGTCACCCACGAAACAAGGGCCAAAGTTATTTTTAGCCTCTCTCTCCCTTTCCCTTTTCCCCCTTTTGCATGGCGATTTTTGTTGGTTTTTTGGTGTAGAATCGAAAAAAAGGGTTTGAAAATACATTTTCAACCAGGTTTTGGTGAATATCCAGGATTTTCAGGCGGAAGGATACAAGAGTTGTGAGGCTGGTTACGTTGACATGTAGGGCCGGGAATTGCATTTTTACTTGTCTCTACTTCCAGCTTGAATATCTCAATTTTTTCATGAAGAACCTCACCCGTCCTTTTGAGCAAGAGTTTACCACATGTTGCTCAATCTGTGGTAGAAAGCGTTCTGTCCAACGAAAATTTGGGAAAAAGTTACAGCCGGGCTAAGTGACGAGATTTAACATTAAAGTCAATGGGGCACTCTTTAGTGTACTGTGGCCTGTCTGTGTGTAATAGGGCTGTGACTGATATACCTTAGTTTTGAAAATATGAAGACTTAATTCTCAGAAAATATGTATAAATATTTTGAGTGCAGAAAAACTAAAAAAAAGTTAAATTTTAAAAAAAATTATCAAATTTTGGCTGAAAATTGTGATTTTACTGCACTTTTCTCAATTTTAAGTTTTTATTGAATTTCTAAAATTAAGAAAAATATTTTAATGTTTAATTTTGACTTGTCCAGCCTCAGAAAGCACAGATAAAGTGAACAGTATTGAAATTTCACCTAATTTTGTCTAAAAATCAGCAATATTCACTGAAAATCTCCAGATTCTCCCTTTTCGATGAAGAATTTAATGCTTTCTTGACTACTCAAATGAGTCAAAATTTCTAAAAATGCACCTATTTTCATTGCTAATACATCTAGATTGGATCTATACGTTTGTCAGGTTCAGAAATTGCTCCAGCTTTCCTGCAGAAAATTGAAAATTGGCAGCACTGAGTTAATAATGTACAGCACATGGTTTGTACAAAATGTTCAAAACAGGGGTTGGCTCAATTGTGACACAATTTTACCCAGAATAAGCTTTTTTTTCTTCTTTGAAACATTAAATTCTTGCATTTCCTTCATGTAGGAAGCAATATCCCAGTCTTTCTAGGCAATTTTTACTCCATCATTCTGTTTAGAGAGGCTATAATGCCCCACCCCACCCTTTTTTAGTAGTATGTTTTCAGAGATTTAATTGCACCTGTGTTGACAATTAAACGGCAGTAACTGAAATTTTGGGCTGAATTACAGCTCGGAATGTTATTTGTCACCAAGAAATGTTTTTTTTGTACATTTCAAGTATTTCTAACCTTTTTTGTTTAAAAAGTCAAACTTAGAACCCTGAAACATGCCAGGCAAATGAGACCCCACCCTGGCACAAAACTGGTGTAGATGTGTAAATGTCAGCCCCATGTTCAATATTTTGTTATCAACATCTAGGATTTGTGGTGTTTGTTGCAATTATCTGGCTTATAGAACAATAAAATGTAAATTTTGCTCCTTTACAGGCCTCCTTTTTGCTGTTAATTCTGTCATAACCACTTTTTTGACTGTATTTTATCAGGAAATTGATGTAAAGGTCCAGATGTCTTGCTTCAGCACAAGGATTGCAATAACACTTTGTAGGATGCCTCTGAGGTTTGAGATGTTGGAAATCTTGAAATATTCCCAAATTTGTGAAAAATGTGTATTATGTGACCTTTTTGTTACAGAGGAGTGATCATAGACCAAATATTGCATTTTTGTCATTCATCAAGGCCTATTTTTAACCATAATTCATATTTATTGCACCTACTTTAGTTTATATGTACATATGTTAGCCAGGGATGGTAAAACATAGCTGTTAGACAGATTCCTTTGATAATGATAGTTCCACAAGCAATGGTTAGATTGATTCAGTCAGTGATATGTTTAGGGGGTGGGGATACATGTTTCTGTATAGATCTCTAATATTACAATCAATGCAACTGATTGGTGATTTTCCTGTTTGCATATTGTCCAGGGTTTCTCAAAATATATTACTTGCCAGTCTGGCTATCTAAAAAAGTGGAAAATTATTGGTTTTTTTTGAAGATACTACATGTAAATTTTGTACATTTTCATGACATGGCATTTAAAAAAATACATTTTTGACAAAAATTCTAGATTAGGAGTGTTTTCAGTGTATTTTGTTTGCAACTTGCCTAATATTTTCACAGAACTGAAATACTGCCTTTAATAAAAATTTGTTTTCAAATTTAGCACAAAAGGCCCAGGGACTTGATATGCACCTCTATGCATGAAGCACCATGTTTACTTAAAGGGCCATCATTTTTGCAGTTATTTTTTTATTTTTATTTTCTTTCACCGGTATGTTGCCAGAACATATGGGAAGCCTATAAAAAGGGCCTTTTGCTTATACCAGAAGTTTCACCCCTTGTCTGTGTGTAATAGGGCTGTGACTGATATACCTTAGTTTTGAAAATATGAAGACTTAATTCTCAGAAAATATGTATAAATATTTTGAGTGCAGAAAAACTAAAAAAAAGTTAAATTTTAAAAAAAATTATCAAATTTTGGCTGAAAATTGTGATTTTACTGCACTTTTCTCAATTTTAAGTTTTTATTGAATTTCTAAAATTAAGAAAAATATTTTAATGTTTAATTTTGACTTGTCCAGCCTCAGAAAGCACAGATAAAGTGAACAGTATTGAAATTTCACCTAATTTTGTCTAAAAATCAGCAATATTCACTGAAAATCTCCAGATTCTCCCTTTTCGATGAAGAATTTAATGCTTTCTTGACTACTCAAATGAGTCAAAATTTCTAAAAATGCACCTATTTTCATTGCTAATACATCTAGATTGGATCTATACGTTTGTCAGGTTCAGAAATTGCTCCAGCTTTCCTGCAGAAAATTGAAAATTGGCAGCACTGAGTTAATAATGTACAGCACATGGTTTGTACAAAATGTTCAAAACAGGGGTTGGCTCAATTGTGACACAATTTTACCCAGAATAAGCTTTTTTTTCTTCTTTGAAACATTAAATTCTTGCATTTCCTTCATGTAGGAAGCAATATCCCAGTCTTTCTAGGCAATTTTTACTCCATCATTCTGTTTAGAGAGGCTATAATGCCCCACCCCACCCTTTTTTAGTAGTATGTTTTCAGAGATTTAATTGCACCTGTGTTGACAATTAAACGGCAGTAACTGAAATTTTGGGCTGAATTACAGCTCGGAATGTTATTTGTCACCAAGAAATGTTTTTTTTGTACATTTCAAGTATTTCTAACCTTTTTTGTTTAAAAAGTCAAACTTAGAACCCTGAAACATGCCAGGCAAATGAGACCCCACCCTGGCACAAAACTGGTGTAGATGTGTAAATGTCAGCCCCATGTTCAATATTTTGTTATCAACATCTAGGATTTGTGGTGTTTGTTGCAATTATCTGGCTTATAGAACAATAAAATGTAAATTTTGCTCCTTTACAGGCCTCCTTTTTGCTGTTAATTCTGTCATAACCACTTTTTTGACTGTATTTTATCAGGAAATTGATGTAAAGGTCCAGATGTCTTGCTTCAGCACAAGGATTGCAATAACACTTTGTAGGATGCCTCTGAGGTTTGAGATGTTGGAAATCTTGAAATATTCCCAAATTTGTGAAAAATGTGTATTATGTGACCTTTTTGTTACAGAGGAGTGATCATAGACCAAATATTGCATTTTTGTCATTCATCAAGGCCTATTTTTAACCATAATTCATATTTATTGCACCTACTTTAGTTTATATGTACATATGTTAGCCAGGGATGGTAAAACATAGCTGTTAGACAGATTCCTTTGATAATGATAGTTCCACAAGCAATGGTTAGATTGATTCAGTCAGTGATATGTTTAGGGGGTGGGGATACATGTTTCTGTATAGATCTCTAATATTACAATCAATGCAACTGATTGGTGATTTTCCTGTTTGCATATTGTCCAGGGTTTCTCAAAATATATTACTTGCCAGTCTGGCTATCTAAAAAAGTGGAAAATTATTGGTTTTTTTTGAAGATACTACATGTAAATTTTGTACATTTTCATGACATGGCATTTAAAAAAATACATTTTTGACAAAAATTCTAGATTAGGAGTGTTTTCAGTGTATTTTGTTTGCAACTTGCCTAATATTTTCACAGAACTGAAATACTGCCTTTAATAAAAATTTGTTTTCAAATTTAGCACAAAAGGCCCAGGGACTTGATATGCACCTCTATGCATGAAGCACCATGTTTACTTAAAGGGCCATCATTTTTGCAGTTATTTTTTTATTTTTATTTTCTTTCACCGGTATGTTGCCAGAACATATGGGAAGCCTATAAAAAGGGCCTTTTGCTTATACCAGAAGTTTCACCCCCTATATAGGACACAGATCACCAAAGATTTCTACGCCGTCACCCACGAAACAAGGGCCAAAGTTATTTTTAGCCTCTCTCTCCCTTTCCCTTTTCCCCCTTTTGCATGGCGATTTTTGTTGGTTTTTTGGTGTAGAATCGAAAAAAAGGGTTTGAAAATACATTTTCAACCAGGTTTTGGTGAATATCCAGGATTTTCAGGCGGAAGGATACAAGAGTTGTGAGGCTGGTTACGTTGACATGTAGGGCCGGGAATTGCATTTTTACTTGTCTCTACTTCCAGCTTGAATATCTCAATTTTTTCATGAAGAACCTCACCCGTCCTTTTGAGCAAGAGTTTACCACATGTTGCTCAATCTGTGGTAGAAAGCGTTCTGTCCAACGAAAATTTGGGAAAAAGTTACAGCCGGGCTAAGTGACGAGATTTAACATTAAAGTCAATGGGGCACTCTTTAGTGTACTGTGGCCTGTCTGTGTGTAATAGGGCTGTGACTGATATACCTTAGTTTTGAAAATATGAAGACTTAATTCTCAGAAAATATGTATAAATATTTTGAGTGCAGAAAAACTAAAAAAAAGTTAAATTTTAAAAAAAATTATCAAATTTTGGCTGAAAATTGTGATTTTACTGCACTTTTCTCAATTTTAAGTTTTTATTGAATTTCTAAAATTAAGAAAAATATTTTAATGTTTAATTTTGACTTGTCCAGCCTCAGAAAGCACAGATAAAGTGAACAGTATTGAAATTTCACCTAATTTTGTCTAAAAATCAGCAATATTCACTGAAAATCTCCAGATTCTCCCTTTTCGATGAAGAATTTAATGCTTTCTTGACTACTCAAATGAGTCAAAATTTCTAAAAATGCACCTATTTTCATTGCTAATACATCTAGATTGGATCTATACGTTTGTCAGGTTCAGAAATTGCTCCAGCTTTCCTGCAGAAAATTGAAAATTGGCAGCACTGAGTTAATAATGTACAGCACATGGTTTGTACAAAATGTTCAAAACAGGGGTTGGCTCAATTGTGACACAATTTTACCCAGAATAAGCTTTTTTTTCTTCTTTGAAACATTAAATTCTTGCATTTCCTTCATGTAGGAAGCAATATCCCAGTCTTTCTAGGCAATTTTTACTCCATCATTCTGTTTAGAGAGGCTATAATGCCCCACCCCACCCTTTTTTAGTAGTATGTTTTCAGAGATTTAATTGCACCTGTGTTGACAATTAAACGGCAGTAACTGAAATTTTGGGCTGAATTACAGCTCGGAATGTTATTTGTCACCAAGAAATGTTTTTTTTGTACATTTCAAGTATTTCTAACCTTTTTTGTTTAAAAAGTCAAACTTAGAACCCTGAAACATGCCAGGCAAATGAGACCCCACCCTGGCACAAAACTGGTGTAGATGTGTAAATGTCAGCCCCATGTTCAATATTTTGTTATCAACATCTAGGATTGTGGTGTTTGTTGCAATTATCTGGCTTATAGAACAATAAAATGTAAATTTTGCTCCTTTACAGGCCTCCTTTTTGCTGTTAATTCTGTCATAACCACTTTTTTGACTGTATTTTATCAGGAAATTGATGTAAAGGTCCAGATGTCTTGCTTCAGCACAAGGATTGCAATAACACTTTGTAGGATGCCTCTGAGGTTTGAGATGTTGGAAATCTTGAAATATTCCCAAATTTGTGAAAAATGTGTATTATGTGACCTTTTTGTTACAGAGGAGTGATCATAGACCAAATATTGCATTTTTGTCATTCATCAAGGCCTATTTTTAACCATAATTCATATTTATTGCACCTACTTTAGTTTATATGTACATATGTTAGCCAGGGATGGTAAAACATAGCTGTTAGACAGATTCCTTTGATAATGATAGTTCCACAAGCAATGGTTAGATTGATTCAGTCAGTGATATGTTTAGGGGGTGGGGATACATGTTTCTGTATAGATCTCTAATATTACAATCAATGCAACTGATTGGTGATTTTCCTGTTTGCATATTGTCCAGGGTTTCTCAAAATATATTACTTGCCAGTCTGGCTATCTAAAAAAGTGGAAAATTATTGTTTTTTTTTGAAGATACTACATGTAAATTTTGTACATTTTCATGACATGGCATTTAAAAAAATACATTTTTGACAAAAATTCTAGATTAGGAGTGTTTTCAGTGTATTTTGTTTGCAACTTGCCTAATATTTTCACAGAACTGAAATACTGCCTTTAATAAAAATTTGTTTTCAAATTTAGCACAAAAGGCCCAGGGACTTGATATGCACCTCTATGCATGAAGCACCATGTTTACTTAAAGGGCCATCATTTTTGCAGTTATTTTTTTATTTTTATTTTCTTTCACCGGTATGTTGCCAGAACATATGGGAAGCCTATAAAAAGGGCCTTTTGCTTATACCAGAAGTTTCACCCCTATATATGTGTGTAATAGGGCTGTGACTGATATACCTTAGTTTTGAAAATATGAAGACTTAATTCTCAGAAAATATGTATAAATATTTTGAGTGCAGAAAAACTAAAAAAAAAGTTAAATTTTAAAAAAAATTATCAAATTTTGGCTGAAAATTGTGATTTTACTGCACTTTTCTCAATTTTAAGTTTTTATTGAATTTCTAAAATTAAGAAAAATATTTTAATGTTTAATTTTGACTTGTCCAGCCTCAGAAAGCACAGATAAAGTGAACAGTATTGAAATTTCACCTAATTTTGTCTAAAAATCAGCAATATTCACTGAAAATCTCCAGATTCTCCCTTTTCGATGAAGAATTTAATGCTTTCTTGACTACTCAAATGAGTCAAAATTTCTAAAAATGCACCTATTTTCATTGCTAATACATCTAGATTGGATCTATACGTTTGTCAGGTTCAGAAATTGCTCCAGCTTTCCTGCAGAAAATTGAAAATTGGCAGCACTGAGTTAATAATGTACAGCACATGGTTTGTACAAAATGTTCAAAACAGGGGTTGGCTCAATTGTGACACAATTTTACCCAGAATAAGCTTTTTTTTCTTCTTTGAAACATTAAATTCTTGCATTTCCTTCATGTAGGAAGCAATATCCCAGTCTTTCTAGGCAATTTTTACTCCATCATTCTGTTTAGAGAGGCTATAATGCCCCACCCCACCCTTTTTTAGTAGTATGTTTTCAGAGATTTAATTGCACCTGTGTTGACAATTAAACGGCAGTAACTGAAATTTTGGGCTGAATTACAGCTCGGAATGTTATTTGTCACCAAGAAATGTTTTTTTTGTACATTTCAAGTATTTCTAACCTTTTTTGTTTAAAAGTCAAACTTAGAACCCTGAAACATGCCAGGCAAATGAGACCCCACCCTGGCACAAAACTGGTGTAGATGTGTAAATGTCAGCCCCATGTTCAATATTTTGTTATCAACATCTAGGATTTGTGGTGTTTGTTGCAATTATCTGGCTTATAGAACAATAAAATGTAAATTTTGCTCCTTTACAGGCCTCCTTTTTGCTGTTAATTCTGTCATAACCACTTTTTTGACTGTATTTTATCAGGAAATTGATGTAAAGGTCCAGATGTCTTGCTTCAGCACAAGGATTGCAATAACACTTTGTAGGATGCCTCTGAGGTTTGAGATGTTGGAAATCTTGAAATATTCCCAAATTTGTGAAAAATGTGTATTATGTGACCTTTTTGTTACAGAGGAGTGATCATAGACCAAATATTGCATTTTTGTCATTCATCAAGGCCTATTTTTAACC
>OU795038.1:83562990-83749790 GCA_917208275.1 Patella pellucida | reverse complement strand
AGACAGATTCCTTTGATAATGATAGTTCCACAAGCAATGGTTAGATTGATTCAGTCAGTGATATGTTTAGGGGGGTGGGGATACATGTTTCTGT
Organism: Patella pellucida; assembly: GCA_917208275.1. Classification (NCBI taxonomy): domain Eukaryota; kingdom Metazoa; phylum Mollusca; class Gastropoda; family Patellidae; genus Patella; species Patella pellucida. The sequence continues at coordinate 83,749,696 of OU795038.1, read as the reverse complement.
ATAGATCTCTAATATTACAATCAATGCAACTGATTGGTGATTTTCCTGTTTGCATATTGTCCAGGGTTTCTCAAAATATATTACTTGCCAGTCTGGCTATCTAAAAAAGTGGAAAATTATTGGTTTTTTTTGAAGATACTACATGTAAATTTTGTACATTTTCATGACATGGCATTTAAAAAAATACATTTTTGACAAAAATTCTAGATTAGGAGTGTTTTCAGTGTATTTTGTTTGCAACTTGCCTAATATTTTCACAGAACTGAAATACTGCCTTTAATAAAAATTTGTTTTCAAATTTAGCACAAAAGGCCCAGGGACTTGATATGCACCTCTATGCATGAAGCACCATGTTTACTTAAAGGGCCATCATTTTTGCAGTTATTTTTTTATTTTTATTTTCTTTCACCGGTATGTTGCCAGAACATATGGGAAGCCTATAAAAAGGGCCTTTTGCTTATACCAGAAGTTTCACCCCTTGTCTGTGTGTAATAGGGCTGTGACTGATATACCTTAGTTTTGAAAATATGAAGACTTAATTCTCAGAAAATATGTATAAATATTTTGAGTGCAGAAAAACTAAAAAAAAGTTAAATTTTAAAAAAATTATCAAATTTTGGCTGAAAATTGTGATTTTACTGCACTTTTCTCAATTTTAAGTTTTTATTGAATTTCTAAAATTAAGAAAAATATTTTAATGTTTAATTTTGACTTGTCCAGCCTCAGAAAGCACAGATAAAGTGAACAGTATTGAAATTTCACCTAATTTTGTCTAAAAATCAGCAATATTCACTGAAAATCTCCAGATTCTCCCTTTTCGATGAAGAATTTAATGCTTTCTTGACTACTCAAATGAGTCAAAATTTCTAAAAATGCACCTATTTTCATTGCTAATACATCTAGATTGGATCTATACGTTTGTCAGGTTCAGAAATTGCTCCAGCTTTCCTGCAGAAAATTGAAAATTGGCAGCACTGAGTTAATAATGTACAGCACATGGTTTGTACAAAATGTTCAAAACAGGGGTTGGCTCAATTGTGACACAATTTTACCCAGAATAAGCTTTTTTTTCTTCTTTGAAACATTAAATTCTTGCATTTCCTTCATGTAGGAAGCAATATCCCAGTCTTTCTAGGCAATTTTTACTCCATCATTCTGTTTAGAGAGGCTATAATGCCCCACCCCACCCTTTTTTAGTAGTATGTTTTCAGAGATTTAATTGCACCTGTGTTGACAATTAAACGGCAGTAACTGAAATTTTGGGCTGAATTACAGCTCGGAATGTTATTTGTCACCAAGAAATGTTTTTTTTTGTACATTTCAAGTATTTCTAACCTTTTTTGTTTAAAAAGTCAAACTTAGAACCCTGAAACATGCCAGGCAAATGAGACCCCACCCTGGCACAAAACTGGTGTAGATGTGTAAATGTCAGCCCCATGTTCAATATTTTGTTATCAACATCTAGGATTTGTGGTGTTTGTTGCAATTATCTGGCTTATAGAACAATAAAATGTAAATTTTGCTCCTTTACAGGCCTCCTTTTTGCTGTTAATTCTGTCATAACCACTTTTTTGACTGTATTTTATCAGGAAATTGATGTAAAGGTCCAGATGTCTTGCTTCAGCACAAGGATTGCAATAACACTTTGTAGGATGCCTCTGAGGTTTGAGATGTTGGAAATCTTGAAATATTCCCAAATTTGTGAAAAATGTGTATTATGTGACCTTTTTGTTACAGAGGAGTGATCATAGACCAAATATTGCATTTTTGTCATTCATCAAGGCCTATTTTTAACCATAATTCATATTTATTGCACCTACTTTAGTTTATATGTACATATGTTAGCCAGGGATGGTAAAACATAGCTGTTAGACAGATTCCTTTGATAATGATAGTTCCACAAGCAATGGTTAGATTGATTCAGTCAGTGATATGTTTAGGGGGTGGGGATACATGTTTCTGTATAGATCTCTAATATTACAATCAATGCAACTGATTGGTGATTTTCCTGTTTGCATATTGTCCAGGGTTTCTCAAAATATATTACTTGCCAGTCTGGCTATCTAAAAAAGTGGAAAATTATTGTTTTTTTTTGAAGATACTACATGTAAATTTTGTACATTTTCATGACATGGCATTTAAAAAAATACATTTTTGACAAAAATTCTAGATTAGGAGTGTTTTCAGTGTATTTTGTTTGCAACTTGCCTAATATTTTCACAGAACTGAAATACTGCCTTTAATAAAAATTTGTTTTCAAATTTAGCACAAAAGGCCCAGGGACTTGATATGCACCTCTATGCATGAAGCACCATGTTTACTTAAAGGGCCATCATTTTTGCAGTTATTTTTTTATTTTTATTTTCTTTCACCGGTATGTTGCCAGAACATACGGGAAGCCTATAAAAAGGGCCTTTTGCTTATACCAGAAGTTTCACCCCTATTGTCTGTGTGTAATAGGGCTGTGACTGATATACCTTAGTTTTGAAAATATGAAGACTTAATTCTCAGAAAATATGTATAAATATTTTGAGTGCAGAAAAACTAAAAAAAAGTTAAATTTTAAAAAAAATTATCAAATTTTGGCTGAAAATTGTGATTTTACTGCACTTTTCTCAATTTTAAGTTTTTATTGAATTTCTAAAATTAAGAAAAATATTTTAATGTTTAATTTTGACTTGTCCAGCCTCAGAAAGCACAGATAAAGTGAACAGTATTGAAATTTCACCTAATTTTGTCTAAAAATCAGCAATATTCACTGAAAATCTCCAGATTCTCCCTTTTCGATGAAGAATTTAATGCTTTCTTGACTACTCAAATGAGTCAAAATTTCTAAAAATGCACCTATTTTCATTGCTAATACATCTAGATTGGATCTATACGTTTGTCAGGTTCAGAAATTGCTCCAGCTTTCCTGCAGAAAATTGAAAATTGGCAGCACTGAGTTAATAATGTACAGCACATGGTTTGTACAAAATGTTCAAAACAGGGGTTGGCTCAATTGTGACACAATTTTACCCAGAATAAGCTTTTTTTTCTTCTTTGAAACATTAAATTCTTGCATTTCCTTCATGTAGGAAGCAATATCCCAGTCTTTCTAGGCAATTTTTACTCCATCATTCTGTTTAGAGAGGCTATAATGCCCCACCCCACCCTTTTTTAGTAGTATGTTTTCAGAGATTTAATTGCACCTGTGTTGACAATTAAACGGCAGTAACTGAAATTTTGGGCTGAATTACAGCTCGGAATGTTATTTGTCACCAAGAAATGTTTTTTTTGTACATTTCAAGTATTTCTAACCTTTTTTGTTTAAAAAGTCAAACTTAGAACCCTGAAACATGCCAGGCAAATGAGACCCCACCCTGGCACAAAACTGGTGTAGATGTGTAAATGTCAGCCCCATGTTCAATATTTTGTTATCAACATCTAGGATTTGTGGTGTTTGTTGCAATTATCTGGCTTATAGAACAATAAAATGTAAATTTTGCTCCTTTACAGGCCTCCTTTTTGCTGTTAATTCTGTCATAACCACTTTTTTGACTGTATTTTATCAGGAAATTGATGTAAAGGTCCAGATGTCTTGCTTCAGCACAAGGATTGCAATAACACTTTGTAGGATGCCTCTGAGGTTTGAGATGTTGGAAATCTTGAAATATTCCCAAATTTGTGAAAAATGTGTATTATGTGACCTTTTTGTTACAGAGGAGTGATCATAGACCAAATATTGCATTTTTGTCATTCATCAAGGCCTATTTTTAACCATAATTCATATTTATTGCACCTACTTTAGTTTATATGTACATATGTTAGCCAGGGATGGTAAAACATAGCTGTTAGACAGATTCCTTTGATAATGATAGTTCCACAAGCAATGGTTAGATTGATTCAGTCAGTGATATGTTTAGGGGGTGGGGATACATGTTTCTGTATAGATCTCTAATATTACAATCAATGCAACTGATTGGTGATTTTCCTGTTTGCATATTGTCCAGGGTTTCTCAAAATATATTACTTGCCAGTCTGGCTATCTAAAAAAGTGGAAAATTATTGTTTTTTTTTGAAGATACTACATGTAAATTTTGTACATTTTCATGACATGGCATTTAAAAAAATACATTTTTGACAAAAATTCTAGATTAGGAGTGTTTTCAGTGTATTTTGTTTGCAACTTGCCTAATATTTTCACAGAACTGAAATACTGCCTTTAATAAAAATTTGTTTTCAAATTTAGCACAAAAGGCCCAGGGACTTGATATGCACCTCTATGCATGAAGCACCATGTTTACTTAAAGGGCCATCATTTTTGCAGTTATTTTTTTATTTTTATTTTCTTTCACCGGTATGTTGCCAGAACATATGGGAAGCCTATAAAAAGGGCCTTTTGCTTATACCAGAAGTTTCACCCCTATATGTCTGTGTGTAATAGGGCTGTGACTGATATACCTTAGTTTTGAAAATATGAAGACTTAATTCTCAGAAAATATGTATAAATATTTTGAGTGCAGAAAAACTAAAAAAAAGTTAAATTTTAAAAAAAATTATCAAATTTTGGCTGAAAATTGTGATTTTACTGCACTTTTCTCAATTTTAAGTTTTTATTGAATTTCTAAAATTAAGAAAAATATTTTAATGTTTAATTTTGACTTGTCCAGCCTCAGAAAGCACAGATAAAGTGAACAGTATTGAAATTTCACCTAATTTTGTCTAAAAATCAGCAATATTCACTGAAAATCTCCAGATTCTCCCTTTTCGATGAAGAATTTAATGCTTTCTTGACTACTCAAATGAGTCAAAATTTCTAAAAATGCACCTATTTTCATTGCTAATACATCTAGATTGGATCTATACGTTTGTCAGGTTCAGAAATTGCTCCAGCTTTCCTGCAGAAAATTGAAAATTGGCAGCACTGAGTTAATAATGTACAGCACATGGTTTGTACAAAATGTTCAAAACAGGGGTTGGCTCAATTGTGACACAATTTTACCCAGAATAAGCTTTTTTTTCTTCTTTGAAACATTAAATTCTTGCATTTCCTTCATGTAGGAAGCAATATCCCAGTCTTTCTAGGCAATTTTTACTCCATCATTCTGTTTAGAGAGGCTATAATGCCCCACCCCACCCTTTTTTAGTAGTATGTTTTCAGAGATTTAATTGCACCTGTGTTGACAATTAAACGGCAGTAACTGAAATTTTGGGCTGAATTACAGCTCGGAATGTTATTTGTCACCAAGAAATGTTTTTTTTGTACATTTCAAGTATTTCTAACCTTTTTTGTTTAAAAAGTCAAACTTAGAACCCTGAAACATGCCAGGCAAATGAGACCCCACCCTGGCACAAAACTGGTGTAGATGTGTAAATGTCAGCCCCATGTTCAATATTTTGTTATCAACATCTAGGATTTGTGGTGTTTGTTGCAATTATCTGGCTTATAGAACAATAAAATGTAAATTTTGCTCCTTTACAGGCCTCCTTTTTGCTGTTAATTCTGTCATAACCACTTTTTTGACTGTATTTTATCAGGAAATTGATGTAAAGGTCCAGATGTCTTGCTTCAGCACAAGGATTGCAATAACACTTTGTAGGATGCCTCTGAGGTTTGAGATGTTGGAAATCTTGAAATATTCCCAAATTTGTGAAAAATGTGTATTATGTGACCTTTTTGTTACAGAGGAGTGATCATAGACCAAATATTGCATTTTTGTCATTCATCAAGGCCTATTTTTAACCATAATTCATATTTATTGCACCTACTTTAGTTTATATGTACATATGTTAGCCAGGGATGGTAAAACATAGCTGTTAGACAGATTCCTTTGATAATGATAGTTCCACAAGCAATGGTTAGATTGATTCAGTCAGTGATATGTTTAGGGGGTGGGGATACATGTTTCTGTATAGATCTCTAATATTACAATCAATGCAACTGATTGGTGATTTTCCTGTTTGCATATTGTCCAGGGTTTCTCAAAATATATTACTTGCCAGTCTGGCTATCTAAAAAAGTGGAAAATTATTGTTTTTTTTTTGAAGATACTACATGTAAATTTTGTACATTTTCATGACATGGCATTTAAAAAAATACATTTTTGACAAAAATTCTAGATTAGGAGTGTTTTCAGTGTATTTTGTTTGCAACTTGCCTAATATTTTCACAGAACTGAAATACTGCCTTTAATAAAAATTTGTTTTCAAATTTAGCACAAAAGGCCCAGGGACTTGATATGCACCTCTATGCATGAAGCACCATGTTTACTTAAAGGGCCATCATTTTTGCAGTTATTTTTTTATTTTTATTTTCTTTCACCGGTATGTTGCCAGAACATATGGGAAGCCTATAAAAAGGGCCTTTTGCTTATACCAGAAGTTTCACCCCTATATAGGACACAGATCACCAAAGATTTCTACGCCGTCACCCACGAAACAAGGGCCAAAGTTATTTTTAGCCTCTCTCTCCCTTTCCCTTTTCCCCCTTTTGCATGGCGATTTTTGTTGGTTTTTTGGTGTAGAATCGAAAAAAAGGGTTTGAAAATACATTTTCAACCAGGTTTTGGTGAATATCCAGGATTTTCAGGCGGAAGGATACAAGAGTTGTGAGGCTGGTTACGTTGACATGTAGGGCCGGGAATTGCATTTTTACTTGTCTCTACTTCCAGCTTGAATATCTCAATTTTTTCATGAAGAACCTCACCCGTCCTTTTGAGCAAGAGTTTACCACATGTTGCTCAATCTGTGGTAGAAAGCGTTCTGTCCAACGAAAATTTGGGAAAAAGTTACAGCCGGGCTAAGTGACGAGATTTAACATTAAAGTCAATGGGGCACTCTTTAGTGTACTGTGGCCTGTCTGTGTGTAATAGGGCTGTGACTGATATACCTTAGTTTTGAAAATATGAAGACTTAATTCTCAGAAAATATGTATAAATATTTTGAGTGCAGAAAAACTAAAAAAAAGTTAAATTTTAAAAAAAATTATCAAATTTTGGCTGAAAATTGTGATTTTACTGCACTTTTCTCAATTTTAAGTTTTTATTGAATTTCTAAAATTAAGAAAAATATTTTAATGTTTAATTTTGACTTGTCCAGCCTCAGAAAGCACAGATAAAGTGAACAGTATTGAAATTTCACCTAATTTTGTCTAAAAATCAGCAATATTCACTGAAAATCTCCAGATTCTCCCTTTTCGATGAAGAATTTAATGCTTTCTTGACTACTCAAATGAGTCAAAATTTCTAAAAATGCACCTATTTTCATTGCTAATACATCTAGATTGGATCTATACGTTTGTCAGGTTCAGAAATTGCTCCAGCTTTCCTGCAGAAAATTGAAAATTGGCAGCACTGAGTTAATAATGTACAGCACATGGTTTGTACAAAATGTTCAAAACAGGGGTTGGCTCAATTGTGACACAATTTTACCCAGAATAAGCTTTTTTTTCTTCTTTGAAACATTAAATTCTTGCATTTCCTTCATGTAGGAAGCAATATCCCAGTCTTTCTAGGCAATTTTTACTCCATCATTCTGTTTAGAGAGGCTATAATGCCCCACCCCACCCTTTTTTAGTAGTATGTTTTCAGAGATTTAATTGCACCTGTGTTGACAATTAAACGGCAGTAACTGAAATTTTGGGCTGAATTACAGCTCGGAATGTTATTTGTCACCAAGAAATGTTTTTTTTGTACATTTCAAGTATTTCTAACCTTTTTTGTTTAAAAAGTCAAACTTAGAACCCTGAAACATGCCAGGCAAATGAGACCCCACCCTGGCACAAAACTGGTGTAGATGTGTAAATGTCAGCCCCATGTTCAATATTTTGTTATCAACATCTAGGATTTGTGGTGTTTGTTGCAATTATCTGGCTTATAGAACAATAAAATGTAAATTTTGCTCCTTTACAGGCCTCCTTTTTGCTGTTAATTCTGTCATAACCACTTTTTTGACTGTATTTTATCAGGAAATTGATGTAAAGGTCCAGATGTCTTGCTTCAGCACAAGGATTGCAATAACACTTTGTAGGATGCCTCTGAGGTTTGAGATGTTGGAAATCTTGAAATATTCCCAAATTTGTGAAAAATGTGTATTATGTGACCTTTTTGTTACAGAGGAGTGATCATAGACCAAATATTGCATTTTTGTCATTCATCAAGGCCTATTTTTAACCATAATTCATATTTATTGCACCTACTTTAGTTTATATGTACATATGTTAGCCAGGGATGGTAAAACATAGCTGTTAGACAGATTCCTTTGATAATGATAGTTCCACAAGCAATGGTTAGATTGATTCAGTCAGTGATATGTTTAGGGGGTGGGGATACATGTTTCTGTATAGATCTCTAATATTACAATCAATGCAACTGATTGGTGATTTTCCTGTTTGCATATTGTCCAGGGTTTCTCAAAATATATTACTTGCCAGTCTGGCTATCTAAAAAAGTGGAAAATTATTGTTTTTTTTTGAAGATACTACATGTAAATTTTGTACATTTTCATGACATGGCATTTAAAAAAATACATTTTTGACAAAAATTCTAGATTAGGAGTGTTTTCAGTGTATTTTGTTTGCAACTTGCCTAATATTTTCACAGAACTGAAATACTGCCTTTAATAAAAATTTGTTTTCAAATTTAGCACAAAAGGCCCAGGGACTTGATATGCACCTCTATGCATGAAGCACCATGTTTACTTAAAGGGCCATCATTTTTGCAGTTATTTTTTTATTTTTATTTTCTTTCACCGGTATGTTGCCAGAACATATGGGAAGCCTATAAAAAGGGCCTTTTGCTTATACCAGAAGTTTCACCCCTATATAGGACACAGATCACCAAAGATTTCTACGCCGTCACCCACGAAACAAGGGCCAAAGTTATTTTTAGCCTCTCTCTCCCTTTCCCTTTTCCCCCTTTTGCATGGCGATTTTTGTTGGTTTTTTGGTGTAGAATCGAAAAAAAGGGTTTGAAAATACATTTTCAACCAGGTTTTGGTGAATATCCAGGATTTTCAGGCGGAAGGATACAAGAGTTGTGAGGCTGGTTACGTTGACATGTAGGGCCGGGAATTGCATTTTTACTTGTCTCTACTTCCAGCTTGAATATCTCAATTTTTTCATGAAGAACCTCACCCGTCCTTTTGAGCAAGAGTTTACCACATGTTGCTCAATCTGTGGTAGAAAGCGTTCTGTCCAACGAAAATTTGGGAAAAAGTTACAGCCGGGCTAAGTGACGAGATTTAACATTAAAGTCAATGGGGCACTCTTTAGTGTACTGTGGCCTGTCTGTGTGTAATAGGGCTGTGACTGATATACCTTAGTTTTGAAAATATGAAGACTTAATTCTCAGAAAATATGTATAAATATTTTGAGTGCAGAAAAACTAAAAAAAAGTTAAATTTTAAAAAAAATTATCAAATTTTGGCTGAAAATTGTGATTTTACTGCACTTTTCTCAATTTAAGTTTTTATTGAATTTCTAAAATTAAGAAAAATATTTTAATGTTTAATTTTGACTTGTCCAGCCTCAGAAAGCACAGATAAAGTGAACAGTATTGAAATTTCACCTAATTTTGTCTAAAAATCAGCAATATTCACTGAAAATCTCCAGATTCTCCCTTTTCGATGAAGAATTTAATGCTTTCTTGACTACTCAAATGAGTCAAAATTTCTAAAAATGCACCTATTTTCATTGCTAATACATCTAGATTGGATCTATACGTTTGTCAGGTTCAGAAATTGCTCCAGCTTTCCTGCAGAAAATTGAAAATTGGCAGCACTGAGTTAATAATGTACAGCACATGGTTTGTACAAAATGTTCAAAACAGGGGTTGGCTCAATTGTGACACAATTTTACCCAGAATAAGCTTTTTTTTCTTCTTTGAAACATTAAATTCTTGCATTTCCTTCATGTAGGAAGCAATATCCCAGTCTTTCTAGGCAATTTTTACTCCATCATTCTGTTTAGAGAGGCTATAATGCCCCACCCCACCCTTTTTTAGTAGTATGTTTTCAGAGATTTAATTGCACCTGTGTTGACAATTAAACGGCAGTAACTGAAATTTTGGGCTGAATTACAGCTCGGAATGTTATTTGTCACCAAGAAATGTTTTTTTTGTACATTTCAAGTATTTCTAACCTTTTTTGTTTAAAAAGTCAAACTTAGAACCCTGAAACATGCCAGGCAAATGAGACCCCACCCTGGCACAAAACTGGTGTAGATGTGTAAATGTCAGCCCCATGTTCAATATTTTGTTATCAACATCTAGGATTTGTGGTGTTTGTTGCAATTATCTGGCTTATAGAACAATAAAATGTAAATTTTGCTCCTTTACAGGCCTCCTTTTTGCTGTTAATTCTGTCATAACCACTTTTTTGACTGTATTTTATCAGGAAATTGATGTAAAGGTCCAGATGTCTTGCTTCAGCACAAGGATTGCAATAACACTTTGTAGGATGCCTCTGAGGTTTGAGATGTTGGAAATCTTGAAATATTCCCAAATTTGTGAAAAATGTGTATTATGTGACCTTTTTGTTACAGAGGAGTGATCATAGACCAAATATTGCATTTTTGTCATTCATCAAGGCCTATTTTTAACCATAATTCATATTTATTGCACCTACTTTAGTTTATATGTACATATGTTAGCCAGGGATGGTAAAACATAGCTGTTAGACAGATTCCTTTGATAATGATAGTTCCACAAGCAATGGTTAGATTGATTCAGTCAGTGATATGTTTAGGGGGTGGGGATACATGTTTCTGTATAGATCTCTAATATTACAATCAATGCAACTGATTGGTGATTTTCCTGTTTGCATATTGTCCAGGGTTTCTCAAAATATATTACTTGCCAGTCTGGCTATCTAAAAAAGTGGAAAATTATTGTTTTTTTTTTGAAGATACTACATGTAAATTTTGTACATTTTCATGACATGGCATTTAAAAAAATACATTTTTGACAAAAATTCTAGATTAGGAGTGTTTTCAGTGTATTTTGTTTGCAACTTGCCTAATATTTTCACAGAACTGAAATACTGCCTTTAATAAAAATTTGTTTTCAAATTTAGCACAAAAGGCCCAGGGACTTGATATGCACCTCTATGCATGAAGCACCATGTTTACTTAAAGGGCCATCATTTTTGCAGTTATTTTTTTATTTTTATTTTCTTTCACCGGTATGTTGCCAGAACATATGGGAAGCCTATAAAAAGGGCCTTTTGCTTATACCAGAAGTTTCACCCCTATATAGGACACAGATCACCAAAGATTTCTACGCCGTCACCCACGAAACAAGGGCCAAAGTTATTTTTAGCCTCTCTCTCCCTTTCCCTTTTCCCCCTTTTGCATGGCGATTTTTGTTGGTTTTTTGGTGTAGAATCGAAAAAAAGGGTTTGAAAATACATTTTCAACCAGGTTTTGGTGAATATCCAGGATTTTCAGGCGGAAGGATACAAGAGTTGTGAGGCTGGTTACGTTGACATGTAGGGCCGGGAATTGCATTTTTACTTGTCTCTACTTCCAGCTTGAATATCTCAATTTTTTCATGAAGAACCTCACCCGTCCTTTTGAGCAAGAGTTTACCACATGTTGCTCAATCTGTGGTAGAAAGCGTTCTGTCCAACGAAAATTTGGGAAAAAGTTACAGCCGGGCTAAGTGACGAGATTTAACATTAAAGTCAATGGGGCACTCTTTAGTGTACTGTGGCCTGTCTGTGTGTAATAGGGCTGTGACTGATATACCTTAGTTTTGAAAATATGAAGACTTAATTCTCAGAAAATATGTATAAATATTTTGAGTGCAGAAAAACTAAAAAAAAGTTAAATTTTAAAAAAAATTATCAAATTTTGGCTGAAAATTGTGATTTTACTGCACTTTTCTCAATTTTAAGTTTTTATTGAATTTCTAAAATTAAGAAAAATATTTTAATGTTTAATTTTGACTTGTCCAGCCTCAGAAAGCACAGATAAAGTGAACAGTATTGAAATTTCACCTAATTTTGTCTAAAAATCAGCAATATTCACTGAAAATCTCCAGATTCTCCCTTTTCGATGAAGAATTTAATGCTTTCTTGACTACTCAAATGAGTCAAAATTTCTAAAAATGCACCTATTTTCATTGCTAATACATCTAGATTGGATCTATACGTTTGTCAGGTTCAGAAATTGCTCCAGCTTTCCTGCAGAAAATTGAAAATTGGCAGCACTGAGTTAATAATGTACAGCACATGGTTTGTACAAAATGTTCAAAACAGGGGTTGGCTCAATTGTGACACAATTTTACCCAGAATAAGCTTTTTTTTCTTCTTTGAAACATTAAATTCTTGCATTTCCTTCATGTAGGAAGCAATATCCCAGTCTTTCTAGGCAATTTTTACTCCATCATTCTGTTTAGAGAGGCTATAATGCCCCACCCCACCCTTTTTTAGTAGTATGTTTTCAGAGATTTAATTGCACCTGTGTTGACAATTAAACGGCAGTAACTGAAATTTTGGGCTGAATTACAGCTCGGAATGTTATTTGTCACCAAGAAATGTTTTTTTTGTACATTTCAAGTATTTCTAACCTTTTTTGTTTAAAAAGTCAAACTTAGAACCCTGAAACATGCCAGGCAAATGAGACCCCACCCTGGCACAAAACTGGTGTAGATGTGTAAATGTCAGCCCCATGTTCAATATTTTGTTATCAACATCTAGGATTTGTGGTGTTTGTTGCAATTATCTGGCTTATAGAACAATAAAATGTAAATTTTGCTCCTTTACAGGCCTCCCTTTTGCTGTTAATTCTGTCATAACCACTTTTTTGACTGTATTTTATCAGGAAATTGATGTAAAGGTCCAGATGTCTTGCTTCAGCACAAGGATTGCAATAACACTTTGTAGGATGCCTCTGAGGTTTGAGATGTTGGAAATCTTGAAATATTCCCAAATTTGTGAAAAATGTGTATTATGTGACCTTTTTGTTACAGAGGAGTGATCATAGACCAAATATTGCATTTTTGTCATTCATCAAGGCCTATTTTTAACCATAATTCATATTTATTGCACCTACTTTAGTTTATATGTACATATGTTAGCCAGGGATGGTAAAACATAGCTGTTAGACAGATTCCTTTGATAATGATAGTTCCACAAGCAATGGTTAGATTGATTCAGTCAGTGATATGTTTAGGGGGTGGGGATACATGTTTCTGTATAGATCTCTAATATTACAATCAATGCAACTGATTGGTGATTTTCCTGTTTGCATATTGTCCAGGGTTTCTCAAAATATATTACTTGCCAGTCTGGCTATCTAAAAAAGTGGAAAATTATTGTTTTTTTTTGAAGATACTACATGTAAATTTTGTACATTTTCATGACATGGCATTTAAAAAAATACATTTTTGACAAAAATTCTAGATTAGGAGTGTTTTCAGTGTATTTTGTTTGCAACTTGCCTAATATTTTCACAGAACTGAAATACTGCCTTTAATAAAAATTTGTTTTCAAATTTAGCACAAAAGGCCCAGGGACTTGATATGCACCTCTATGCATGAAGCACCATGTTTACTTAAAGGGCCATCATTTTTGCAGTTATTTTTTTATTTTTATTTTCTTTCACCGGTATGTTGCCAGAACATATGGGAAGCCTATAAAAAGGGCCTTTTGCTTATACCAGAAGTTTCACCCCTATATAGGACACAGATCACCAAAGATTTCTACGCCGTCACCCACGAAACAAGGGCCAAAGTTATTTTTAGCCTCTCTCTCCCTTTCCCTTTTCCCCCTTTTGCATGGCGATTTTTGTTGGTTTTTTGGTGTAGAATCGAAAAAAAGGGTTTGAAAATACATTTTCAACCAGGTTTTGGTGAATATCCAGGATTTTCAGGCGGAAGGATACAAGAGTTGTGAGGCTGGTTACGTTGACATGTAGGGCCGGGAATTGCATTTTTACTTGTCTCTACTTCCAGCTTGAATATCTCAATTTTTTCATGAAGAACCTCACCCGTCCTTTTGAGCAAGAGTTTACCACATGTTGCTCAATCTGTGGTAGAAAGCGTTCTGTCCAACGAAAATTTGGGAAAAAGTTACAGCCGGGCTAAGTGACGAGATTTAACATTAAAGTCAATGGGGCACTCTTTAGTGTACTGTGGCCATTTACTTCCTGTTTCTGATTTATAGACTCTCGTATCCAGCCAATATATTATGTAACATTATGGTCATCGTCGCGTGTTTTTAAATCGCTATCGCACCAGTGGTGTAGTTGTGTATGGTTGACTTGTATAATAATAAGGGGGATCACGGTGGCTAAGTGGATAAGGCGCTGGTTCGCTAGCCTAGAGGTTGAGTGTTCGATCCCTGCATTGGCCGAGAAAGTTCATCTCGATTTTCCGGCGTGATTTCCCCTTGTCAGTGATGCAGAAGGGGGGCCTGACAAGGACAGCTGCCTAGTCGTTCGGATGGGACGAAAAACCGAGGTCTCGTGTACAAATTGGAGTGCACGTAAAAGATCCCTTGGCAGTTGGAATTCGATATAAGAGTAGGCCGTAGCGCCGCTGCCCGCGCAAAATTTCCCTCATTGCACACTGTGGCGTATGCCCGTCTTCAATTAGCCCAGGTACGGTGCTTAAGCGTAGGACGTTAAACCCCATTTCATTCATTTGTATAATAATAAAACAACTTACGTATATATATATAGATCAACACACGATGACCCATATACTACAATCTAGCGTACATTCATCGTATTAAATTGATATTACAACAGTTTCCATGTCCCGTTAGAAATGATATTACGACATTGTTGAATATTGTGATATATATAAAGGTTGTTCACTCAGTTGCCTTATTATAACACTACACGCCAGGTAAATCTATTACACTATTCTATTTCTATACATACGCGCCAGTAATCTAATATAAATATGTCCGTATTATATCTCTCACTCACTGAAATAACATTCACTGAAGCACGCGTGGAGTTTAGAAATCGAAAGTAGTTATTCTTAGAAATATGGTTTGATTATAAGCGTTTCTTATTTATAGACAGGTCCGTCCAGGTTTTTGAATACTGGGGCCTGTTTCACGAAATTTTAACTTAAGATAAAATCCAAATTTTAGTACATACTTAAATCTGATTGGCTAAGCGCTAAAATCAACCCGGGCCTAACTATCCAATCGAATTACTAAAATCGGATTTTATCTTAGTTAAAATTTCGTGAAACAGGCCCCTGATTTATATCTAACAGTGCTCTTACATCCAATCGCCATCTTGTGTTATTTAAACTTATTGCACGCTGCCTTCTTGGGGTGGGGGGTGTGTGTGTGTGTGTGTCTAAACGTGCCTTTGTATTCAGGTCGTATATTTATGTTTACATTGGAAATATAGTTTTAAATCTGAGGGAAGTATTTCCAGGACAGCGGCACCACGGCCTTCTAATATAGTATTACAACTGTATATCAAATTCAAATTGTGAAAGGATTTTTTTTATATGCATAATAATAATAATTGTGAAAGGAATTTTTTTACATGCATAATAATAGAAATGGTTCCACTACTGCTGTCTTCCGTCTTACTCTAGTCGCACAGTTTAAGGTAACAAGTATAGTTACTAGCATAATAATAAAAATAATAATATTTACAAGGGTAGCAAATTAGGACTGAGGCCTTTTTCCAATTTGGCCCTTGGCACAGATCGTGCGAATGATTTCGATCATTACTGCTGGAAGAAATGCCAATGTGTACACAGGACCTCGGTTTTTTCGTCCAGAGGCGGATCCAGGAATTCTAGTTAGGGGGGGCCCCTGAGAAAATTTTTGAAAAAATCGGTGTGACAGTGGTGATTTGTGGCGCATATCTATTTTTTTATACTGTTATCTAGGAATTTGGGGGGGGGGGGGGCACCTAGGGCCCTCCCCCTGGATCCGCCAAGGAGTAACCACGCTGGGAAATCTTGGATGAACTTTCTCGGCAATTGCAGGGATCGAGCACCCGACTTCCAGGCTAGCAAGCCAGCGTCTTAACCGACTAGCACCCGTGACCCCCTACAGGGAATGACGTCCTGGTCCTGTGTAGCTGTTCTTGTGTGTATATAATGAATGAATGAATGAATGAATGAAATGGGGTTTAAGGTCCTACTGTTATGCACTAGCACCCGTACCCCCTACTGGCCTACAGGGAATGACGTCCTGGTCCTGTGTAGCTGTTCTTGTGTGTATATATGACATGCAGCCTTTGAACAGCGAGCATAGGCCTACTGAAACTTATTTGAACTTTGGGGATCACGGTGGCTAAGTGGATTAGGCGCTGGTTCGCTAGCCTGGAGGTCAGATGTTCGATCCCTGCATTGGCCGAGAAAGTTCATCTCGATTTTCCGACGTGATTTTCCCTTGTCAGTGATGTAGAAGGAGGGCCTGATAAGGACAGCTGCCTAGTCGTTCGGATGAGACGAAAAACTGAGGTCCAGTGTACAAATTGGAATGCACGTAAAAGATTCCTTGGCAGTTGGAATTCGATCAATTGTGCAAGGACAGCGGAACTACTGACCTCTTACATCGAATTCAAACTGTCAAAGGATCTTTTGTATACATGCAAACGCAACGTCTTTTCGCCTATACGAACGATTAGACAGCTGTCATTGTTATGCCCTCCTATCTGCATCACTGACAAAGGGAATAAAGCCTTGCAGAAAATTTCCGAGGAATTTCTCAACCAAACCAAAATCGGGTGCAGGAACCTGAGATATTCAGGCTATACAGCTTGCCAAAGTCGAAACACTGAGTCACTGCGGCTCCCCTGTCCAAGTTTCGGTTCATAATGTCATATTGTGTTGCGATTTAGGGCAAATAGGTCTCTTGATTCACACTCGTTTCTCGGGAGGATTTATCTGTTTTAAGTGATGGGAGAGAGAGGGAAAATGGTTTTAACCTACACTCCACCAGGCCCGTAGCCAGGAAGTTGTTTGGGGGGGGGGGGGGGCAAAGATGTTTTCGGGAGGGCCAACTAGCATGGGCATCTGCATGAATTTTGCGGTAAAGGCCAATTTTTTTGTGATATTGGGGGGGGGGGGAAGACTCAGTATTGGGAGGGCATCTGAATGAACTTTCTCAGCCAATGCAGGGATCAGGGAGTGAACAACCGACCTCCAGGCTAGCGAGTCGGCGTCTTACCCTAATAGTCTTAATAGAAATGATCTGATATCGGCTAATTGGAAGATAATCATTTTCTTTCCACAAAAATTTAGGCTAACCCTTACAACAGATACTATCACAAATTCGACTTAAAGTTACATTATTCAAGATATAGATAAGAACTAGCCATTCTTGCTATAATAGTTCGAAAGTAGATGATGTAAAATGAATAATTTGAAAATTTCATTCAAATTACTCTTATTGCAAGCGAAGATATTGGCATTTGAAGATTGGGCCGACCTGTGCAATAATTTCAACCACGGTCCTGGTTGATCAAAGCTAAGACTCGAAGCGTCTGGGCGCGCCATATTTGATTTATCACTGAAACGTTTTAATCTGTTTAATATCGGAGCAATCTGATGCCATCCAAAGTTGTTTAAGGCCTGGATCAGTTAATTAATGTCTAATTAATATTTTAGAAAACATTACATGTCCAAATAAAGACCTGCACTAGGCAGATTTAGCTCTTGAATAATGCATGTTTAATAAAGTCAAAGTTTTAAATCGTTCATTTCTTCATTACCCCGGTAGGTGCAGAAAAGTAGGATGTTAAAGTTAGTATTAACAAAAAACTGAAGACGGTGGGATAACTAACCGTGCAGTCTGTTCACAAAACTTGATTAAAGAAAAAAAAATAATTTACTACAGAAAACACTATAGATTACTTTATTTTACCCTTTAGAAATTTTAGCATAAATCTGTGGGAAAAATAATGGGATTTGCACTACAGAATGTTTGGTGCCTTTATTTCCTACAGATCCGCCATGTTAACGTATCGTTAAAAGTTAACAAAGCTTTGAGATACAGGCCCCAGGTGACAAATCGAGAAGCTTTAAAGCCCCAATACCACTCTTGTTGTAACTTAATAATATGCCCCAATCTTTATTCTGGTCAACAAATTGTACTATTTTACAATATTCCAAATAATTAAAGATAAAATTTCATCTTAACTTGGATTTAAACATATTTTCGAACCCTCTGGACAAGTAAAATAGGATGTGATGGATAATTTACACAACAGGTAGGACACTTAAACAAGCCAGCAAGAGTGGTATATTGTCCCTTTAAACTATTTTATTTCGAACATATTTCCTCTGTTTATAAAATCAAAACTATAAACCAGATGATAATAATTTATTATTTTATGAAATAAGTTTTTTTTATATAAAAAACGTAGAATTGCTGGAAATACAAGATATGAATCACAGTTAAAGCATTTCAAAACCTTTTTTGTGGTCTAAGGGGAAATAATAGGCATGTTGCAGAGTTATCGGCTTTACTTGGATGCAGACCACCATTAATTTCCCCATTGACTTCAAAGTTAATTCTGGCCTCCTTGCACACCTCAAATTTTTCCCAAAATTTTCTTTGGAATGCTTTTTACCACAGATCATATCTTTGCATTAAAATTTCCATGAGGTTAACCACTAAAAGCATGTACCAGTAACTAGTTGCTGTACATATCACAGTAGCCAAACCCTCTTCTAGACCAAAAAATCAATAAAAATAGGCATGCAAAAGGGGGGGGGGGGGTAAGAGACGGAGAGAGAATTGCTATAAATAGACGAACTACGATTTGTGGGTACCGAGATGGTGAAATTTAGTGGTGGTCTGCATCCATAATGTGGTCTAAGGGGAGATAACAAGGTCTGATAAACTATATAAATATCAAGTAAAAATATATTATTGTATAAATATAAAGATCACAGAGTACAAGTATAGTTAATTTAATTAAATGATTCACGACCATTTTAAAATAAGGTTAATAAATTTTTAAATAACAATATATAAAGATCACGGTGTACCAAACAAATTAACAGCAGGCACGGATCCAGGATTTTTTCAAGGGGGGGGGGGGGGGATACATTGTAACAAATAGTAATCATTAGAGTGCTGCATACATTAGTGGTTTGGTGTAATCCCCAGATTGACGCATTGCCTGGGCATAGACAATTTGCAAAAATCATGTTTATATCATCAATTAAAAAGCAGATACACCAGTCTCCCTGGATCCGCGCCTGAACAGAACACAATTTTTGTGGAAAACAATTTTGTCGAAACCCTCTTACACATGTACATAACAAAACCAGCGAATGAAACCCATAAAATTTTGGCCTGTTATTTTAAAATGAAGAGTTCAAGGTAAGAATGATCGAAGTCACCTTTTCCACAATACCCCAGTTAATGGCACCATTTGGTAGCAAATGTTATAAGATTTTTATGGAAAAAAACAATTTCAGGTAAAAACATTCCAATTCACATCAAACCAGGGGCTTTCTGAAATGGCCTTCCAGACAAATACAATTTTCATCGTACCCTTTTTAAACCCTAATTTTCCTGAAAAGTTGAAGTCCGTTGTACTGGTAACTATGGTTCCTGTAAAACATCATTTTGAAGATGTAATTTAACCCACTCATTGTTCTCTTGGCAACAAACATTCTCGTCCAAATATCTGTTTTGCGTTTTATGCGAAAAGACAAAAATGTGATTTAGATCGTTCTTCCCCTGGCCCCTGATCAGGTCACAAAGCATTCTCAGAGTTAAGTTAAGAATTTACTCAAAATTGTTTGACTTATTTTAACTAAAATACAGCCCTTTATAAAACTTTTGTTGTTTTAATGTATCACACACATCAAAGTTTTTGTGTTTCTGAATCAAAGATATTTCTCATAAACAGTGATTGAAAGTTGAGTAAATTCTCAACTGAGGTCTTAGAATGCTTTGTGAACTTTGGGGCCTGGACTCTTGAAATATTTTATCTATTTGCGTTTGAGATCAATTAAAGAACCTAAAGACTATTTCAGTTTTTCTTCGGTACGTAATTTCGTTTGAGAAGATTTCTATCGTCACTCTGAGGCTTCTTGTTTTTCGACTTTGATGATCGTCGCTTGGCACTTCTACCTCGTGGGTTTCTGCTATCTTCACCGTCCTGTAAAATATCAATTTAACAGTTGGCATGACAACAATATGCTCCCCTTTTTTCAATAGTTGCATAAAATTAAAGTGGGGAAATGGTGAGAGAGAGTGTGAGAGAGAGAGAGAGAGAGAGATGGGGTTTAACGTCCAGTCCACTCACCACAAACTAAGTCATTTTGGAATTAACATATGGTTTAATTTTATTTTAATAATTCACTTGCGAATAGGGGTCTTTAGCAGTGGGCAGAAACCGGAGGACCCGGAGAAAATCCATGAGGTTTAACAGGCGACCCTGCTCCTTGTCACGTACAACCATGAATTCGAAACCAGGCCAGTTAACAACTCAATGACAGACCTTATGATACAGGGCGCACGTGCTGAATATTGGGCCATCCTTTCGCCCCCCCCCCCCTCCTTATGATAACAGAGCTACAGACTAGTGCTGCTCATTAATTATCTATCAGAGAAAGTGGAAATGTAGTTTAAACATCCACTCAACTAATTAATTGTTCAATTGAGTAAGCCCTCCCAAAAGAAATGGCATCTCTTATCTTACTTAGGAATAGCCAATGACGTATCCTTCATCCTCCAAAAAGCCTGAACAAATCATTTAGAAGGCTGATATGTAGGTAATGTTACGATACAAATAAATGGGCTTTATGCCTGACTGATCTCGACTGAGGCATAAATCATATGTCACGTGGAAGGATGGATTTACATTTAAGAACTTTTGCATCAACGGCTTTAAAATTTTATAAGATTTAGTCCCGAAGGGTCCCCTAATTCTTCATAATTAACTACTCAGCACAGCTCTGTAAAGTAAATAGATGTAGACCCAACAATCATGATCTAATCTAGACGGACTATTTTAAACATCGTGACAGAAGGAAACCAATATTTTAACAATTTGCCAACACTAGTTTCTAACTAAACATTAAATACTGAAACTTCCAGTAAAACTACAGAATAAACAATTTATTTATCAATAAATTAGAACAATTTGCCACGATGGGTTTCAACCAAACATTAAATACTGTAACTTTCAGTAAAACTACAGAATAACCAATTTATTTATCAATAAATTAGAACAATTTGCCACGATGGGTTTCAACCAAACATTAAATACTGTAACTTTCAGTAAAACTACAGAATAACCAGTTTATTTATCAACGAATGTTAACAATTTGCCACAACACCAGTTTCAACTAAACATTAACTAAAGTAACTTCCAGTAAAATACAGAATAACCAATTTATTTATCAACGAATGTTAAAACACGGGTTTCAAACTAAACATCAAATACAGAAACTCCCAGTAAATCAGCACAGGTTTCAAACTAAACATTAACTACTGAAACTTCCAGTAAACTACAGAATAACCAGTTTATTTATCAACGAATGTTAACAATTTGCCACAACACCAGTTTCAACTAAACATTAACTAAAGTAACTTCCAGTAAAACTACAGAATAACCAATTTATTTACCAACAAACATTAAGCACCGAAACTTCCAGTAAAATACAGAATAACCAATTTATTTTTCAACAAACATTAAGCACCGAAACTTCCAGTAAAATACATAATAACCAATTTACTTAACAACAAACATTAAGCACCGAAACTTCCAGTAAAATACAGAATAACCAATTTATTTACCAACAAACATTAAGCACCGAAACTTCCAGTAAAATACAGAATAACCAATTTATTTACCAACAAACATTAAGCACCGAAACTTCCAGTAAAATACAGAATAACCAGTTTATTTACCAACAAACATTAAGTACCGAAACTTCCAGTAAAATACAGAATAACCAGTTTATTTTTCAACAAACATTAAGCACCGAAACTTCCAGTAAAATACAGAATAACCAATTTATTTACCAACAAACATTAAGTACCGAAACTTCCAGTAAAATACAGAATAACCAGTTTATTTACCAACAAACATTAAGCACCGAAACTTCCAGTAAAATACAGAATAACCAATTTATTTACCAACAAATATTAAGCACCGAAACTTCCAGTAAAATACAGAATAACCAATTTATTTTTCACCAAACATTAAGTACCGAAACTTCCAGTAAAATACAGAATAACCAATTTATTTTTCACCAAACATTAAGCACCGAAACTTCCAGTAAAATACAGAATAACCAATTTATTTACCAGCAAACATTAAGTACCGAAACTTCCAGTAAAATACAGAATAACCAATTTATTTAACAACAAACATTAAGCACCAAAACTTCCAGTAAAATACAGAATAACCAATTTATTTTTCACCAAATATTAAGCACCGAAACTTCCAGTAAAATACAGAATAACCGATTTATTTACCAACAAACATTAAGTACCGAAACTTCCAGTAAAATACAGAATAACCGATTTATATATCAACTTACTGAATGTCCGAGTCTTGAATCTAACTGCGATGTTAAGTAGGCTAATTCTTTCCTGTACGCGTCCAAATCAGCTTCTAACTTCTCTCTCTTTAATCTTTCATAATCCAGCTGCGATTCTAATTCTCTGATTGTGCTGCAAAAAATTAAAACAAGAAGATCCAGTTATAAATAGTGCAAGATTTCGAAAAGAAGATTTCGAAGAAGATTTTGAGGAAGATTTTGAAGAAGAAGTAGAAGAGAGATGCAGTTTAAGGACACAAACTAGGTCATTTCGGGACTAACACAAGATGATCCAGTCATAAACAGTGCAAGATTTCAGAGAAGGAAGAGATAGCGACACAAACTAGGTCAATTTGGTTCAATTTCATCTCAGTTATTTGCTTGTCCGTAAGTGTCTTTAGCAGTGGAAGGAGACCTGAGGACCTGGAGAAAATTCACATGATAATGAGAGAGAGAGAGAAATCGGGTTTAACGTCCACTCGACACAAACTAGGTCATTTCAATAATTCGCTGGCGCGTAGGGGTCCTTAGCAGTGGGGGAAAACCGGTGTGCCCGGAGGAAACCCACGAGCTTGAAAAGGCACCCCTATCTCCATGTCACATACGCTCTCACTAGGCTCGAAACCACAGCCACAAACCAGAGGTGGCCGGCCAGCTAGAGGTCGAAGCGCGGCACTCTAGACCACTAGGCCATCCCAACCCCCCACATGATAATACATAAAGAACTTACTGGTTTTTACTCTGCAATTCAATTCTCTCCTTCCTATATTCAGGTACAACACCACCGAGTTGAACGAAATTCTTCTTAGCTATTTCTAACTGTTTTTCTAATTCTTCTATTCTTGTGCATGCTCTACCTGCAAATACAACATAATTATTCATTTATTCATAAACACAATTGTTATAATTATTTAATTAGTAATTAATATATTTATTCATTTATTTATTAACATTTTTTTATTCATTAACATATTTATTTATTTCTTCATTCATTAACATATTTATTTCTTCATTCATTAACATATTCATTAACATATTCATTTATTCATTAACATATTTATTTATTCATTAACATATTTATTTATTCATTAACATACTTATTTTTTATTTATTTATTAACATATTGAATCATTCATTTCTTCATGAACATCTTCATTTCTTTATTAAAATATTTATTTATTCATTAAAATATTTATTTATTAATTAACATATTTACTTATTCATTAACATAATTATTTATTCATTTATTCATTAACATACTTATTAACATATTTAATTATTCTTTAATATATTTATTCATTTATCTAATCATTAACATACTAATTTATTTATTCATTAACGTATTCATTTATTCATTAACATATTTATTATTCATTAACTAAACAAACATATTTATTTATTGAATTGTTGTTATTTCTATAGTAAATAATAAACACTTGATGTTAGGCGTTTCAGTCTTTATTCACAGACCTTCATTGGGGATATCAAGTTTACATCATATAAGAGACTAGCTATATGGTAATAAGTTATAACCTAAATAAACACAATGATATTAGTATTACTGTGACATAATATAAGGCAATTTTTTTTTATTTACCTATGTATTAGTACCATAACTAAAATATTTCATTATGTTCAATCTTATTTGACGAAAAAACTTATATAGGCCCTGCCTGTTGTTCAATGGTTTTCAATGAATCAAATATTGTTAAACCTAAATACCTAAAATACTTAAACTATGCTTTGTCTGTACCTTAAAGCCCCAATACCACTCTTGCTGTAACTGAATAATATGTTCCAATCTTTATTCTGGTCAACCAATTGTACTATTTTACAATATTTCAATTAAAAAATGATACAAATTTCATCTTAACACACCTAATTTTAAAAATTGGAAAAATTCAACTACATGCCATAACATGGTTTGAAAAGCTTTACGTGATAACTTTCAAATGCAACTTGGATTTAAACATATTTTCGAATCCTCTAGACAAGTAAGATAGGTTGTAATGGATAATTTACACAACAGGTAGGACACTTAAACATCTTGTAGTTAGAATAAGGCTAATTTTTTTTTCTTGACCGGTCAAGCCAGCCAGAGTGGTATTGTCACTTTAAAGACATATTATGTTAGATTCAGATAAAGAGCTGGTCTTTCTTGTTATAATATTCTTGTTATAATAGTTCGAAAATAGATAATGCAAAATGAATATATTGAAAATATTCAAATTACTTTATTCTGCGCAAATATATTAGCAATCGAAGGTTTGACAAGATGTGAGCATTGATTGTAACTATTTTTCAACTACATCATTAAATGGCCGCCAACCATTTTTATTAGACCTACAAGATGGCATTTAGAGTTAATCTTGGTCTTGTCATGTTAATAAATGTCTAATTAATAAGTTATATAATATTTAAGGCCTAAAGAAAGAACAGATTTAGCTCTTGCATAATGTATGATTAATTTATATACATGTTACCTAAAAGTATACACAATCTATTTTCAAATAAACAAAATGTGCAAAAATTAATTTACATATCAAAACTAAAACTAATTCAAATATCTAAAATAAAAACTAATCTACATATTTACATTCACTCGACACAAACTAAGTCATTAATGAATAGGCCTACCAATTTTATTTCAATAATTTATTGTGTGTAGGGGTCTTTAGCAGTGGGAGGAAACCGGAGGATAAGGAGAAAACCCACGAGGTTAGAAGGCGATCCTACTCCTTGTTACGTACAACTGAGGAATCGAAACCATGCCAGTTGATTTATTGACAGACCTTATGATACAGCGCACAATCCAACAACCCATTTTATGATGTACAATAGGAGAGAGAGAAAGAGAGGGAGAAAAAAATGGGGTTTAACCTCCACTCAACACAACTAGGTCATTTCGGGACTAAATGTACGATTAGTGCCATAAAGTACTTATATATAGGTGTGTATCTAATAAATCTACCATACTTCATTTCGAGGGCTGAAAGCCAAAACTGCCTATCTCCAAAATTGACGTTTTGAGAAAATGAAGATTTAAAGTTTGACTGAATTTTAAAAATCAGGTAATTGTTGAATTTAGATGATTTTTGGTAATTACATGTGTATTAATTAGCTGAAAACAAATGCTGAATTATTGCAGTATTTCCAATTTATTTCATAATAATGGATTATAGACACTTCTGGTCGATATAAATTCACCCAATATGGGAAGTCAACATTGGAGATATCCTGTTCTGGTACATTGACTAGGCAGTTTCGGCATTTTTTTATCAGCAAGAACTGTACAAGTGGGATAAATACATATCTTGCATTAAGTTCCATATGTAAATACATATCATTTAGCAAAAAAAATGACAGCAAGAACTGTCTATCTGGAGATACGGTTTTTTGCTTCGAAAAAAAATAAGTGGTTCTGTACTTAACAATATATGACTTCTTTGTTGCGTCATTATTTATAAAGATAGGACTTAGATAATTTTTGCTGAGAAACTTCACGAAATTTCGAACTGTTTGGTGTATTTAACTCATTTTTGGCAATTTTGGAGATAGACACTTCTGGCTTTCAGCCCTCGATTTTTTACGAGACTAACATATGGTTATGTTTTTATTTTTACAACTAGGTATATAATATCAGAATTTAGTGGCTCCCACATGGAAAACACTAGATCGAAGACGGTCTTTGGCATTTTATGACGTCATATGTGGATTATTGGTTAGGGAAAGGGTTAGGCTTGTCTACATCTCAAGACTCTGACGAAATCTGCGGGTCCTAGCTCTTACCCTAACCCTTACCCTAACCCATAATCCTAATATGATCTAGCATTCTCCCTCCCATATCTAATATAGGAAAGCCAAGTGAAGCTACAAAATAAAGAGAGAGAGAGAGAGAAATAGGGTTTAACGTCCACTCAACACAAACTAGGTCATTTTGGTACTAACGTCTGGTTTCAATTTTTATTTCAATAATTCGCTTGCGTGTAGGGGTCTTTAGCAGTGGGAGGAAACTGGAATGCCCGGAGAAAACCCACGAGGTTGAGAAGGGGCCCCTATCTGCAGGTCACATACACTCACACTAGAGCATGAAACCAAAGCCGCAAGCCAGAGGTGGCTGGCCAGCTAGACCACTAGGCCGTCGAAACCCCCCTCTACAAAATAAGATGACCAGCTACACATAAAACAAGAAAATGAAAAAAAAAAGAGAAGAATTTACATGAAAAACAATTGCTTGTTAGTATGCATGTAAACGATTCTTGATCGATCACTTGTCAAAACGTCTTAATACAATTAAGTCAGTGATTGTTTTCTATATAAATTGTGTTGTTTTTATTGAGATTAATTGCTAAGGATTAGAGAACTTAAACTTAATAGAGCTACGACGAAACTAAAGATTTAAAAAATTTCAAGAAAAATAATTTCTACTTATATCTTTTATATACTTACTCTTTACTTCTGAGATTTGAACACAAAAAATAAAATAAACATTATTTCTTTTGATTTCTTTCAAACGAATTAGAACACTTACAAGATTAATTGGAACTTAAGATATGATTCTAACTTTTACACAGAGAGAGACAGAGAAAGAGAGAGATAGAAAGAGATAGAAAGAGAGAGAAAGAGAAAGAGAGAGAAAGAGAGAGAAAGAGAAAGAGAGAGATAGAAAGAGAGAGAAAGAGATAGAAAGAGAAAGAGATAGAAAGAGATAGAAAGAGAGAGAAAGAGAGAGAAAGAGATAGAAAGAGAAAGAGATAGAAAGAGATAGAAAGAGATAGAAAGAGATAGAAAGAGAGAGAGATAGAAAGAGAAAGAGAGAGAAAGAGAGAGAAAGAGATAGAAAGAGAGAGAAAGAGATAGAAAGAGAGAGAAAGAGATAGAAAGAGATAGAAAGAGAGAGAAAGAGATAGAAAGAGATAGAAAGAGAGAGAAAGAGATAGAAAGAGATAGAAAGAGATAGAAAGAGATAGAAAGAGAAAGAAAGAGATAGAGAGATAGAAAGAGAGATGGAAAGAGAGATGGAAAGAGATAGAGAGAGAAGAAAGAGAAAGAGAGATAGAAAGAGATAGAAAGAAAGAGAGAGAGAGAGAAAGAAAGAAAGAGAGAGAGAGAGAGAGAAAGAGATAGAGAGAGAAGAAAGAGAGAGAAAGAGAGAGAAAGAGAGAGAAAGAGATAGAAAGAGATAGAAAGAGAGAGAAAGAGAAAGAGAGAGATAGAAAGAGATAGAAAGAGATAGAAAGAGAGAGAAAGAGATAGAAAGAGAGAGAAAGAGAGAGAAAGAGATAGAAAGAGAGAGAAAGAGAGAGAAAGAGAGAGAAAGAGATAGAAAGAGATAGAAAGAGATAGAGAGAGAAGAAAGAGAAAGAGAGATAGAAAGAGATAGAAAGAAAGAGAGAGAGAGAGAAAGAAAGAAAGAGAGAGAGAGAGAGAGAGAAAGAGATAGAGAGAGAAGAAAGAGAGAGAAAGAGAGAGAAAGAGAGAGAAAGAGATAGAAAGAGATAGAAAGAGAGAGAAAGAGAAAGAGAGAGATAGAAAGAGATAGAAAGAGATAGAAAGAGAGAGAAAGAGATAGAAAGAGAGAGAAAGAGAGAGAAAGAGATAGAAAGAGAGAGAAAGAGAGAGAAAGAGAGAGAAAGAGATAGAAAGAGATAGAAAGAGATAGAAAGAGAGAGAAAGAGATAGAAAGAGAGAGAAGAGAGAGAGATAGAAAGAGATAGAAAGAGAGAGAAAGAGATAGAAAGAGAGAGAAAGAGATAGAAAGAGATAGAAAGAGGGAGAAAGAGATAGAAAGAGATAGAAAGAGATAGAAAGAGAGAGAAAGAGAGAGATAGAAAGAGATAGAAAGAGATAGAAAGAGAGAGAAAGAGAAAGAGAGAGATAGAAAGAGATAGAAAGAGAGAGAAAGAGAGAGAAAGAGAAAGAGATAGAAAGAGAGAGAAAGAGAGAGAAAGAGATAGAAAGAGATAGAAAGAGATAGAAAGAGAGAGAAATGGAGCTTAACCTCCACTCCACATAAACTTTTTCACGAAATCTTAAAACTAAAATTTATTAAGAATTCTGCCTTGGCTAAAAATTGAAATTTATACAGGGATTTGAATTTAAATTCTTAATTCTCAGCCAATGTTAATGTTGAATTCTTAATTCTCAACCAATGGGAATGTTCAATTCATATTTCTCAGCCAATGGAAACAATGAATACTTAATTCTAATTATAAGACAATGGAAATGCTTAATTCGTAATTATAAGCTAAAGATGCTAAATTCTTCGTCAATGGAAATGCTGAATCCTTAATCCTAAGCTAATGGAAATTCTAAATTCTTAATTCTGAGTCAAAAGAAATCTTAATTATCTCAATTCTGAAAATATTTGAGTACGGCCAAATACAAAATGCGGGAAGGATAGGCCTGGGAACGGAGAAAACTGGTGTTTCAATGTCCACTTCAACCTAGGGTGATATCGTAGACAAGCTGGAAACAGAGAGAACATCCATCTGATACAAACTAGAAATGTATGTACGTCGACAAACCTTTTGAAAGACCTTTCTCCCTTCTTGCTGCCCTCCTTTTAGCCTTCGCATGTCTGCCACCTCTACGACCCGACGCACCATCAAAACTATCACCATCATCTACGTCATCATCATCATCATCTTCATCCAAATCTAATCCATCGTCTTCGTCAATCTCATCTGCATCTAAGATAGTGAGAGCGAGAGAAACAAGGTTATTTTGGGACTAACATATAGATTAATTTTATTTCAATAATTTGGCTTGCGCATAGGGGTCTTTAGCAGTGGGAGGAAAAAAGAGGACCCAGAGAAAACCCACGAGGTTGGACAGGCAGGCTTACTCATTGTGAAGTGGAAATGGGTCTTAGCCTAGAATATCACTCTCTAAACTGTAGACCACAACGGCCAGAAGGAGCCAACTTTCTGCGGACATGATCCTGTCTTAATTAGCCCAGTCAGAACAGAAAAGTAGGACTTTAAACCCCATTTCATTTCATTTTAGTCCTCATTCAATGAATAACATCTCAAAAATCCACTTACCCGGATCCCCCCCGAGTATTTTAACGCATGCTAGATGTGAGAATCGTAGAGCCACGTCACGTGGGGTTTCCCCTGCACTATTTTCCATGGTCATATCACTACCCATTTCAACCAACCACTGTAAAACACGTAGATGACCTTGACCAGCAGCTAAAATTTAATATAAAACAAAACACAGTAAGATTAAAAATAAGTGGCGTTGCTTTGGTCCCAAGCTTGTATGTGACAAGGGACTTGAAGAACAAGGCTAGACATATTCAATTAAAGTTACATTATTCAAGATATAGATAAGAACTAGCCATTCTTGCTATACTAGTTCGAAAGTAGATGACGTAAAATGAATAATTTGAAAATTTCATTCAAATTACTCTATTGCAAGCGAAGATATAGGCATTTAAAGATTTGACCGACCTGTGCAATAATTTCAACCACGGACCTGGTTGATCAAAGCTACCACTCGAAGCGTTAAGGTGCGCCATATTTGATTAACCGCTGAAATGTTTAAACCTGTTTAGTATCGGAGCAATCTGATGCCATCCAAAGTTGATTAAGGCCTGGATCAGTTAATTAATGTCTAATTAATACTTTAGAAAACATTTCATGCCCAAATAAAGACCTGCACTAGGCAGATTTAGCTCTTGAATAATGCATGTTTAAGCGAGCCTCTTTTAGACTTTGCAACTGGGAGCAACTGAGAGCAACTAGTTGCAAGTGTGTTCATGTCGATCAAATCTGCAACTGGGGGCAACTGAAAGCAACTGAACTTCAAGCGCTTATGTCGAAGCAGAACTTCTACCAAATACACAATACACGTGACTGATTTGTATCATGTGATCAACAACATGGAGAATCGTAAAAAACAAAGTGAGTATTAGCCTAGTGCATATCATCATTTAATAAGTTCATACTTCTACATAATAATATTATCGATATCATCAACGTTGTTCGCTTCCATTTTGCCTATTTACACAGTCATGTGGCAGATTTCTCGAATCACGTGACACTATTTCCATGGAAACGAGTTGACTCCAGTTGCAAGAACACTCATGTCGACTGCCACTAGTAGGCGCTAGTTGCAGCCAGTTGCCGAAAGTTGAACATGTGCAACTGATTGCAACTGACTGCAACTAGTTGTAAGAGGCGCTCAGGTCAACTTTTTTCAGTTGCATTCAGTTGCTCCCAGTTGCAGAAACGCCAGTTACATTCAGTTGCAAGGTTGACATAAGCCCCCCTTAAGTCATGTCAAGCCGTGATGTTATATTCTTATCTGGAGACCATGCACAATAAATACTATCAGTGTAGACTGGAATAACCAGACACTAGATATTGCCATTCAAATGAAACTTCTGGCATATTTAACGGAACATAACTGATTTGAAATTAGAGTAAAAATGGAAATGATTGAATGCGAATAAGTTCATATACATTCATATTACATTATTACATGCGTTGCGATTCATTTGTGTCAATTTCTAGGTCCCAAATACTGACGATTTAGCTCCTTTAAAAGATACACTGTGCAAGATTTAGTTAATGCCAGGTTCCAATTGTGAGATGCGTTACGATAGGATTGTCCCTATAGAGTCCACGATCTGGTATGTTCAGATACATTCAATTATGTTTTGATACTATCAACGAACATATATTATGAGATCTGAAATGCCACATAGAGAAGATGGACAGAGAGAGAGAGAGAGAGAGAGAAATGGGGTTTAACGTCCACTCGACACAAACTAGGGTTTTTTCGTGACTAACATGGTTTAAATTTACTCCGAGAAAACCCATCAGGTTAGACAGGCGACCCTACTCCTTGCCACGTACAACTGGGGATTTGAAACCACACCAGTTGGCTCAATGACAGGCTTTATGATAGAGCCCGCACGATAACCATTCAACCCTCCAACCCCCCACATTTATGGTAAGATCTGATAGGATCGGAATGATTACTTCACGATTAAAGCAAGAATCTTGATAGTGGGTTATAGAGAGAGAGAGAGAAAGAGAGAGAGAGAGAGAAATTTGGGTTTAATAACCACTCAACTCAAACTTGGTCAATTCGGGACTAACATATGGTTTAATTTTATTTCAATAGTTTGCTTTCGTGTAGGGGTCTTTAGCAGTGGGAGGAAACCGGAGGACCCGGAGAAAACCCACGAGACTGGACAGGAGACCCTACTCCTTACCTCGTACAACCGGGGATTCGAAACCACGCCAGTTGACTCAATGACAGACTTTATAATACAGCGTGTGCACGTTAACCATGAAGCCATCCAACCTCCCATCAATGATAAGATCACAATGATTACTCCACGATTAAAGCATTAATCGTGAAAGTGGGTTATACCTTTAACCATTCAGCCATCCAACCCCCCCTTGTAATAAAATACCTTTATGTGCTGGTGTTGAACCCTTCGTATCTTTCTCGTTAATATTAACGACTCCGTTCTCCACCAGGGTCTTTAACTGATCCAAATCACCAGCATATGCAGCAACATGAGCAGGGAACGCAGAATCTGGAAAACAATAATTACAATGATCAATTTCTAATAGCTTTTGATATTCGTTTAAAGGGCCAATCCTGGTAATGTTTTGGAGAACAAAACTGCTTGATTTTGGGTTAAAATCCCTTAAAATCCTCTACCTTAGGGCCAAGAAACTAACTCAATATGTGATATGTTTTCAAACAACTTAAACCTGTCGGTATTAAATTTAAACCCTCTGTGTTATGTGGTGTCTGGATAAAACCAAAGTTTTATTTTATAAAAAATAATGTAAAGGTGAATTTACTTTGCGTTATCAAGTACACCACATGTATCATTCATTGTTTAGGCCTTTAAAGGAACAGGAATTGATTATCAGGTCACCCAACAAAAAAAAAACCCGATAAGCATTTTGACTTTCCCGTCTTACAAAACGAGCTGTAATTTTGAGACGAGCTAAATCCACCATTCCTCTATATTTCAGTGCTTTATATAATTGCATACATACTCAGACTTTTATTTTTGAGACTCTGTTCAAATCGTGATAGTCCCTTTAAAATTATCAATTGATCTAATTGTATTCCCCAGTGGAAGGATTAGACATACTTTTCTAATCAGACAAGTTGGAGCAGTGGGATCTGAACCTGGGCTGGGACATTCTGTTTGCTGGGTCTGTGCAAAACATAATCATTTAATAAAAAAAATCACCCCACCCACCACCCCTGCGTAGTCACAGTTTATAAGATGGGTAAAAAGGTTTGGTTTCGGTTGAGAGAGAGAGAAATGGGGTTTAACGCCCACTTGACACAAACCAGGTCATTTCGGGACTAACATATGGATTAATTTTATTTCAATAATTCGCTTGCACTAAGGGGTCTTTAGCAGTGGGAGGAAACCGGAGAAAACCCATGAGGATGGACAGACGACCAAACTCCTTGCCACGTACAACCAGGGATTCGAAAACATGCCAGTTGATTCAATGACAGGCTTTATGATACAGCGCGCGCATGCTAACCATTCAGCCATCCAGCCACCCCCCCCCCCCCCCGTAGTTCTTTAAGATAGGTATAAAGGTTGTGACTGGATTGAAGTTTATAAGATCTTACTGCCCACAGTTATAATACCCAACAAGCCCAGGGCCCTGTTTCACGAAATTTTAACCAAAGATAAAATCCAAATTTTAGTAGATACTTCAATTTTGATTGGCTAAGCACTAAAATCAATGTAATATTATCCAATCAAATTACTAAAACTTGGATTTTATCTTATTTAAAATTCCGTGAAAACAGGTCCCAGGTTGTAATATCAAAGATCTAACCGCCCACACAGGTTGTATTATCAAAGATCTAACCGCCCACCCAGGTTGTATTATTAAAGATCTAACCGCCCACCCAGGTTGTATTATTAAAGATCTTACTGCCCAGAGTTAAAATACCCAACCCCGACCACCCAGGTTGTATTATCAAAGATCTTACTGTCTCGAGTTATAAAACCCAACCCCGACCACCCAGGTTGTATTATCATAGATCTTACTGTCCCGAGTTATAATACCCAACCCCGACCACCCAGGTTGTATTATTAAAGATCTTACTGTCCCAGAGGTATAATACAGTTCAATCCCAGCTCAGGGCAAGAACTTTATCGTTGTAAGTGAGAGGGATATTCAGTCTCCCGTCCGATCAGGCAGGTTTCCCCCCGAGTTCTTCGGTTTCTTCCTGCAGGAATGATCGAAATCATTCGCACGATCTGTGCCAAGGGCCAAATTGGAAAAAGGCATCAGGCCTAATTTGCTACCCTTGTAAAATGACGCGATTATTATTATTATTATTATACCCAACACGGACCACCCAGGTTGTATTATTAAAGATCTTACTGCCCCGAGTTATAATACCCAACCCCGCCCACCCAGGTTGTTTTATCAAATATCTTACTGTCCCGAGTTATAATACCCAACCCCGCCCACCCAGGTTGTTTTATCAAATATCTTACTGCCCTGAGTTATAATACCCAACCCCGACCACCCAGGTTGTTTTATCAAATATCTTACTGCCCTGAGTTATAATACCCAACCCCGACCACCAGGTTGTATTATCAAATATCTTACTGCCCTGAGTTATAATACCCAACCCCGACCACCCAGGTTGTTTTATCAAATATCTTACTGCCCTGAGTTATAATACCCAACCCCGACCACCCAGGTTGTATTATTGAAGATCTTACTGCCACCGAGTAATAAAACCCAACACGCCCACCCAGGTTGTATTATCAAAGATCTTACTGCCCCGAGTTATAATACCCAACCCCGCCCACCCAGGCTGTATTATCATAGATCTTACTGTCCCGAGTTATCAATCAATTAATCAATCAACACAGAATTTGTATAGCGCAAACAATACTTTGATTAAGTTCCTAATGCGCTTATCTGGATTCTTTTAGTGTTTATTTTAAATTTGATTCACTGATTTATGGGTAACCAATGGAGGGTTCTTAATGATGGTTTAATGTGATCCCTTTTGGTATAAAACCCACCCCCGACCACCCAGGTTGTATTATCAAAGATCTTACTCCCCCGAGTTATAATATGGTTGTATTATCAAAGATCTTACTGCCCTGAGTTATAAAACCCAACCCCGTCCAGGTTGTATTATCAAAGATCTTACTGCCCCGAGTTATAATACCCAACCCCGTCCACCCAGGTTGTATTATCATAAATCTTACTGCCCCGAGTTAAAATACCCAACACACCCACCCAGGTTGTATTATCAAAGATCTTACTGTCCGAAGTTATAAAACCCAACCCCGACCACCCAGGCTGTATTATCAAATCTTACTTTCCCAAGTTATAATACCCCCACCCAGGTTGTATTATTAAAGATCTTACTGCCCCGAGTTATAAAACCCAACCCCGACCACCCAGGTTGTATTATCAAAGATCTTACTGCCCCGAGGTATAATACCCAACCCCGTCCACCCGGATTGTATTATCAAAGATCTTACTGCCCCGAGTTATAATACCCAACCCCGCCCACCCAGGCTGTATTATCATAGATCTTACTGTCCCGAGTTATCAATCAATTAATCAATCAACACAGAATTTGTATAGCGCAAACAATACTTTGATTAAGTTCCTAATGCGCTTATCTGGATTCTTTTAGTGTTTATTTTAAATTTGATTCGCTGATTTATGGGTAACCAATGGAGGGTTCTTAATGATGGTTTAATGTGATCCCTTTTAGTATAATACCCAGCCCCGACCACCCAGGTTGTATTATCATAGATCTTACTGCTCCGAGGTATAAAAACCCAACCCAGGTTGTATTATCAAAGATCTTACTGCCCCGAGTTATAATACCCAACCCCGACCACCCAGGTTGTATTATCAAAGATCTTACTGCCCCGAGTTATAATACCCAACCCCGACCACCCAGGTTGTATTATCAAACATCTTACTGCCCCAAACTATAAAACCCAACCCCGCCCACCCAGGCTGTATTATCATAGATCTTACTGTCCCAAGTTATAATAAGGTTGTATTATCAAAGATCTTACTGCCCCGAGTTATAATACCCAACCCCGCCCACCCAGGTTGTATTATCAAAGATCTTACTGCCCTGAGTTATAAAACCCAACACGCCCACCTAGGATGCATCTTACTGCCCAGAGTTATAATACCCCGACCACCCAGGTTGTATTATCAAAGATCTAACCGACCACCCAGGTTGTATTATCATAGATTTTACTGCCCCGAGTTGATCTACCCAACCCCGCCCACCCAGGTTGTATTATCAAAGATCTTACTGCCCCGAGGTATAAAACCCAGCACGCCCACCCAGGTTGTATTATCAAAGATCTTACTGTCCCGAGTTATAAAACCCAACCCCGACCACCCAGGTTGTATTATCAAAGATCTTACTGCCCTGAGTTATAATACCCAACCCCGCCCACCCAGGTTGTATTATCAAAGATCTAACCTACACCCAGGTTGTTTTATCAAAGATCTAACCGCCCACCCAGGTTGTTTTATTAAAGATCTAACCGCCCACCCAGGTTGTATTATTAAAGATCTAACTGCCCACCCAGGTTGTATTATCAAAGATCTAACCGCCCACCCAGGTTGTATTATCAAAGATCTAACCGCCCACTCAGGTTGTTTTATCAAAGATCTAACCGCCCACCCAGGTTGTTTTATCAAAGATCTAACCGCCCACCCAGGTTGTATTATCAAAGATCTAACCGCCCACTCAGGTTGTTTTATCAAAGATCTAACCGCCCACCCAGGTTGTATTATCAGAGATCTAACCGCCCACTCAGGTTGTTTTATCAAAGATCTAACCGCCCACCCAGGTTGTTTTATAAAAGATCTAACCGCCCACCCAGGTTGTTTTATAAAAGATCTAACCGCCCACCCAGGTTGTATTATCAAAGATCTAACCGCCCACCCAGGTTGTATTATCAAAGATCTAACCGCCCACCCAGGTTGTATTATCAAAGATCTAACCGCCCACCCAGGTTGTATTATCAAAGATCTAACCGCCCACCCAGGTTGTATTATCAAAGATCTAACCGCCCACCCAGGTTGTATTATCAAAGATCTTACTGTCTTCTACTTCAGGATGTTCTTCTTCCCACTCGATATTGTTGATGTAATCTAGAATATTCTGTTTATAAAACTGTTCGGCCAGATCTTTCGGTGTTTCTCCATTATCGTTCCTCGCTCCTAGAGTATGGGTCTGGTTCCTCGTATACGTCACCAGATATTTAAGACAAGGTAGATGACCCTCCTGAGCGGCTAGATGAGCTGAAAAACAGGAAATCAAATTTAAAAGAGAGAGAGAAAGGAAAACTGAATGACTCCAAGAAGGTAGATGACCCTCCTGGGCTGCGAGATGGGCTGTAAAACATGAAATCAAATTTAGAGAGAGAAAAGCAGTTTAACGTCCACTAGACACAAACTACTGTAAAACATAAAATTTTGGGTCCTAGAGAGTAATAGACACAAAGAGAGTAATGGAGTTAACATATCGTTCAAT
The DNA here is from genome assembly GCA_917208275.1 of Patella pellucida. Lineage (NCBI taxonomy): Eukaryota > Metazoa > Mollusca > Gastropoda > Patellidae > Patella > Patella pellucida. The sequence goes on along the minus strand of OU795038.1, from coordinate 83,712,665 downwards.
TTTATTTCAATAATTTGCTTGGGCGTTGGAGTCTTCACAGGGTTCGTACACTAAAATATGAATAAAATTCCATGACTTTTCCATGACTTTCCATGACAAAAAAGGGCATTTTCCAGTACCAAAATTAGATCATTGCACTGAAGTTTGTCTATGCATGTTGACTTCGATCTATTTTTCTTTAACGTGCTTGAATTGAATAAATGAGATCAAATTTCGGAGACAGGTCCGGTGAGTACTGGACCGAGGTGAAAATTTCATGACTTTCCATGATAAAATACTCATATTCCAGGTTTTCCAGGCCTGGAATTTTCATAGGTGGAATTCCATGACTTTCCAGGTTTTCCAGGAAGCGTACGAACCCTGTCTTCAGCAATGGGAGGAAACCGAAGGACCCGAAGAAAACCCACGAGGTTGGACAGGCGATCATACTCCTTGTCACGTAAAACCAGGAAATTTAAACTACGCCAGTTGACTTAACGACAGACCTTATGATACCCATTCGACCAACAAGTATAAAGAGTTATGGGGGTATTTCGGGACTAACATATGGTTTAATTGTATTTCAATAATTCCCAGCTTGCAAGGAAAAAGGAGTAGCATCACCTGTCCAATCATATGGGTTTTCTTTTGCTCCCTTCACTTTCCTACCATGTAAGTAAAAGCCAAATATTGGAATAAAATTTAACCATATGTTAGTCCCAAAATGGTCTTGTTTTGTGCCAAGTGGATGTTCGGCCCTGTATCTCTTTATTTCTAGTAATAATCAGAATATCCACCTGTCTTAAGTAATTCAGAGTTCTCATACGAAGAAAAAATATCATAGCGCACTGTACTCTCTAAAGTAATTCAATAACATTTCATAGTGTACTGTCTTATCAAATCTGCACTAACCTGGCGTGTTGCCGTTATTTTCTACTTCATCAGGATTGGCTCCCCATTTAATCAACGTCTGTAAACAACCAAGTCTACCATGATATGCTGCGTAATGTACCGGCATCCACCCATTCCTATCAACAGCATTTACATCCTACAACGTAATGAAAATACAAATTAAATGGGGTTTAACATCCTACTTTTCGGGAGGGGGGAAAGGGTGTCAAGATTTGTCTATCTTGGTGTCCAAATTTGTCCATCAAGGGGTTAATATTGATCCATTCGTAGACATGATTTGTGTATCCAGTAGTCAAGATTTGGTTACCCGGTGTCAATATTGGGCTATACCACCCGGTGTCAATATTGGGCTATACCACCCAGTGTCAACATTGGACTATACCACCCAGTGTCAACATTGGACTATACCACCCAGTGTCAACAGTGGGCTATACCACCCAGTGTCAATATTGGGCTATACCACCCAGTGTCAACATTGGACTATACCACCCGGTGTCAACAGTGGGCTATACCACCCAGTGTCAACAGTGGGCTATCCCACCCAGTGTCAACAGTGGACTATACCACCCAGTGTCAACATTGGACTATACCACCCAGTGTCAACAGTGGGCTATACCACCCAGTGTCAACAGTGGGCTATACCACCCAGTGTCAATATTGGGCTATACCACCCAGTGTCAACATTGACCTGGTGTCAACATTGATCTGCCCGGTGTCAATATTACGCTTCCTGATGTCAACAATGGTATGTCCGATCTGTTCTAAGAAAAAAACATAAAAGTATACTCACGACTCCTGATCGAAGAATGGCATTTAAGCTAAAGGCATGACCATGTGAAGCAGCCAGATGAGTTGGTGTACAGCCACGGACATCTTTCTCTGCTAAACTCACTCCACTATTCGTTAATGCCTTTAAAATACATTAAACAATCAAATAAATCACATAGAACACTCATTTAAAACAGACATTCAAAACAGTCAAATAGAGCAGCCACTAAACAGTCAAACAGAACAGTCAAATAAAACAATCAAATACAACAGTCCAATAAAACAGCCAACTAAAACAGTCAAATAGAACAGTCAAATAAAACAATCAAATAGAATAGTCAAAATGAACAGCAGTCGAATAAAACAGTCAAAAAGAACAGTCAAATACAACAGCCACTAAACAGTCAAATAAAACATTCTCTTTAGTGGTCCGAGAGATCGAGTTAAAGTTAAAGTCAGAATTTGTTAGTGTAACTACCTGTATACACAATATTAGTCAAAAAAGAAAGAACGGTCAAATAAACATTTACTTATGTGGTCCTAGAGAGTTAAAGTTTAATTGAGAATAAGTTAGCATATCTACCTGTATACAGCCATCCTGACCTCGTATGGCTGCTATATGAGCTGCCGTCCAACCTTTAGGTGTGGTGATGTTCGGATCTGCTCCATGCCACAATAACCAATGTACACACTGTAATAGAGAGAGAGAGAGAGAGAAATAGGGTTTAACCTCCTCTCGACACAAACAAGGTCATTTTGGGACTAACATATGGTTCAATATTATTTCATTAATTCACTTGTACTTAGGGGTCTTTAGAAGCGGGAGGAAACCTGAGTGCCCGGAGGAAACCCACGAGGTTGAGAAGGCGTCCCTATCTCAATGCCACATACGCTCACACCAGGACACGAAACCACGCCATTTGACTAATTGACAGGCTTTATGATACAGTGCACGTACGCTAACCATTCACCCATCCAACCCCCCCCCCCCCCCAGTGAGTATGGAGCTTGTTCACTAACCTGATTGCATCCAGGTGTTGGAAGAGGAACTTCCTCACGATTTTTTGGTGTAGTAACCCATATCAGTGGCATCAAAGAGAGAGAGAGAGAGAGAGATGGGGTTTAACATCCTCTCGACACAAACAAGGTCATTTTGGGACTCACACATGGTTCAATTTCATTTCATTAATTCGCTTGTACTTAGGGGTCTTTAGAAGCGGGAGGAAGCCGGCGGCCCCAGAGAAAACCCACGAGGTTGGACAGTTGATTCAATGAAAGACCTTATGTAGGGGTCCTTAGCAGTGGGAGGAAGCCTGCGGCCCGAGAGAAAACGCACAAAGTTGGACAGGCAACCTATTCCGGGGAATGGAAACCCTGCCAGTTGATTCAATGACAGACCTATTGATACATACAGCACGCACACGCTAACCATTTGGTAAGGCCTGGCATGAAACAGGATGTAGGTGTTGAATGCCACGCCAAACTAAGATTTCTATATGATTTGCCGTTTGTCAATTATAATTTCACCACGAATAGTCGGAAATGTCGCTGTCCAGGTAAACTTTAGCTCAAGATATTTCCAAGGGAATTTTCTCTGCAAAAACCAAGATCGAACCGGGTCCAATTTCTGATTGAGAATTTACTCAGAAGAAATTTTATTATTTAATAAACTCAAACTACCTCTAAAGCACCACGTAATTGTGTTATTATTTCCGGTGTAAATGAGTTTTAAGTGTGAGAATGACACCTATGATCGTATAATAGGGAGTTGACAACATATTGAGCAAGAGACATAGAAATAATTATGTTTTGACTTTCTTAGAAAATATAAAATTCTCGCTTTAATAAAATCAAATTACCTCCAAAGCACCATTATTACACGCTGTGTGCAACGGTGTAAATTTATCCACATCCTCTACTTCGTTGATACTGCCACCATTTTTGGTCATAAATTCTAGTGATAAGACGTCACATTGTTTCACAGCTTCGTGGATCGTGTGGGGTCGATGGGGTATAACTTTACCTGAAATAAGGGAAACAAATGGATTTAGAGAGAGAGTGAGAGAATGGGTTTTAACGTCCACTCGACACAAACTAGGTCATTTCGGGACTAACATATGGTTTTATTTTATTTCAATAATTCGTTTGTACGTAGGGGTCTTTAGCAGTGGGAGGAAAACCTGAGCAGCCGGAGAAAAACCCACAAGGTTGGACAGGCTGCTCTTATAGTTATTGCCACGTGTGACGTACGACCGGGGATTCGAAACCACGCCAGCTGACTCAATGACACATGCTAACCATTCAGCCATCCAACACAACCCCACCCCATTGTATTTGGGAGGCCTATCATCAATTGGTTGTAATTATTCATGGGCAAGGCACAAAACGAGAGTTCCATGAGTCACGTCACTTAAGTTAATCTAGCACCAAAATAAAAATTGATGCTAAATTTAAAACATTAGGCAAGGTCAATTTTGCCATTAATTGACATCAATTAATAAATGACGTCAAAATTGAAAGTGAATATGTGCCGCTTCTTTATGTCAGTATATATATTAATAATGACACTAATTTTAATAACAACACAACGCCTTCTCTGAGTCTGACACAAGAACTGAGAAGAGTAACCTTTCCCTTTTACACATTTAGATTTAGTGTCATATATACGTTTACTAAGGATTCATTTTCTTTATATAAATAAAATATGGTTCATATCTTAGTTATATCAATATTTTAATACATTTAACATTTAGGCTAACAGTACCTACCAGGCATTTTGGTGATTTTTGACATTCATTCAACAAAAAATTGTTATTTTCGTTACTGTTTACATCGGGAGTCAATCACGCAGCAGACACGACTTTCGACTAATTTCATTGGATAATTCTGGAAATGGATAATTTCGAAATATATTAATATTTCTGTTGAAAGATAAACTTACCTTTTTTCACAAATTGTTTCTATTTCTATAGATGTAATAACATTTAAAGAGATTAATTTTGTCGTTTTTCATGTAATTTTATCTGCCGAGCAGCAGGTGCGTTCAATGACCTTGACCATTTGTTTACTTCCGGTACACGGAACACGTGTTTCAGAAAACGTAAACGGTGTTATAGATATAAGTATAAGTTGAAAATTACTTCTAAGGATAATTGTTTTGTATTATTTCTTGTTTGTGTCAATGCCAAAGTTGTAAAATGAATAATCCTCCGAACCCATATTCGCGTCCACCTAATTTTCATAATGGACAACAGGGGATAATGAATCCGACAAACTTTGGTTTTGGAAGTGGACAGAATCCGCAGCAACCACAACAACAAATGAATTTTTATAACCATCCGCCAATGAACATGAACGGTTTTAATAATAATAACAACGGTAGTATGCAGTCAGGCAGGATGCCATATCCAAATAATCAGTTTAATCCGCAAAGTTTCAGGAATAATAATAATGGTTTCCGTGGTAATCGCCCTGTCAATAATATCTGGTCTTCCCACGGCCAGTCACCGCAATCTGTTCCGCCACATTTCTCACAACAACAGCATTGCCATCAAGCCCAGGGTAATTTTCCTAGGGCTAGGCATCTTAATCCGGGCCAGTTTGATCCGTCTAGGAATCCAGGCCAGTTTGATCCGTCTAGGAATCCGGGCCAGTTTGATCCGTCTAGGAATCCGGGCCAGTTTGATGCATCTAGGAATCCGTATGAGAATAAAACTAAAAGATTTAATTCAAATAGAGGGCAATTTAAAGCGCAGAATAAAGGACCACAACCAAATAACCAGAACAAGAAAAATAATAAGGATAAGGTAATTAAATTGAATGGCTAGGTAGCACGAATTACCCAAATACACCATTATTTCAAAAAGTCATTAAAATGATTTATGTAGGCTATCGCACTATCAGTTATTGATAATTTACCAAATTATTATTTTTAGTTTAAAGTTGTAGCATTTTTGTTTCAAAAATGACCCTGAAATTCAAAATATGATTTCCAAGCTATTCCAATGGTTACGTCAAAACTTGCCAGGAAATCACAGTTTGAGCTTCATTTTTAATACGAAAACACTGCGATTGTTATTTTGTTATTTTTCCGACATCCAATGCACAAAACCCCCATTCTAGAAAAAATGGCGTCTCGCTGTGCATTGTGGGAAGGCCCGAGTAAACTCGTGAGGAAGCTGTTATTGCTTTCATGGGTTTTCTCTGACCAACTTTCGAAAAGCACCGATTTTACGTTAATTTTAAGGATGGAGGATATTTCATATGATGTGATAGAGACACAGATGGTTGATGCATGTAAAGAATACCACAGAAAGCACATTCTGAAGTATACAGATTACAAAAAGGCCAAATGAAAACTTCAAAACAAACAGAGCTGTCAAAACTTTACCTTCGTATCCATCAGCTGATCGTTGTCACTTTAGCTACACAAACTCCTTTTTGCGGCCTTCACACTTAAAGATAGTGCTTTCTGAGGTATTCTTTACATGCATCAACCATCTGTGTCTCTATCACATCATATGAAATATCCTCCATCCTTAAAATTAACGTAAAATCGGTGTTTTTCGAAAGTTGGTCAGAGAAAATCCATGAAAGCAATAGAAGCTTCCTCGCGAGTTTACTCAGGCCTTCCCACAATGCACAGCAAGACGCCATTTTTCTAGAATGGGGTTTTTGTGTATTCATGTTAATTCTCCATATTTTTATTTTATGCAGGTGGATAAAAGAGATTTGGCGGAGAATAATATGTTTTATTGTGATATATGTGATCGTGGATTTAAACGGGACGACATCTACACAAAACATGTGGGCGAACATCAACAGGTAAATTTAATGGGGTTTAACTTCAAATACTATTCTCCATTGACTGGGCTAAGTTGGGTTGAATTGCCGAAAATGGTTAGCCGATGGGCGCTTTATCATAAAGCCTGTCTTTGAGTCAACTAGTGTGGTTTTGATTTTTGAAATAAAACTAAACCATGTTAGTCCTGAAATGACCTAGTTTGTGTCGAGTGGGTTCAACCCCATTTCTACCCTCCGGGTCCCTCCCTCTCTCTCTCTCTCTCTCTCTCTCTCTCTCTCTCTCTCTCTCCTAAAGTTATATGAAAAAAGGCTAAAATGCTTCTGATGTGTAATACAATATGTAGTTATCTCCCTTGCAGTGTAAAGTTGAAGGATGTCCATATGTTGCAGCTCCTAAATTAGTTCGGCTTCACTTTGATTTGGTAAGTATAACATTATTTAATGTTAAAAAAAACCCTAACTACTTGATGTTTTAAAGCCCCAATAACACTCTTGTTGTAACTGAATAATTTGTCCCAATCTTTATTCTGGTCAACAAATTGTACTATTTTATAATATTCCAATTAATAAATGATACAAATTTCATCCTAACCCACCTAATTTTAAAAATTGGAAAAATTCAACTACATGCCGTAACATGGTTTGGAAAGCCTTACGTAAGCACTTCCGAATGCAACTTGGATTTAAACATATTTTCAAACCCCCTGGACAGGCAAGATAGGTTGTAATGGATAATTTACACAACAGGTAGGACACTTAAACATCTAGTAGTTAGAATAAGGCTGATTTTTTTTTTCTGGACCTGTCAAACCAACAGGAGTGTTATTGTCCCTTTAAAGAAGTAATAAAAGCTGGACAGGCTGGTACATATGCGTGGACACTGGATCAAAAAGGGTATTGAACCCAAAACGTTAAATTATTAAACGATCCTTTAACTCTACAAGTCTGTTCTTGTACTCTGTTTTGCGGGGATTCGTTAATTTTATTATACTTGATGTTTTATATAGCAACACAGAACTGGTTTCGCCAAGAAAATATGGTGTACGGAATCCAAAGAAGAATTGGATGCTTGGATTAATGAAAGGAAAAGGTAAGATTGGGTGGGAAACGAAAAGAAATGGAGAGAGAGAAAGAGAAATGGGGTTTAATGTCCACTCAACGCAAACTACATCATTTCGGGACTAACTTATGGTTCAATTTTATTTCAGTAATTGGCTTGCTTGTTAGGGTCTTTAGCAAAGAGAGGACCCAGAAAAAACCCACGAGGCTGTACAGGCAACCCTACTCCTTGCCACGTACAACTGGGGATTCGAAACCACGCCATTTGAGTCAATGACAGGATTAAGAAATGAAATGGGGTTAAATCCAATATGCACGTTCTATCATAAGGTCGGCCATTGAGTCAGCTGGCTTGTTTTCAATTTTCAGTTGTACGTGACAAGAAGTAGGGTCGCCTGTACAACTTTTGTGTGTTTTCTCTGGGTCCTCTATTTCCTCCCACTGCCAAAAATCCGTACGTGCCAGCAAATTATTAAAGTAAAATTGAACCATGTTAGTCCTGAAATGACCTGGTTTATGTCAAGTGGATGTTAAACCCCATTTCTCTCTCTCTCTCTCTATACTGGGCTAATCAAGATGGCCATATGCTGTACAGTGTGCTATAAGGGTTCTTTTGCCCCGACAGCCGCACTACAGCCTACTCTTATATCAAATTCCAACTGTTAGAAGGTCTTTTACGTACACAAATGGTAACCTTCTTTGACCTTTGCTTTTGACCCATCCAAATGACTAGACACCGTTCCTTGTTCAGCCCTTCGTCCTGCACCACTGACAAGGCGAAACCCCGCTGTTAAAGGAGCTAAATCGCTAACATCTGGGATCCAGAAATTGACAAAAGTTGGTCGAAACTCATATAATACTGTAATATGAATGTATATAAACTGATTTACATTAAATGCTTTCTGTTTAACTCCAATTTCAAATCAGTTATGTTCGGCGAAACAAGCCATTCAGTCTCAACCCAGTGCATTTTTTTTAGCGCCTGGTTATTCCAGTCCACATATGCAGTGTGATACAGTGCAATGTGTCTAGCCTCGTCCCTCGAGTCTCTCAATAAAACTAGGACCGGAGCGCAATATGGTACACGATTCGTGTACCAATGTTAGAAAAATTCTTTTATCTTAAGTATCGGATATCAGAAGCTCATCTTTTCCTGGTAAGTTTACATCATCAATGTTGATTTAAATTGACCAATAATTCGTGTTTTCGATGTCGAAGATTTTGGAGGATTTTGAGTTACGGACTTAGGTCCTTTAAATCATAAGGAAAGATTTGGTGGGATTAATTGTTGGATCGATCCTATCTTATTAAAACCCAGATTGTAGTCAGTGTGACGGATTAGCCAATGGAACTGCCTGTTTCAGCGACTTCTTGGCTGTGGGTAAAATTACTAGAACCGTGAATGCTGATTGATTAATCAATGTCTGACGACGTCATAGGGTCAAAAGCTGATGGTATGATCCCTGAAACGACCTTCCAGGGGGGAGTGGATGCCTGAATGGTTATCGTGTGAGCACGCTGTATCATAAAGTCTGTCATTGAGTCAACTGGCGTGGTTTCGAATCCATGGTTTGTACATGGTTTTTTCCAGGTCTTCCGGTTTCCTCACAGTGTTAAAGACCCCTACGCCCTACGTCAAGTGGACGTTAAACCCCATTTCTCTACATGTATCTCTATCCAGTACAACTGGTCAGATCTTTATAAAAAATTGAAATGAATTATTTTAATCAGATTGTAGTATATACACACTTGACTTCTAAAATCACTTAGAGGGATGACACTGGGTCAAAAGCCTATCGTATGATCCCTGACACGACCTTCCAGATCTTTATAAAGAAACGAAAATGAAATATAGATCTGTATTTTAATCAGATTGTAGTATATACACACTTGACTTTTAAAATCACGGAGAGGGATGACGTTGGGGAGTTACACTTAGCTTACAATATCAACTTTTTATTATTTCTAAATTAAATTGTTAAGAAAAAAAACCAGTGTTAGACATGCTAACCAGGCAGTGCGGATGTCGATCACAGTATTGGTCGAGAACGTCCACTGGAATTTTGCAGCATGGTTTCCCCCATGTCAGGAGATGCATGATGAAGGGCCTGGCATATTTTAACCCTTATTCTCGCATGTTTTATTTTTTGAATTTTCAGGAAATATCCCACAGCCTCAAATATACTGAAAAAGAAAATGGAAGTAGAAGAAAAACAATCGAGAGGAGAAGTGTTAGAAACTAAACAGTTTGGGTAGGTATCTATGGTAACCCAGAAATATATTTTTCCTATATATATTAGCATACTTTATGCAAGAGCTAAATTTGCCTATTGCAGGTCTTTCTTTTAGACTCAGGGGTTATCCGGCCTTTTGAATTGATATTATTAATACAAGTCTAGCACTAAGTTGAAAATATCAGGTGCTATTTCATCAGTGCCAGACATTTTGTCAGGTACATCTAAAACCGTTATTTTCAGGCTTGTTCACTCCAAGTTAGAGGTCCACTTCTCAAATAGTGTTTACATATTATGAGTTTTTAAAAAGAATCTCAAATCATGTTTAACAAATAACATTGTCTCCGTGTTCGAGAAAAAATCAACTTTGAAATCTTATCGATAAACAAATCCACGCCAGGTTACCTTAAAAATCTAGTATGAATGTATCAACCTAAACGATCATCAGAAGGGAAACTATTATTGGATGTACCTGCCTATAATTTGAAAACATTTGGATCCAGAACTGTTCGATACAGCACATCAATTGTTTGGAATACACTTCAAGAAAATATCTGACAATGCGAATCTGCGTCAGTTTTGAAATCAAAAATGAAAACTTGGTTATTTATTCACAATCATTAACACCCCAAAGCAAGACCATTTTCTATCGCCTAATGCGTTCCCTAGTGGATTGAATAGTTGCGCGATACAAATATTATTATTCTGTCAGACTTACACATCACACTTACCTCAGATTACTTAAACAAATGGTCAATATGTTCCCCCTCCTGCTGTAAGCACCTTCTTCAGCAAGAACTTAAAGATTTGTTTATTGCTTTAAACCTATTTCTGTAAATTTTGATTTGCCCGATTTTTATCCTTCAGTGATTTTCTGTAAATGGTACGTCCATCTTCGCAAAATATGTATGGAGTAAGGCAGTGGCTCTCTAGCCTCGAAGCCGTAGATTCGATCCTGGTATTGGCCGAGAAAGCCCATCTAGATTTCCCTCTTTGTCAGTGGTGTAGGATGGAGGGCCTGACAAGGACAGCTGCTGTGTAATTATTGTTCGGATAGGACGGAGAACCAAGGTCCAGACATGCACGTGAAAGATCCCTTGACAGTTGCCACTGTCCAGGCAAAATTTCCCTCATTCCTACAATTCATAGATTTAAAGCGTTTGTAAAATAATGTGTGTTGTGTATCTCTTTGTACGTTGAAATTTAATTTTATTAACAGAAAAATGCGGGATAGACAAAAAAAACGAGGCAGAAACAGAAATAACAATTTTAAAAGAAAAGCAGAAGATGAAGGCGAAAAAGAAATAATCGAGAAAAAGATAAAAACTAGTCCAAAGGTACCATTTATTCACTTATTATTCGTTATGATAAATAGTTGACTGTGCAATGGATTTTATTTAACGGGAGTTGATTTCAAACACACATGTGAGTTTTTAATATCAATTATTCAGTATTTTGTTCACAATCACAGAAATCCGTTTATAATTTACCACGCACGGTTTAGACAGTAGGGATTATATTGATATTGCACAAGTATTTAAATATTACGCAATTTGTCCACTTTGTAGAACCTTTTCTTTTTAATTCGTTGCCCTTAGACATGGAAGAATCAAAGTTATATTTAAAGACAGTCTATTTGACAAGAATAAAAGAATCGACCTGACATTAAAAACGCACGAAGTATTGTTTGCCGTGCATAAAATCTGTATTGATGGATTATGTTATTTGATAAGTATTTTGGTTGATTATTCGACACATCATTCCTAATAGGGAGATAGGCATGTTTCTATTACTTATGGGGGGGGGATGGCCGAATGGTTAGCACGTGAGGCCTGCATCATAAAGGCCTGTCATTGAGTCAACTGGTGTTGTTTCGAATCCCTGGTTGTATGGGACAAGGAGTAGGCAAGGAGTAGGGTCGCCTGTCCAACCTTGTGGATTTAATCTAGTTTCCTTCCACTGCTAACAACCTTAACACACAAGCAAATTTGAAATTAAATTAAACCATATGATTTCTCTCTCTCTCTCGCTTCTATTACTTATTAAAGAATAAATATGTAAAAACCTTTGTGGAACGCTCAGACTTTGCTGCTGTGTGTGTATGTTACGTAGGACCAATTCATTCTCCACTCACATACAGAATCACAAGAATAAAAATGCAAAAAAACTTTGTGAAATGCTTTGACTTAGTTGCTGTGGGAATATGTTTTGTTGCCTAGTAACCTGTTTTTTATTCTAATTATAGAAAGATAGTGATCCACTAGGAATGTTAATACAAAGTGATCCAGGTTAGTATAAGTACAACACACAGAGAAGTACATCAATCTGATTAAAACACAGATCCCATTTCGTTTCGTTTTTTATAGTTCAAAGTTTCGTACGACCCCTGACACAACCTTCCAGTACAACTAGTCAGTTCTTCATATAGTGTAGACTGTCGAAAGTATAAAAAAACGAAATGAAATATAGATGTGTATTTTAATCAGATTGTTCCCTGAATGGCTACCATAGTCAAACATGGGTTCTGTATAGAAAACCGGAATACTAAAAATTTCAGTCAAATTACTTTATTCTGAGCTGGGGTGGTTGGATGGCTGAATAGTTAGCGTGCGCACGCTGTATCATAAAGCATGTCATTGATTCAACTGGTGCGGTTTCGAATGCCCGGTTATATGTGGCAAGGATTATTGAAATAAAATTACACCATGTGTTAGTCCCAAAATGACCTAGTTTGTGTTGAGTGGATTTTAAACCCCATTTCTTACTCTTACTCTTATTCTGAGCTAAGTTCTAAATGTTAGAAGTTTTTTTAAGAATAACTTAGTTGCGGGGATCACATGGCTAAGTGGGTAGGGCGCTGACTCGCTAGCCAAGAGGTGGGGTGTTGGATCCCTGCATTGGCATATAAAGTTCATCTCGATTTTCCGGCATGATTTCCCCTTGTAAGTGATGCAGACAGAGGGCCTGAAAAGGACAGCTCTCTAGTTGTTCAGATGGGAGAAAAAAACGAGGTCCCATGTACACATTGGCGTGCACGTAAAAGATCCCCTGGCAAAATTTCCCTCCTAGCACACTGTATTATGCCCGTCTTCAATTAGCCCAGGTTAGGTGCAGAAGCAGAGGATGTTAAACACCATTTCATTCATTCATTCATTCATGCTACCTTTGTTACAATAAAAAACATTCTTGATTTTCTATGATCATTAACCCTTTGAATCCTGACTATACATGGGGTGTTGTACGTCCCTCCATGGATTTACAGGACGTCATATTAATTATGACATCAACGTAATTGGAGCTTGACAGGCCCCTAAGTCTGGGTATATGCGATACAACATAGTAGCCATTTTTGCAGCATTTTATGCTTCTAAGGGTAAATTTAGTTCTATCTTTTTATATGTTTATTTTTTAGAATGTGAAGATTCGATGGTATGTGAACCAACTAATGCACTGGCAGCCATTTTAACATGTTACGCAGATTCTGATGAGGGTAAATCTGATACAGGTATTGATGATCTTATGTTTATTTCATCACGATTTTCTGGTGTGGTTTCCCCTTGTCAGTGGTGCAGGACAGCTGTCTAGTTTTTTGGATGGAAAACTGAGGTCCTGTGTACATATAAAAGATCCCTTGGCAGTTCAAATTAAAAAATACAAGTAGGCCGTAGCACATTGTATGGCGTACGTCCGTCTTCATTATACCAGTCAGAGCAGAACATTAAACCCCATTTCTTTTTTTATTAGATGAAATGGAGGTGTACTTTAGATGATAAGGTCTGTCATTGAGTCAAGTTGTGTGGTTTGGATTCCCCACTTGTACATGACAAGGAGTAGGGTCAGCTGTCCAGCTTTGGGGGTTTTCTCTTGGTCTTCCGGTTTCCTCCCCTGTTACAGACCCTACACACACACGCGAATTATTGAAATTATTGTATTGAAATAAATTTGAATCATGTGTTAGTCCCGAAATGAACTAGTGTGAGTCCGGTGACCAGTAAACCCAATTTTTCTCTCTTTTTCCCTAGACCTAAAATGTACAAACTTAAAAAGATTCAGATTTGTTTTTTTTCTTTTACTTTTTTAACATATTTTTCTGTTTCTATTTTGTTCCAGAGGATGACAATATTACAAAAGTTGCAGACACGAAGAAAACTAAAATGGAAAATGATAATGTTTTGGAAGCTGAGAAAACTGAAATTATTGATGATAAAAAAAATACAAGGAAGAGGAATAAAGATGGAGAAATGAATGATAATAATAATAACAATAACAAATCGAAAGTAGTGAAAAATAACCAAAATACGAAACCAAACAACGGACATAACCCGTACAACAAACAATCTTTATTAGAAATGGTCAGTATAATCTATTATTTCTTTCCATTTCGGGGAGTTGGGTGGCTGGATGGGACGAAAAACCAAAGTCCCATGTATACCTTGGTATAATGCAATTCAGCACGATTTGTATCAAGAGACTCAAAGAACAAGGACAGAGACATATTCCACAATTTCTTATCTGGAGAGTAGACTGGACAAACCAGAAGCTAGAGGTTGCCATTTGATTACGACTTCTGGTGTATTTTATCGAATGTAACTGATTAGAAATTAGCTTATGTACATTCATATTACATTTTTATATGAGGAGGGGGATTGGATGGCCAAATGGTTAGTATATGCACGCTGTATCATAAAGCCTGTCATTGAGTCAACTGGCATAGTTTCGAATCCCCGGTTGTACATGCCAAGGAGTAGGGTCGCTTGTCCAACCTCGTGGATTTTTTGCGCCTCCTTTGGTTTCCTGCTAAAGCGAAATATTGAAATAAAATTAAACCATGTGTTAGTCTGGAATGACCAAGTTTGTGTCGAGCGGTCATTAAATCTCATTTTTCTCTCTCTATTTTGAGGAGTTAGTTGGCCGAGGTCCCATGTACACATAAAAGATCCCTGGGCAGTATGAATTTGATATAAGAGGAAGCCGTAGTGTTGCTGCTCAGGGCAAAATTTCCCTCATAGCACACTGTATTGTCGTCTTCATTAGTCCAGTCAGGAGCAGAACAGTAGGATGTTAAACTCCATTTCATTTCTGTTATTGTGTCAAATTTCTTTGTCTCTATCTCCTTGCGTGTGACTGTGCATGACAAGGAATAGGGTTGCAGGTCCAACCTTGTAGGTTTTCTCCCACTACTAAAAACCCCTAGGCACAATTAAATTTCTAAAATAGGCGAGGGTGTGGGGATGGTTTAATTAAATTTCTAAAATAGGCGAGGGTGTGGGGATGGTTTAATTAAATTTCTAAAATAGGCGAGGGTGTGGGGATGGTTTAATTAAATTTCTAAAATAGGCGAGGGTGTGGGGATGGTTTAATTAAATTTCTAAAATAGGCGAGGGTGTGGGGATGGTTTAATTAAATTTCTAAAATAGGCGAGGGTGTGGGGATGGTTTAATTAAATTTCTAAAATAGGCGAGGGTGTGGGGATGGTTTAATTAAATTTCTAAAATAGGCGAGGGTGTGGGGATGGTTTAATTAAATTTCTAAAATAGGCGAGGGTGTGGGGATGGTTTAATTAAATTTCTAAAATAGGCGAGGGTGTGGGGATGGTTTAATTAAATTTCTAAAATAGGCGAGGGTGTGAGGATGGTTTAATTAAATTTCTAAAATAGGCGAGGGTGTGAGGATGGTTTAATTAAATTTCTAAAATAGGCGAGGGTGTGAGGATGGTTTAATGTGTTTAGATTATAAGGTCTGTCATTGAGTCAAGTGGTTTGGATTCCTAGGTTTCGATTTGATTCCCGACATGCACATGACAAGGAGTATGGTCACCTGTTCTCCTGTTTCCTCCCTCAACTAAAGACTGCTACCCACAATTGAATTACTGAAGTAAAATGAAACCATGCTTGTGTTGAGTGGACATTAAACAAACTCACTCTCTCTCATTGCCTCTCTCCCACTCTCTCTCTCTCTTTCTCTCTCGGGGATCACGGTGGCTAAGTGGATACGGCGCTGGTTCGCTAGCCTGGAGGTTGAGTGTTCGAGACCTGCATTGGCCGAGAAAGTTCATCTCGATTTTCCGGCGTGATTTCCCCTTGTCAGTGATGCAGAAGGAGGGCCTGACAAGGACAGCTGCCTAGTCGTTCGGATGGGACGAAAAACCGAGGTCCCGTGTACAAATTGGAGTGCACGTAAAAGATCCCTTGGCAGTTGGAATTCGATATAAGAGTAGGCCGTAGCGCCGCTGCCCGGGCAAAATTTCCCTCATTGCACACTGTGGCGTATGCCCGTCTTCAATTAGCCCAGGTACGGTGCTTAAGCGTAGGACGTTAAACCCCATTTCATTCATTCATTCATTCATTCATTATTGACAGTGAAGGGGGGGTTGGGATGGCCTAGTTGTCTAGAGTGCGCGCTTAGACCTCTAACTGGCCGGTCACCTCTGGCTTGCGGCTGTGGTTTTGAGCTCTGGTGTGGGCGTATGTGGCATGGAGATAGGGCCCCGTCTTCTCAACCTCTTGGGTTTCCTCCGGGCACTCCCGTTTCCTCCCAGTGCTAAAGACACCTACCCGCAAGCGAATTATTGAAATAAAATTAAACCATATGTTTGTCCGGAAATGACCTAGTTGTGTTGAGTTGACGTTAAACCCCATTTCTCTCTGTCATCTTTATTGGCCGTGAAACTAATAATTCATCGACCTGTTTTAAATCTGATGGATTCCAAGCTAAGAGATTATCTAGAGTTTGTAGATAATTAAATGATCAAAGTTTAATTACAATGTTTTTATTAGTAATTAATCATATTCCTTTTATCTTTACAGTTATTAGCGAAAGAAATTCGACATGAGAGGAATGTTATTCTACAATGTGTACATTATATAGTCAAAAAGAATTTCTTCAGTAAAGAAGATGATGAGAGACAGAATACTGATACACGATAAACTGTGTATTCGGATATACCATAAACAGTGTATAAACCATAAACAGTGTATACACCATAAACAGTGTATTCACCATAAACAATGTATTCAGATAAACCATAAACAGTGTATAAACCATAAACAGTGTATAAACCATAAACAGTGTATAAACCATAAACTGTGTATACACCATAAACAGTGTATAAACCATAAACAGTGTATAAACCATAAACAGTGTATACACCATAAACCGCGTATAAACCATAAACAGTGTATAAACCATAAACAGTGTATACACCATAAAAAATATATAGGGATAAACCATGAACAGTTTATAATGTTCATAAACAAAGGGTTTTGTATTTAAACCCCCATCTTCATTAGCTCAGTTTTGGAGCAGAACTGTAGGACATTAAACCCCATTTCATTTATATTTAAACAAAAAAAAACATATTAAAAATATTGAAAAATGTTTTTTTCTCTTCATTAATATTTGTGGTTATTTTATGCGACCAGGAACATGAAGACATAGCTAAATAAGGCGGGCGGGTGATTTAAGGGAAATTTCCAACTTTTTTTCCATTTCCAACTGTCAAGTTTGCTTTTAAGTGCACATCAATGACTACATTTGACAATGGGCTTATGTCCCATCTGAACTTCCCACGCCCTATGTCCTGCTCAACAGGTTTTCACCTTGTTAATTGTGCAGGATGGAGGGGCCTGGCAAGGACAGCTGTCTAGTCATTTGGATGGAACAGAAAACAGAGGTCTTGTGTACACGTTGGCATGCACGTAAAAGATCCCTTGGCAGTTGGAATGTGACGTAAGGGTAGGCCGTAACACTGCTGCTTGTGCAAAATGTCCTTCAGTCTGTTCATAGCACACTGTATGGCATATGCCTATCTTCTTTAGCCCAGTCTGAGCATTTCATTCATTGCATTCTGTAAGAACTAAATCTGCCTATTGCAGATCTTTGGTTTGGCCTCAAATGTTATATAAATCATAAGTAACACATTTATTCAAATGCCACGCCCATAATTGTTATTTTCAATGGATTTAAACAAGATCACTTGTTGATAATCTAATCTCAAAATAGATAATCGAGATATTGTTTATTATCGTAACAATTTAAGAAATGCCAATTGAGACCACACTGTTCTTGAATCTTGAAACATGATAACTCCGGAATGAAGTTATTTCGCTGATAGTCTCTTTTCATTACCTGTTTTCATTATCTTTTTTTAAAAAAAAAACTATTTTAACGAGAACTGTCAGTTCTTGATCGAAATCTTTCATAATGTATCTTTAATATAACTAGTATAGCGAAAACTGTCCGCTGTTAATCTATATCTTACATAATGTATCTTTACTATTATAGTGAGAACTGTCAGCTCTTTATCTAAATCTTACATAACGCATCTGTAATATAACTATTACAGCTAGAACTGTCATTTTGGGGATCTAAATCTTACATAATGTATCTTAGCTCGTTTTCTAAATCTTACATAATGCATCTGTAATATAACTATTACAGCTAGAACTGTCATTTTTGGGATCTAAATCTTACATAATGTATCTTAGCTCGTTTTCTAAATCCTACATAATGTATCTTAGCTCGTTTTCTAAATCCTACATAATGCCCCTATTATAAGTCAATGAGGTCTGTCAGCTATCAATACACCCTACACGAATCATAAACAGGTCACTCTGGGTGATCTGGGTCTTTGAGGCTTGGGACTTGTGTCTTGAGGGGATGCAACAAGGTTGTGCATTGGAAGTGGGCTTTTAGGACGCGCACCTTGTTCCGGTGACCACTCGTTATTGCTGGTAATTTGGGAAGCTCGTGGTACTGTAGATGGGGTTTTAACAGTAGGAACCCGTGACAGTTCATTGACGCCAGCGCCTTCCCTTCGATTCGTTTGTGCACCTTCTGATTTGTCCAATGATTTGGTGTCCATGTTGGCACCAGTTGAGGTGCATCTTGTGTTCTCATCCCGTCTGGTCGTTGTCTCCGAGATGGTGTCTGTCGAGGTGTTGGTTGTAGTCCCCGGGGAAGTCGTGGTTCCAGTGCTAGTCATTGTCACCGAGATGGCAGTTGTGCCCAACGTTACTGTTGTCCCAGAGGTGGCGGTTGTTGCCCCATCTGTCGTTGGCGGAACTAGATCAAGGGTTGACGTTGACTTGTCCTTGTTCTCAATCTTTTTAGAATCTAGGACAATCTCCTGATTGGACAGTTGCACACCTTCGACGATTCCAGAAGTTCTGATTTTTACCGAGTATGTTTGAGATTTGCCATCAGCGGAACGTACGGGAATAAATTCAACGTTCGGAAAGTCCATGAAAACATCCTTTAAATTGTCGATGTAAAATGAAGACACGACTTCGCCGCCTTTGCGTTTCCTAATGGCGACCGGTGCTTTGTTTAGAGGCATAGTGATGATTGTGTCCAGAGTAAAGTCATAAGATACATCTCTGTGTTTTAAAATCACGCCTGTGATATAGCTGTGTCTCTTCTCTACAGAGATATCACTTGTCGTTTCCATCACCAGCGTATCCTCAAAATTCTCGGCATCGGTCTTCGTCACTTGCAAGGACATGTTGACACCCCCAGAGGAACTTCCTCCAGCAACTGGAAGTCCAAGAGAAAATTGAGCCTTCCCACCAAACGTGAATCCTTTCTGAAACGTAACAGTCACGCTTGCCTTACGCGTGCGTTCAAATCTGAATTTGTACGTTTGATCTGTTCCCGTGTTGTTACGGAATTCTGTTCTGAGATCTGAAGTATGGTCGCCATGTTTGTGATCGTATCCTGAGCGGGAAGATTCTTTCTTGATTTGACGAGGAGTCAGCTGCTGGTTCACGTCTTCTGTGTGGTAGAAATTCAGAGGAACGTCAACAATAAAATCACGTCGACGTAAAAATGTTTTAGCACACACACCCTGAGTAGACTTAAAATTGTTCCAGGCGAAATCTTCTAAAATCTTTTTGATGTCCAGGATTTCGTACTCCTCGGTACGCGGTGCCCCACGCACGCAGCACAACATTGCAATTTTCATACAGCTTTATCGAATTAAAAACAACAAAATCTGGAATTTCTCAATTTGGTATTTTTCTGAAAAGAGATAAAAATATAACATAATTATTAAATGTTATTAATAAAAATATACCTGTTCCGGTCACAACGTTTTTTAGCACATGGCAATATTGTCCATTGCCACGCGGGGGGGGGGGGGGGTATCCCGTGCGTGCTGTATCATAAAGCCCGCATTGAGTCAACTGGCGTGGTTTCCAATCCCAGGTTTACAGTGATTTCCTCCCACTGCTAAAGACCCTTACGCGCAATCGTATTATTGAAATAAAGTTAAACCATATGTGAGTCCCGAAATGACCTAGTTGTGTTGGTTGGGTGGACGTTAAACCCCATTTCTCTCATTGCAGATCATCCCCGAAAAGGGCTTAATTTGCTACCCTTGTAAAATGACGAGATTATTGTTATTATTATTATTATAACGGAGGTGAGTGATAGGGTATTCCCGTAATACTTGATTGCTTTGATTATCCGTATTTTACAGTTATATAAAAGAAATAAAATCTTTATACGGCATTTAGTACTTGCCTTTATACTGTCATTACTTACTTGAGAACGACAAGAGGAACTTTTTGAAACGTGATTGTTTTCCATATAAATTTGTGCTTTTTATCATAAAAGAAATATTTCTGTTTTATGCCATGAAGAATTTATTGTTAGGTCGTGTATCCAAATAGGTGTCAAAGGTTAACCCCCAAAACTAAGACAGCCATTATTTATAATCCTTGAGGGGCATTTAGCGATTGAACACATTAAAAAACACAACACAATTTATATGGAAATAACAATCACTGGTTTATATACATATAGCACGACGTTTCGACAAGTATTCTCTTTCGACAAATGATAATTAGTTAAACTACAAGGTAATATTTATAGTAATACAAAGAAGAAGCCATAGGCATATGCCCTTAGGGCTTCCATGGCTTGTCGAAACGTCGTGCTATATGTATAAAAACCAGTGATTGTTATTTCCATTTAAAATACAGATGTGACGTCATCCTTTGATGTTGGCGTACCATTATGTCAAATAATGTACGGGCAACTTGCCAATAGTACATTATTTCAATATTACTACTGGCATGATGTTTTTCGCTGTAAACGCACGTGCGGGGTCTGTATTTTAAGTAGTTTAATTGTCTCTGGCTTAGACATTGCGTAATATATTGTAAAAACACTCGGACCTGACGGTCCTCTTGTTGTTACAATATATTACTTAATGTCTCGCCCTCGACCATTAAACCACACATAAATTGTGTTGTGTTTTTTTTAAGCCATTATTTAGACAGCCACTTAGACAACGGAGTAGGTGTTTAATGAACACAACACCCATAGCTACAATGGAACAGACCGACAGGGAGGTAAAGTTTGTTGGTCCGAGATGTTTTGATTTGAAAATGCATGTCTTTGAGAAACATAATAATAATAATAATAATAATCGCGTCCTTTTACAAGGGTAGCAAATTAGGCCTGAGGCCTTTTTCCAATTTGAGACCGACATGAAAACACTATACCTGGGAATACTTGCAGCAGCTCATATCCAGGTGTTATTTTATAAAGGTAAATTTTATCAATGAAAACGCCCCCTGTTTGAAACGTGTCACCCATTTCCGTATCACATGGTAGATCGTCACTTATCATATAAACAATTGTCATGTTTGATAAAATGTTACCGTTTTAATCCCGTCTTCCATTAGCCCAGGTTAAGTGCATAATAGTAGGACGTTAAACCCAATTTCATTCATTGATTTAAACAATATTTTATTCAAATAAGATATATATTATACATACACTGGCTTCTCACCAATGCAACGAGGGTTCAATCCAAGCTCAGGGCAAGAACTTTATCGTTGTAAGTGAGAGGGATATTCGGTCTCCCGTCCGATCAGGCAGGTTTCCCCCGAGTTCTTCGGTTTCTTCCTGCAGTAATGATCGAAATCATTCGCACGGTCTGTGCCAAGGGCCAAATTGGAAAAAAGGCCTAAGGCCTAATTTGCTACCCTTGTAAAATGACGCGATTATTATTATTATTATTATACACTGACAAAAGTTAAGGATTCTAAGGCTTATATTAATTCGTCATTCATTCCGTTCTATAATCTATACATTGAATGATTCATTGTTAAATTGCGAAGAGAAGATACGCTTGTAAACTAGTTACAAATTAACAATGAGTAGTTTATAGCTACAAGAAACTTTACATTTAATTGAAAATTATTTTCAACAATATATTTTTAGGTTGAAGGGGAGTCCTACATGTGGTAGACCATATTATTTAAATGTTAATTGTGTATTTTCATAAACTTTGTATGCAGACACATGTAGTTTGTTATACGGAAGGTCCGTCTGAAAGAAATGAGATTTTGTGTGAAACAGATAGTCTGGATAAAGAAGGAAGCACTATATATCAAATATCTACTTTTATAAATAAATTGTATTTGTCCCTTCTCGGCTAGGGGATCACGGTGGCTAAGTGGATAAGGCGCTGGTTCGCTAGCCTGGAGGTTGAGTGTTCGATCCCTGCATTGGCCGAGAAAGTTCATCTCGATTTTCCGGCGTGATTTCCCCTTGTCAGTGATGCAGAAGGAGGGCCTGACAAGGACAGCTGCCTAGTCGTTCGGATGGGACGAAAAACCGAGGTCCCGTGTACAAATTGGAGTGCACGTAAAAGATCCCTTGGCAGTTGGAATTCGATATAAGAGTAGGCCGTAGCGCCGCTGCCCGGGCAAAATTTCCCTCATTGCACACTGTGGCGTATGCCCGTCTTCAATTAGTCCAGGTACGGTGCTTAAGCGTAGGACGTTAAACCCCATTTCATTCATTCATTCCTTCTCGGCTAATTCATCGAAGTGGTCTTTAGAAGTGTGTATGTTTGGGGGGGGGGGTGTAGGACCCGGAGAAAACCCACGAGGTTGGACAGGCGACCTTACTCATTGTCACGTACAACCGGGGATTCGAAACCACGCCAGTTGATTCAATAACAGATCTCATGATACAGCGTGCACGCGCTAACCATTTCACTTCATTTCCACGCAGTGCTTTAAAGCTATGCCCACGACGCTTAACTTGCGCAAATTTACTTCGAGTACTCCAGTCAGGACAAAAATCCCGCCCCAGTTGCCCATATTAGTATGGATGTGTGTCGTACGTGAGGCAGGACGTGCTTACTAGTCCTAGAAAACCACTTCCCTTTCGATGAGTTCACATAGTCAACATATTTTTGTGGTACCATAGATTGGACCATTGTTATACTTGATTGATTCTTTGTTCGATGGCTCAAGTTTAAGCATAAAAAAATGTAATCACACACCTATCCACCCTAATCAAAATGTAATGACACATATCAAAATGTAATCACACACTTATCCACCCTAATCAAAATGTAATGACACATATCAAAATGTAATTACACACTTATCAACCCTTAATAAAATGTAATTACACATTTATCAACACTTCACAAAGTGTAATTACACACTTATAAACCCTTATCGAAATGTAATCAAAATGTAATCACACATATCGAATTGTAATTACACACTTATCAACCCTTAATAAAATGTAATTACACATTTATCAACACTTCACAAAGTGTAATTACACACTTATAAACCCTTATCGAAATGTAATCAAAATGTAATCACACATATCGAATTGTAATTACACACTTATCAACCCTTAATAAAATGTAATTACACATTTATCAAAACTCATAAAAATGTAATTACACTCTTGACAGCACTTGCAATTAACAATTAACAATTAACAACCTGAACAAAAAATGTAATATTACACAATTTTGAACAATTATCAATATGTAATTACACACTTATCAACCCTTGTCGAAATGTACACACCTTGTAACAATTTAATTTTTTTTTCATTACGATCGAAATAAAACAGAGAAATCCGATTAAGTTGATAGCTGTCCTTTATTTCAAGGTTTTCAATCTTTAGCCATTTATTAAGAGTTGCTAGGCAACTGCTAGTTTGGTTGATAAAGAAAAAAGTATTGCAGACACTGAAAGTTCCGCGGGAAAAGCCAGCACAGTGGGTGTTAATCAAACGATTGAATTCATTCTTACACAATTTGTTTTATTCATTTACTTAAAGGCACCTTTAACGTCTTTTGTGACGGGGGGGGGGGGGCTGGATGGCTGAATGGTTAGCTTGCGTGCACTATATCATTAAAGGCACATTTAACGTCTCGTGTGAAAGGGGGGTGGGGGTCTGGCTGAATGGTTAGCGTGCGCGCACTGTATCATAAGGTCTGCCATTGAGTCAACTTGCGTGGTTTCGAATCCCCGATTGTACGTGGCAATCGCCTGTCCAATCTTGTAGGTATTCTCCGGGTCCTCCGGTTTTCTCCCACTCTCCAGTCAACATAAACTAGGTTATTGCCGAAATGAATCTTTTACGTGCATACAAATTTGTACACGAGAGTTGATTATGGTCTGGATAAGTTAATTAATGTCTAATTAATAATTTACATAACATTTAAGACCTAAAGAAAGACCTGTAATAGGCAGATTTAGCTCGTGCATAATGTATGTTTAAGTATTTACAAAGATTTTACGAATCAAAAATGCCATTGATCAATGTAGCTACCATCCTTATGTGCCATGAACCAAATTGATAGGCCTGTTTAAAAACTGAATAGATCCTAGCCTGGAGGTTATACACGGCCAGAGTTTTGTTTTTGTTTTCATATTTAAATGTTGGATTGAAACCGCGAGAAATTGGATATATTCCGTAAAAATATAAATCACGTGTCATCACGAGAGTGATAATTATTTTTAATTGTAACATGTTTAAGAGTGAATCTTGCGTTTTGATTGGTCAATTAGACACTGTATTTTGGACAATAACACCCCCTGTTTTAGTAATTTCTTTAAAATCGTAAATAGCATGTTACAATGTCGCTAAACACTTTTGTTTGGCATTGAGAAGGGTGCTACGCGTCTTGGGTCCTAATGATCTCAGGACAAGTCTATTGAACAATTACACTCCTCTAAATACGAAACAGGAAATGTTTATCTCCTAAATAATTCGACTGTTAATTCATCTGTTAACGCCAGAACCATTCCAAGAATTCAACAATTTAAGTTAGAATTATTTCAAGAATTCAACAATTTAAGTTAGAATTATTTCAAGAATTCAACAATTTAAGTTAGAATTATTACAACAATTCAACTGTTCAAGTTAGAATTATTCCAAAATTTCAACAAATCAAGTTAAAATTATTCCAAGAATTCAACTGTTTAAGTTAGAATTATTACAACAACTCAAACCTGAAAAGAAATGATGACGAGCTTTTGGTCTACTGCATGAAAAAGCTGTGAGAATTATTCCAACAAATCGACAATAAACTCCAACAATTAGAGTCACTACAAAACAATTGAATTACTATTGCTTGTGTTCTGTTGTTGCTGTTTTTCTTTTTTTAAAAAAAGGCAAGAATTAATTAAATAAACACAAATACCATTAACTCACGAAATAAGAAACATGGAAGCACTATACCTGGAAATACCTGCAGCCGCTAATATCCAGATAAATTTATCTATGACAACGTCCCATGTAAATATGTCTATATGAAATGAAGGCCGTCTAAGTATTAAGTATATTTAATGTACATCAACAGGGAATTTCTGTCTAATCTTCCCCCTTATTTCCACTCTCCTCGTATTACAATAAATACAATATATATATCGGCTTACAGGTTCACTGATGATAGAAAATATCAAGTTGGTTCTGCTCTGTTTCAGGTTTTATCATTTAATCTCTACAGTTGGGAGCCGGACGGTGGTCAAGGTTGGATACAGTGATCTGTCATTCATTCATTCATTCATTCGTTCGTTCGTTCGTTCGCTCGCTCGTTCGTTCGTTCGTTCGTTCGTTCGTTCGTTCGTTCGTTCATTCATTCATTCATTCATTCATTCATTCATTCATTTGTTCATTCATTTATTCATTCATTTGTTCATTCATTTATTCATTTTTCTTTTCAAGCATTCGGTTAAACAAGAACTAAACTATTAAAACAGTTAGTCACTTGATGCGCAACTGTCCAAGGAACAAGCATGCTAATTTTCATATCGATCGTACTCAGCCCACAACCCACCGTACGTGTTTTGACATGGACGGATTATAGGGTTTGGTAGCTCGTAGACCAGCTGCAAGAAACCGGGTGAAAATTTTGTACATATATATGCAGAAACCATAGGTCTCCACGACCAGTTAGCGATTCTCTACGATGCCGTTCAGGCGCAAGTGACGAGTAAGTTCCCCCCACTAACATTCCTCCCCGTAGACAGCCAGTAGTAGCAGTTTTACGAGGAAATCGTCCCCAAAAAAGATTGCGGAGATTGGTGGGTTCATTTTCATCTACAATACTTCTGTCTAGTACTAGGTAACCAGTTCATCAGAGAGAGAGAGAGAGAGAGAGATGGGGGATCTACTAACCTTGGGTTCTTTAGCAGTGGGAGGAAACAGGAGGACCCACGGGGCTGGACAAGCAACTATACTATCCGTCCCATATTAAGCGGTGAATCGAAACCACGCCAGTTGACTCAATGACAGATCCGAAATGACCTAGTTTGTGTCTCTCTCTCTTTCTAAGTCTTTCTTTCTCTCCGGCTTTTTCTTTTCACGCTTCAGTGAAGCTAGACTAATTTTCACACATGAATGCGTACAATCAGTCAAGATTAATCATGGGAAATATATTCAATTTTTTTATTGCTTGCCACGAGAAACAATTTGTAAATCACACTTATTGGAAAAAAATATACGTATTGAATGATGGAGGTTTTAATACACTAGTATATAGAGGCTGGACAGGCGACCCTACTCCTTGTCACGTATAACCGAGGATTCGAATCAGTTGACTTAAAAACAGACCTTATGATACAGCGCGCACGTGCTAACCATTCCCCGAGTCGATTCGAAGATATTGGAATAGTCTTGGGTGAAATGAAATGGTGTTTAACGTCCTACTTTTATACCCAGACAGGTCAAATAAAGACGGTTTCCTCCCACTGCTAAAGATCCCTACGCGAAATGACCTAGTTTTTTTAAAGCAATATTTTATCAGATTTTTATCTGAATAGGGATTGGGGAACAGGCATAGCATATATTAAACCTCTCTAGTTTGTGTCTAGTGGACATTAAACCCCATCTCTCTCTCTCTCTCTCTCTTAAAATCTTGAAACAGCATGCAGTAGAAGCACCGTCTCTTTAAAATGCTGTAAGCTTATAACGGTATTATGATTGGATTCAGACGTTTCAATCTCCACGCGGTCTCTAATTATATAAGTAACACCTGCCTGCCATCAAACATTTCTTCCTTAATATGTCTACGTCACACTTAAACAGCCATTATAGACTATTAGCTCTCGACAGGGTCAATGTCGGTTGGTCATTATGGAATTTGAAATGCGATTTAACGTCCTGCTTGGTTTTTAAATATAAATATATACAGGTCTGAAATTACTTGGGGTTGGGTGGATGGCCGAATGGTTAGCGTGTGCGCGTTGTGTCATAAGGTCTGTCATTGAGTCAAAAGGCGTGGTTTCAATTCCCCGGTTGTACGTGGGTAGGGTCACCTGTCCAACCTTGTGGTGTTTCTCAAGGTCTTCCCGTTTCCTCCTACTGCTAAGGACACTTACGCGCAAGCGAATTATCGATATAAAATTGAACCATGTTAGTCCCGAAATGACCTAGTTTGTGTCAAATGGACGTTGTACCCAATATACGGTTTCACACTCCGGCTACCATCCTGGCAATTAGTTTTTTATTGTTTTTGTCTCCATTAATAATGACGTATTTAAACCTCATTTTGACAAACGCAAATTCTTGTCTGCGATATATCACAACAAAATCTTACAGCTCTATTAATATTAATATAGTTAATGATGGCCAATCAAGAGCATACCACCGGACTCCTAGCCAGGGGGGGGGGGGATTTCTTAGGAGTTTTCTTAGCCGCCCACATCCTCAGCCCCTCCCCCAAAATACAAAAAAAACCCCGTTGCCCCACCAAAAGTTATGAGCTGGCTAGTGGTTACGAGCCCGCATACCACTATTTATCTCGAATGAGACCTAATATAATTAAACATGCATAATTAGCGTTACATACAGATTTCAAACTACTTCACACTTCGAGAATAGACCTCGGTCCTCAATGGCCGCCATATACAAAAATTAGTTTATTGTTTGGTTCTACTCGTAACACATCTGTCATACACACAGAGACTAAATTATACGCCATTAAATAGAAGCAGAATAAATACTTCTCAAAATTCGAGAAGTTAATTTGGTGTTTTTGACTATTTAAAATCGTTGATGTAGGAATTAAAATGTCGGTCGACTAGCTTAGTGTATGTTCTCAAGCCGAGCTAACTATGTTGACAAATCGCGTACGTATGTTTAGTATGTTGAGCCCAATCTCGTTCCCAGAGTCTGTCAGCCGCGGAGCCGGAGGCCTCTGGGGCCAAAGACTGTCCATGATCTTCAAATTTGTTTACGGGTAAGCCCCGCCCATTGGTCAATCTTTTTTGGGTCGATTTCTCGAAAACTAGAGGTCGGATCGTCGTTTGGTTTGTTGTAAAATTATCCTTGAGTCAAAGTCAACTCGCTGACATAAAAAAAATTGGATCCTAAACGTACACATTCAAGTTTTTGTAAAGATCTTTTCTACGCGTGGGTATATTTCTAGGTGATTCGGTCATCCAAGCGTGGGTATATTTTTAAGTGATTCGGCAATCCAGGCACCTAAAATAAATACATGTCACGTGATTCGTGACTTTCGGGAAAATGGCTACCCTGAGTCACCAGAGAAATTTCTTCAAATTTTTTCTGGTTTCGAGATTGTGTTGAGCCTCTCAGTAGAACGTCGCTCAGTACACCAATAATAAGCAGTAATCGTAGTCCATAGAATTGTTTCGCGCCTACATCCAGTTCAATTACTAAATGTCATTTAAACAATTTAGTTATGTACATTGTATGACAATTTGTGAAGAGGGATGTGTGACTTTAAAGGGACAATAACACTCTTGTTGGCTTGATACATTAAAGGGGCAATAACACTCTTGCTAGCTTGATACATCAAAGGGACAATAACACTCTTGCTGGCTTGATACATTAAAGAGACAATAACACTCTTGCTGGCTTGATACATTAAAGGGACAATAACACTCTTGCTGGCTTGATACATTAAAGGGACAATAACACTCTTGCTGGCTTGACAGCCCCAGAAAATAAATAATAGCTTTATTCTATGTACTAGATATTAAAGTGTCCTACCTGTTGTGTAAATTATCCACTACAACCTATCTTACTTGTCCAGAGAGTTCGAAATTATTTTTAAATCCAAGTCACATTTAAAAAGGTTTACGTTAGGCCTTTCAAATCATTTAGTTAAAGTTTTCCCATTTTTTAAATTAGGTGTGTTCAGATGAAATTTGTATCATAAATTAATTGTAATATTGTAAAAGGAAAAGTACAAATTGTTGACCAGAATAAAGAGAGTGATGGAAATAGAGTTTAACGTCCACTTGGCACAAACTAGGTCATTTCGGGACTAACATGTGGTTTAATTTTATTTCCGTAAATCGCTTGCGCGTAGGGGTCTTGAGCATTGTAAGGAAACCGAAGAACCCGGAGAAAACCCACGCGGTTGGACAGAAGACCGTACTCCTTGCCACGTACAACCGGGGATTCGAAACCAAGAAAGTTGACTCAATGACAGGCTTTATGATACAGAGCGAGCACGCTAACCATTCAGCCACCCAATCCCCCACGCGCTAGCGAATTATTGAAATAAGATTAACCATATGTTAGTCCCGAAATGACCTAGTTTGTGTCGAGTGGACGTTAAACCCCATTTCTCTCTCTCTCTCTCTCTCTCTAACAGGAATTAAACCAGTCTTATGATGACAACACGAGAAGGAATCTGTCTGGAGATTACAATGGCTACCCGCAGACAATAAACAGGAATTCTTTATCCTATTGTCACCATCTACAACGTATATTCTCCACGTTCTGCAACCGACATTCACTGACATGGAAGTCTATACATTTCTTCGGTTTGCGAATGAAAGAGTTCATTAGTAGTGCAAGTTTACATTTGCGGGGGGTAAAAAGGAACGAAAAAAAAAGCGTTTATTGCCATACTTTTCTGATCTAATCGTATTAACTAGGACTGGCCTCCGTCACGCAGTGCGGTATAAATGACATCTTGCTCGAGTTTCTAACTGGGAACTTGTGGGTTTCTTTATCTCCGATTATCTATCGTCCTTTCAAAGTGGATACCTTGATAATCCGTGCGGAATAATGCGCCTCGGGAGGATTAATAGCGTAGGGGCGCTACGGAAAACCCTTGTTGTCTCCCAGCAGTACTATACGACGATACGATGTCGTTTTGGGTGGCCGTGGTACTGGAGCGTCTAAAACTAGAGAAAAGGGGTCCTTTTACGAATAACTGACGTGGGGTGACCGTGGTACTGGAGCGTCTAAAACTAGAGAAAATGGATACTTTTACGAATAACTGACGTGGGGTGACCGTGGTACTGGAGCGTCTAAAACTAGGAATAGTATACTTTTACGAATAACTGACGTGGGGTGGCCGTGGTACTGGAGCGTCTAAACTAGAGAAAAGGGATACTTTTACGAATAACCGACGTGGGGTGACCGTGGTACTGGAGCGTCTAAACTAGAGAAAAGGGATACTTTTACGAATAACTGACGTGGGTGACCGTGGTACTGGAGCGTCTAAACTAGAGAAAAGGGATACTTTTACGAATAACTGACGTGGGGTGACCGTGGTACTGGAGCGTCTAAACTAGAGAAAAGGGATACTTTTACGAATAACCGACGTGGGGTGACCGTGGTACTGGGGCGTCTAAAACTAGAGAAAATGGATACTTTTACGAATAACTGACGTGGGGTGACCGTGGTACTGGAGCGTCTATAACTAGAGAAAAGGGGTACTTTTACGAATAACTGACGTGGGGTGACCGTGGTACTGGAGCGTCTAAACGAGAGAAAAGGGGTCCTTTTACGAATAACCGACGTGGGGTGACCGTGGTACTGGAGCGTCTATAACTAGAGAAAATGGATACTTTTACGAATAACCGACGTGGGGTGACCATGGTACTGGAGCGTCTAAAACTAGAGAAAAGGGATACTTTTACGAATAACCGACGTGGGGTGACCGTGGTACTGGAGCGTCTAAACTAGAGAAAAGGGATACTTTTACGAATAATCGACGTGGGGTGACCGTGGTACTGGAGCGTCTAAAACTAGAGAATAGTATACTTTTACGAATAACTGACGTGGGGTGACCGTGGTACTGGAGCGTCTAAACTAGAGAAAAGGGATACTTTTACGAATAACTGACGTGGGGTGACCATGGTACTGGAGCGTCTAAACTAGAGAAAATGGATACTTTTACGAATAACTGACGTGGGGTGACCATGGTACTGGAGCGTTTTAAACTAGAGTAAAGGGGTCCTTTTACGAATAACCGACGTGGGGTGACCGTGGTACTGGAGCGTCTAAACTAGAGAAAAGGGATACTTTTACGAATAACTGAATTGGGGTGACCATGGTACTGGAGCGTTTTAAACTAGAGTAAAGGGGTCCTTTTACGAATAACTGACGTGGGGTGACCATGGTACTGGAGCGTCTAAACTAGAGAAAAGGGATACTTTTACGAATAACCGACGTGGGGTGACCATGGTACTGGAGCGTCTAAACAAGAGAAAAGGGGTACTTTTACGAATAACCGACGTGGGGTGACCATGGTACTGGAGCGTCTAAACTAGAGAAAATGGGTCCTTTTACGAATAACTGACGTGGGGTGACCGTGGTACTGGAGCGTCTAAACTAGAGAAAATGGATACTTTTACGAATAACTGACGTGGGGTGACCGTGGTACTGGAGCGTCTAAAACTAGAGAAAAGGGATACTTTTACGAATAACTGACGTGGGGTGACCGTGGTACTGGAGCGTCTAAACTAGAGAAAATGGATACTTTTACGAATAACTGACGTGGGGTGACCGTGGTACTGGAGCGTCTAAACTAGAGAAGAGGGATACATTTATGAATAACTGACGTTTATTACGGGTGCTGGTATATACAGTGAGAGGGAGTAAAGAGAGACTGGACTTACTCCCATATTATAGCCTATATACCCTAACTGCGATAACCTTCATCGTCAGTGTTAAATGACCTTTAATCCTCTTAGTTTCTAAACTTGGTCTGAACCTATAATTGCAGGAAACGGCAATTAAGCCCTGTGCGTATAAGAGATATTGAAAACCACTAAATATTTAAATAATTATAACGTACATGAACTATGCAGGAAAGGGTTTTTCGGGGAAATGTGACAAGACATGCATGACTTATAACGAAGCTGCGGTGGCTTAGAGAGAAAGTTCATCGGGATTTTTCGGCGTGGTTTCCCCTTGTCAAGGCCTGACAAGGACAGCTGCCTAATCGTTAAGATGGGACGAAAACCCAAGGCCGGTGACACATTGGCGCGCACGTAAAAGATCCCTTGGCAGTTGGAGTTCGATATAAGAGTAGAAGGAAGTGCCCCTATCCGAGCGAAATGTATGCATGTATGCCCGTCTTCGTTAGCCCAGTATATAAGCTGGAAATTAGGACGATAAACCCGTAAATTAGAATCTTTCGTTGAATGAAGAAATTGAAATCCGTGTTCATCTGTGAATCAAATTACACGGCTTGTCAATCGGTCTGTCTCGTGTAGATTACGTAGAATACGGAAGTTAAATAAACGTGTATTTGATGCGCATGTGTATTTATATAGTCATTAATATCCGTTATATTAATATCAGTGAATCCTCGGACCACCATTTCTTGATATTCACCCACCATTTAAACAAACATTACACACTACTAGGCTTCTATACAATATAATATCATTCATGTTTTCTTATGATATTATATTTCTCTGATGTCAGAAGTTAAAGAGAAATTAATAAATCAACCATCTGCAAACTAAATATTGAAAACTGGAGAGAGAGAGAGCGTGAAGGCGAGAGAGAGGGAGAGAAAGAGTTTTAGGAATGTATTTTATCTCAATACTTCGCTTCTGATTCGGGTGGAGAAATTTGGGTATCGAGTAAAATAACAACGATCGAAGTTAGACAGACTATATAGCCTACTCAAATAAATGATTTATTTGACTTTTCCTACATACGCACAACCCCCACCCCCACAAACATTAATAGATTTGCCCTACCAACCCCCTTTCTTTCAGGGAACGGGGAGAGGGTGAAGCGAATGGTTAACGCGTGCTGGATGCATCATAAGGTCTGGCATCGAGTCAAGTAGCGTGTTTTCGATTCTCCGCGTGTATATGTGACAAGTCATAGGGTCGTATTCATCGAATTGCGAAAGACCCCTACACACAAACGGATTTTAATTAAAATGAAATAAAATTAAAACATATGTTAGTCCCCCCCCCTCTCTCTCTCTCTCTCACTAGGTTAGTCCCGAAATGACTAATGACTTAGTTTGTGTCGAGTGGGCGTTACCGCCACCTCTCTTTCTCCCCCTCTCTCTCTCTCTCTCTCTTATCCCACAATTCCTCTATTAGATTTATCGATTGCCGAAACACCAGCCATGCTTTCTAATTCTTTTTTTTTTTAAGTTTTTTTTTATTTTGACATGAAGGAAAGTTCAGCGACTGTCTCTCTGAGTTGACTTACTTGTTTAAATCGATTCCTGCTTCTTCAAAAAATCCATAACGAGGAAGGTCTTCATTAGGTTTTAAGTGTCGCGAGAACTTTAGAGGACTATTTGCCTCGACGTGACTAACGAAGTAAATCCACCCAACCTTTGACGAGAAATGTTGTTTCTCTTTCCCCCTCTTATTCAGTTAGATACACATAAGGCCGTAGTAATTTTATTTTCTGTTTTTTCGGGAATACATAAACTGTTTTTCCTCCTTATTTCTTCGGGAAAATGTCTAATTCAATACGAGTACTTGGTTGCAATGTTTAAAATCTCTTAGTTCCAAATTTTTAAGTTTTGAAATTGTAAAAGAAATATATAAAAAAATGTTTTCCTTATTTCTTTGGGAAAATGACTGATCGAACAAGATGGAAACACACTGTGAATAATGTCTTTTAACCGGGCTTTTCAATTACTATGAGGAATTTTAGTGAACAAAGTCAAACGTTTGTATATATGAGACTGAAGCAACTGATCTAGATTGCAAACCACAAAGTAATTCTTTGGAATTTTTTAATATCCACATTTGATTTTGTCACAGTATCCTCCTAATTCAATAACTAAGAGTACTTGGTTGCGATATTCAAATTCTTTTAGTTCCACATTTTTAAGTTTTGAAATTGTAAGCTAGACATCTTTCAAGTTGTATTTATATCAACTTCTTGAACAATCTAATTAAAATACAAATCTATATTTCGTTTCGTATTTTTATACTTTCGATGGCCTACACTACATGTAGATCTAACAAGTTATAGTGAGACTTCACGTTCTATGACGTCAGATACCAAGCAGGCGATATTAAATTTTGACCGGACAACGTCAATACATGAATCCCCCATTTGGAAAACAATGTGCATTGTGGGAGAGAGAGCTGAGAGAACTTACAGGGAGTGACCATTGCTTTGCATGGGATTTCTCTGACCAAATTTTGAAAAACGCCGATTTTATGTAAATTTTAGTGATGGGTTATATTTTATATGGTGTGATAGAGACACAGATGGTTGATGCACTAAAATTAGCATAAAATCGGCGTTTTTCAAAATTTGGTCAGAGAAATCCCATGCAAAGCAATGGTCGCTCCCTGTAAGTTCTCTCAGCTCTCTCCCACAATGCACATTGTTTTCAAAATGGGGGATTCATGTATTAACCAATTGGATCCGTGTTTTAATCAGATTGCATCGTGAATAACTAAAAATCATATTGATTTGGCCTAACGGACGTCCGTATAACCAGACCTCGAACACTTACTGTATCATTTCCGGTTTTAATGTATGTAAACTTGAATCTAGATAAACACTAAGTACATTAGGCCTATAGACATGGCTAGACCTATTTGTTAAGGCCAGTTCAATTTCCGTAAAAGTCGCTGAGATGTGAATAAGGTTAGGGTACGTGATTTTTGGCGAGATCGTAGGTCAGGGTTAGGGTAAGCGTTAGGGCTAGGTCCAGGGTAAGGGCTAGATTAGAGATAGTCCCGCTTACATCTCGTGACCTTTCACAAAACTTGAAATTGACCTTATCAAATAGATCTAACCCAAACACCCCGGATCATTCATCAGTCTGTGGAATCAAGTGGCCGAGTGGGAAAGGTGCTGGAACAACAACCAGGGGGTGCTGAGGTTAGGGTTGGGATAAGCGCTAGCCCTTTTTACATCTGGTTACCTTTGACCAAACCTGAAGTTGGCCTTATCAAATAGATCAACTTATATCGTCATATATTGAGGGACCAAACGCGTGTGCGCCTGAAACGAGTGGTGTGGTTTCGACTCCCATTTGGAACGTGACAAGGCATAGAGTCGCCTGTCCAACCTCGTGGGTTTTCTTAGGAAAATAAAAATCAAATCATTTGCTGAGCTTGAAATGATATAATTTTTGTTGAGTGGACGTTCAAAACTCCATTTATCTAGTTTCTCTCTCTCCCATTTCTATCTTCTTTCTAAATTAAGAAATTTTATTCTACATGTATTGTAGCAATTGATTATTTCCTAATCTCTTTAGCAGATTAGAAGATTATTGGTTGTAGCAATTTAAAATTTAGAATTAGCTACGTAGCAGCAAATCATTTCCGATCCTCTTCAATGCGTTATAACTATAAATGATAACGTAGAGACCGGAACTTTTTAAAAATTTGAAATGTACTTTTTAAAGTAGCTAAGTCTCTAACTCAATATCATCCAAAGTCTTACACGTTGAAAACATGAATTATTTGTCAATTCAAATCAACATTGATGATGTTATCTTACCGATTTAGCTCCTTTAAATTCAAACTGTATTCATTAGCCCCGTCAGAGCAGAACAATAGGAAATTACATTTCATTTTATTTCTAAATTTAAGACAAACAAGTTATATCATCGTGAATAATTTCCTATCCTCGTCAACGAGTTTCCGTAAAACAGTTATCATGGAAACCAAAATAGTTTAAAATTTCAAGTATACTTTCTATCATCGTAAATGCCTTCCTATTGATAATCGCTTGACGGATAAAAATAATATTATTTTTTGACTAATTTATTTCGTTTCGCCTTTTTTTTGTGGGTGTGCACTCGTTGCCATATTTTCGATCACGTGATCCTTATGACTTTTTAATTGATATTTAGATATTTGACTGATCAGTTAAAAGTTAGTCTTAGTCACCCAGAACCTCCTAGTCTTCAACATAAGTAGAATATTTTTCTGGAGGATAGAGACTAGTTAGAAGTGAATTTAAATTAAAAATAATTTATTTAATTAATTACGGAAAGTTTCTCGGTTGTTGTTTCTCTTAAAGCATTGCGCGGAATCTTACAGACTGCTTAATTGGTTTGTACACATTAGCGTGCACGTAAAAGATCCATTAACAGTTGGAATTTGATATAAGAGTAGGACGTAGCGCCACTGCTTGGCAAAATTTCCCTCATAGCACATTGCATGACGCATGTCGTCCCCATTAACCCAATAGGTGTAATAGGGAGAGAGAGGGAGAGAAATGAGGTTTAACGTGAACTCGACACAAACTAGTTCATTTCGGGACTAACTCTTATAATTCGCCTGTGCGTAGGGGCATGTATCAGTGGGAGGAAACCGGAGGACCCGGAGACACCCAACGAGATTGGGAAGTCGACCCTACTCCTTGTCACGTACAACCGATGAATGCAAACCGCCGGTGTGTAGTAAGACATTACAAAAAATTTCATTTCATTTATTGTATATGACCATTTAGTGTATTGTGAATCCATGTGTTGTCGAGACTGTAGCTAACTAACAACGGCTTGTCATTGGTGTTTGGCTTGAAGCACGACATGTTATTGAACGCGCTTCTTTCATATAACTTGCAATGTGCCATAGGCCTATACTTGTATTAGCCTGGACCACCTCTCTTTCTAACCAGAGAGCTAATGAAACAAGTCGAGCTGTGGTGTATTGTTGCTTCTTACAATGCGACTATTTCATGTGTTTTAAAACCGAAAAACCAAAAAAGGATTAAGATTCTCGTGTTATGGTAAGTCTTCATTTAAAAATATATATAACTCTTTCATTTTTTTCATTGTTTATAAAAAAAATTAAAAAAATCCCGAAACACTATTTGCAATTATAACAAACAGCTTTATGGATAATATTCACTTGTTTTATTAACTACAACGTTTCAATGAGGACACTCTCACCGTTATCAAGCAATTTGGAATTGTTTTACAGTTTGACGTATTGCCTTGTTGTTATGCTTATGTATGTATGTAGAAATTGTTATTATTGAGCCCGATTCTTCAACTCCTGGTGATATGCATGATGACAATTATCTTTCCTATGAAGAAGATTATTCAAATAATATTTTGTGTACATGCTTGATAACGACTTGTGGAATCTTGTTGAATGAGCCCGATTCATCACCTAATGGTGGTATGCATGGTAACAATTATCTTTCCTATGAAGAAGATTATTCAAATGACATTTTGTGTATATATGCTTGATAACGACTTGTGGAATCTTGTTGAAACGTCGCAGTGAAATAGACCATAGTAATTGTTCGTCCATAAAAGTGTGTTATTTGATTGAGTTCCAATTACTAAATGTCATTCAAAGCATATAGAAGACGACTATTGTAGCACCGTCTCCTCGTTGCTATTTTCACAACATTGTTTATGTAGCAGAAAGACATTTTTCCTATGGAAGCCAGAATAATTATTCGTTATAAATCATCTTTTCATAGTGAAATTGTTCGATGTACATCTAGAGATTCTACCAGTATTAAAGTAGCTAAGTCTCTAACTCAATATCATCCGGGGGGTTAGGATGGCCTAGTGGTCTATAGAGTGCAGCGCTTCGACCTCTAGCTGGCCGGTCACCTCTGGCTTGCGGCTTTGGTTTCGAGCCCTGGTGTGAGCGTATGTGACATGGAGATAGGGTCGCCTTCTCAACCTCGCGGGTTTTCTCCGGGCACTCCGGTTTCCTCCCAATGCTAAAGACCCCTACCAAATTTCGAGCATGACTAGCTAAGTCTCTAACTCAATATCACCCAAATTGTTCGATATTGAAAAGACGAATTATTTGTCAATTTTAATCAAAATTGATGTTGTAATCTTAACGGAAAAGAGGTGCTTCTGATATCCAATATAATTTAAGAGAAAATAAACATTTAACCATTGGTACTCGAATCATGTACCACCATAATGCTTTCCAGCGCCATTTGTAACAAGGGACCCAAAAGGACGAGACTAGACATATTCCGCAAGTCATGTGAAACGATGACGACATATTCTTATCTAGAGAGCATGCGCAATAAATACTATCGATGTAGACTGGAATAACTAGACGCTAGACATTGCTATTTGATTGGGATTTCTGGAGTATTTCGCTTAACTAAACTAATTATAAATTACAGTAAACGCGGACACGACTGAATATAAATAATATGAGTTTATATACATTCTTATTACATTATTATATGTATTGCGACCTATTTGTGTCAAGGGGGGTGGGGTGGCCTAGTGGTCTAGAGTGCTGCGCTTCGACCTCCAGCTGGCCGGCCACCTCTGGTTTGCGGCTGTGGTTTCGAACCCTGGTGTGAGCGTATGTGGCATGGAGAGGGGGGCGCCTTCTTAACCTCGTAGGTTTCCTCCGGGCGCTCCGGTTTCCTCCCACTGCTAAACTAAAGACCCCTACCAAATTTCGAGCATGCCTTAAAGTAGCTAAGTCTCTAACTCAATATCATCCAAATTGTTCTATATTGAAAACACGAATTATTTGTCAATTTAATTGATGTTGTAATGTTACCGGGAAAAGATGGGCTTCTGATATCCAATATAATAAACATTTAACCATTGGTACACGAATCATGTACGTACCACCATAATGCTTTCCAGCGCCATTTGTAACACGGGACTCAAAGAACGAGGCTAGACATATTCCGCAAGTCATGTGAAACGATGATGACATATTCTTATCTGGAGAGCATGCGCAATAAATACTATCGGTGTAGACTGGAATAACTAGACGCTAGAGATTGCTATGCTGGAGTATTTCGCTTAACCAAACTGATTTTAAATTACAGTAAAAACAGAAACGACCGAATATAAATAAGTTTATATAATTCTTATTACATTATTATATGTATTGCGACCTATTTGTGTAAATTTCTAGGTCCGACCCAGACAACATTACATATTTGGCCCAGCGCAACATCTGGCAAAATGATTGGGCCGGATAAAGATTTAGCGCCTTTAAGGTCTGGTACTTGAAACATTCTGGTTGGCGCTGCCCAGGCAATATTTCCCTCATAACACACTGTATGGCGTATGGCGTATGGAGCAGGACAGAAGGTCGTTAAACCCTATTTCATTTTATTTCAAGATATCCCGGCGTAGCTGTCCCTCGTCACATAGTAATACCAATATTGTAACTTAATCATGACTGTTTTTTTTTTTTTTTTTAAAATAATAACAATCTTGCTACTTTCACAAAACCTGTTACCACTGCTTGTCGTCGTGTATTGTGTACACGGTGAGCCGTCCATTTGCTGATTACACTATTTTGCTTGAATACACTATTTTGCCTCAACCGTCTTGTCTTATGGTTCGGATTTTTCGTACTTGGTTTTTATTTTATTTCACAAAAGCTCGATATGGTTGGGGGTTTTTTTTTTTATAAAATTTGATTTTTATGAATGGATAACAATATTAAACGTGGATAAGGCGCTGGTTCGCTAGCCTGGAGGTTGAGTGCATTGGCCGAGAAAGTTCATCTCGATTTTCCGGCGTGATTTCCCCTTGTCAGTGATGCAGAAGGAGGGCCTGACAAGGAAAGCTGCCTATAGTCGTTCGGATGGGACGAAAAACCGAGGTCCCGTGTACGAATTGGAGTGCACGTAAAAAAAACCTTGGCAGTTGGAATTCGATATAAGAGTAGGCCGTAGCGCCGCTGCCCGGGCAAAATTCCCCTCATAGCACACTGTATGGCGTATGCCCGTCTTCAATTAGCCCAGGTTAGGTGCTTAAGCGTAGGACGTTAAACCCCATTTCATTCATTTCCATAGTAATAACAACATTACCACTTTAATAATTACTGGACTTGGTTGGTTTTTTTTAATAAATTAATAACACTGTTGCTACTTTAATAACAAAAGCTGGATATGTTTTTCATTATTTAATAACGCTATTGCAACATGATGGGGGTGGGGGGGTGGATGGCCGTGGCCGAATGGTAAAGCACGTGCGTTCTGTATCATAAAGCCTGTCATTGAGTCAACTGGCGTGGTTTCGAATCCATGGTTGTACGTGACAAGGAGTAGGGTCGTCTTTCCAGCCTCGTGTGATTTCTCCGGGTCCTCCGGTTTCCCCCCACTGCTAAATACCCCTAAGCGCAAGCGAATTAATCAAATATGTGAAATGTGGGTTTCTCCGAGTTTCCCACTTTCCCCTCTTTTCAATAATCCAATCTTCTCGTATGAACGACGTCGATGTTTGATTACACCACCAATATTTTTTATCTGAGACTCGCAGATTTCCCCCGTTTTATTCATTTCTTTAACGGGCATTAGGGAGTAATAAATCACGTGACTAGATCTATTCATCTGGGTAAAACGGAATATAAACTAAGATTAAGGAAAGAAAGTTGGTAATTTACTCTTCACGATTCGTCTATTCATCATGGTAATGGTGGAATTCTTTACAGTGACATATGTCGTAATATTTATAGGAGACAAAATGTTGTCTTTAAACGGCGTCTTTCACCAATGACGCACTCTAGTCAACACAAAATTCACCGGCTGTGCGTGACAAGAAGTAGGGTCGCCTGCCCAGCCTCGTGGGTTTTCTCTGGGCCCTCCGGTTTCCTTCCACTGCTAAAAACCCCTACGCGCAAAAGAATTGCTGGAATAAAATTAAACCATATGACCCAGTCCCGAAATGACCCAGTTTGTGTCGAGTGGACGTTAACCCCCATCTCTCTCTCTCTCTCTCTCTCTCTCTCTCTCTCTCTCAACCGTTGAGAAAACGTACAAGCGGGGAACACAAACCACGCCACTTGACCTAATCGTTGACCCTGTAACATCGGTTAATAATAATAATAATAATCTCGTCATTTTACAAGGGTAGCAAATAAAGCCTGGGGCATATTTTCAATTAGGCCCTTGGCACAGATCGTGCGAATTATTTTCGATCATTACTGCAGGAAGAAACCGAAGAACTCGGGGGAAACCTGCCTGATTGGGCGGGAGACCGACTATCCCTCTCACTTACAACGATAAAGTTCTTGCCCTGAGTTGGGATTGAACCCTCGTTGCATTGGTGAGAAGCCGTCTCTGTATCGCCACGGCTATCCGACCAGCTTGGACCCGACATATCCTAGTTTGTCTTGAGTGGACGTTTGACACCCTCTCCCTCTCCCCCCCCCCTCTCTCTCTCGCTAAGATTACACATTATTATAGGAAACGGTTCTATTTCAGTATTATAATTCTAGCATGCTACAGTGATTTGGCTGCGAGTCTGTCTGTAAGAGAACATCACTGTCAGCCATGACAGGTAGAGAGTTATCTTCAAATGACGACACCTATGATTGTACATGTTGTTGATTTGCTGGGTTTGATGACTACCAATTTATTTCTCCAATGACTAATTATATCGACATTGACCATTCGGCAAACCTCAGCAGGTTCTCCAATGACTAATTATATCGACATTGACCATTCGGCAAACCTCAGCAGATTCCGGTACCCGACATCTAGCCTCGGCTGTGTGACCAAGTCCGTCGTAGGAATTACTTTCAAGTTCCCAGATTATCAACGGCGTTTCCCATGACTACGCATTTAACGAATGTTTTATCATACAAAGAATTCAAAGGCTGGAGCGGTCTATTTCAAGTTTATCCGATTTTCTTTTGATCTCTGGTGTGAGATAGAGATAGGGGCGCCTTCGTAACCTCGTGGGTTTACTCCGGGTACTCCGGTTTCCTCGCACAGAAAGATAATAAAAATGAAAAATAAGACTTGTTGTCTGTGATATCACCTTCCGTGGATGCGGACGTTAAACACTAAGTACAACAACAGCCATTGGCATTTGTCGCAAAAATATCAAAATTCTCTGGAATAAATTGTTTAAAGCGACAATAACACTCTGGCTGGCTTGACAGTCCAGAAAAAAAGCCTTATTCTAAGTACCGTAACTACGAGATGTTTAAGTGTCCTACCTGTTGTGTAAATTATCCATTACATCCTATTCCAGAGGGTTCGAAAGTATGTTTTAATCCAAGTTACATATAAAAGTGCTTACGTAAGGCCTTTCATTATCACACAGTTGAATTTTTTCCAAATTTTTCAAATAGGTGTGTTAAGAATGAATGAATGAAATGGGGTTTAACGCCCTACGCTTAAGCACCGTGCCTGGGCCAACTGAAGACGGGAGGTGTGTTAAGATGAAATTTGTATCATCAATTAATTGGAATATTGTAAAATAGTACAATTTGTTGACCAGAATAATGATTGGGACATATTATTCAGTTACAACAAGAGTGGTATTTGGGCTTTAATGGAGGTGTTGAATACATCATTAAAAGAATCTTCTTCTTTCAATATGTCTAATTATAAATACACCTTCTCTACTTTCACCGTGGTATTGGGCCTTTAAGTGGCATGTGTACCCAGTTTAATTATTTAATATTTAATTAAGAACAAAAATCACAATATTCACTCTAGATAATGTCCCCGACTTAGAATTCATCCAGAAGGAATTTAATGTTTGGGTCGATTTGATGTTGGCATTTCAAGGAAATTTCATATTTTTATATTTTAACCACTTTCGTAAGAGGATTTCATCCTTAACAAAGATGATAAAAAATATAAAGTGGTTCGGGTTTTTTTTATATTAAGAAGATTATGTGCTTAAACTAGATTAGGAATACGGTAATTTCAACCTTTCAGGCATCCTCGGTTACCCAGTGGTATAGTGGAGTAGAACGGAATGATATACTGGGTAACCGAGGATGCCTTCCAGCTCGCGTAATAATCCCTAGACGTTATATTTTAATAACCGTAGAGAGGCGCGCGAGAAGAAATAGATCCGTATGCCGTTAACAACTATTTAGATAATGGCATTTCTCTATGGAATAACCAGCTTTCAAGCAATATTCCATTCTATCATGGCACCACATCGGTTCAGGTTCTTAGACAATTAACAGCCAAGATATTATATTCTTGAACAAATAACAGGAATGAATGAATAAATGAAATGGGGTTTAACGTCCTACTGGAACAAATAACAGAACGGAGAGGAACAGATCAGTAATTGTTTTATTGCTTTTGGTACTAACTCGGTGTTCATTCCTTTGTGTTCCCCGGGTCCTCTGGTATCCTGCCACTGCTAAAGACGTCTTTCTCGCAAGCGAATCATTGAAATGAAATTGGACCGTATGTTACTCCCGAAATGACCTAGTTTGTGTCGCCTGTCCATCATTGAAGGTTTTTTCAAGAACTGAACCGTATGTTATTCCCGAAATAACCTAGTCGACTTTACCCCCACTCCTCTCTCTCTATCTATTTCACCGACTGGGTCAATGAAGGTGGGCATGCGCAATGCCCACTATAGACTCGTATACACAAGCGAATTATTGCAATATAATTGGATCATATGTTAGTTTGTGTCGATTTGACGTTAACTCTCTCTCTTTATCTCCCCCTCTCTCTTTTTATCTCTCTCTATCTGCCTCTCTCGCTCTCCCCTCTCTCTTTTTATCTCTCTCTATCTGCCTCTCTGCCTCTCTCGCTCTCCCCTTCTCTATCCCTCCCTCTTTCTCTCTTACTCTCATTTAACGAATACTAATATGCACAATGAAAGATCTAAAAACGCGATGCCAGACAAATTGTGTGTTCGTGCTGACAGCTATAGAATATAATATTGTATAGCGGCGAATTCCCCTCGGATTTCATCTATATTCTGGAGCTACAAGCTTTTAAACTGTTTACGTCATTTGTGTCACAGTTGACGGATTTCGATAAAAGCCAGGCATTATATTAATCTCTACGGTTAAAGAGAGAG
Source organism: Patella pellucida (assembly GCA_917208275.1). Taxonomy (NCBI): domain Eukaryota; kingdom Metazoa; phylum Mollusca; class Gastropoda; family Patellidae; genus Patella; species Patella pellucida. Next base: position 83,668,661 of record OU795038.1, on the reverse strand, counting down.
AGAGAGAGGGAGAGAGAGAGAGAGGGAGAGAGAGAGAGATGGGGTTTAATGTCCGCTCAACACAACCAGGTCATTTGGGGACTAACGTATGGTTTTCAATTTTTATTTCAATAATTTACTTGCGCGTAGGGGTCTTTAGCAGTGGGAGGAAACCGGAGTGCCCGGAGGAAAACCACAAGGCTGAGATGGCGCCCCTATCTCAATTGCACATACGTTAAAACCACTCTTGTTGTAACTGAATAATATGTCCCAAACTTTTTTCTGGTCAACAAATTGTACTATTTAACAATATTCCAATTAATTGATGAAACAAATTTCATCTTAACTCACCTAATTGAAAAAATTCAACTGTATGATTTGAAAGGCCTTACGTTAACACTTTCAAATGTAACTTGGATTTTAAAATATTTTCGAACCCTCTGAACAAGTAAAACAGGATGTAATGGATAATTTACACAACAGGTAGGACACTTTTAAGTTTAAAAACATCTAGTAGTTAGAATAAGGCTAAAAAAAATTCTGGACCTGTCAATCCAGCCAGAGTGTTATTGTCCCTTTAATACCCACGCGAGACAGCGATCCATGACAAACGTTTTGGAGATGGGTTGATGTTATGTTACGTGTTTGATTTCTGTCTCTAAGAAACACCATTCACAGTGAGGTCCTCCCCACGGGGCTAGGTTAAAGGGTTTCAGACCCCTCCCCCCTGGTTGTACTTTATGGACGGAGCAATGTTAAGAATCGAACGCGTTGTTAGGGGAGAAATGGGGTTTAATGTCTTTTCGACTCAAACTAGATCATTCCGGGACTAACATATGGTTCAATTTCATTTAAATAAATCGCTTGCGCGTAGGGATCTTTAGCAGTGGGAGAGAACCGGATCAGCCGGCGAAAACCAACAAGGTTGGACGGGCAACCCCACTCCTTGTCACTGGGGGATCGAAACCACGCCAGTTGACTCAATGACAGACTTTATGATACAGCGCGCATATTGTTAAGATAAAAAGATGGAAAAGACGGGCGTAACCCGTGCATTAAAGCCCCAATACCACTCTTGTTGTAACTGAATAATATGCCTCAATCATTATTCTGGTCAACAATTTGTACTATTTTACAATATTCCAATTAATTGATGATACAAACTTAATCTTAACTCACCGAATTTAAAAATTGGAAAAACTCCTCTGGACAAGTATAATATGATGTAATTGATAATTTACACAACAGGTAGGACACTTAAATATCTAGTAGTTAGAATAGGACTAAATTCTTTTTCTGAACCTGTCAAGCCAGCAAGAGTGGTATTGTCCCTTTAAGATTTATCTTGAAAACAAAAAAGCAATCAAATTGTTACTTACTTTTAATCTGGCACAGTGATTGGGGCGCTCGCCCTGTAACCTGGAGGTCCAGGGTTTAGTCCTGGTGGTAGCCGAGAAAGTTATTCGGAATTTTACAGCAGCGTGGTTTACCCTTGACAGTTGTACAGAACGGCGGGGATCGCTTCTGGCCGTTCAGGTGGCAGTACGAAAAACATAAGTGTGACCTTGACCGCTGGAGATGGACACTCGGCTGTCCGAGTAAAATGTTCCTCGTTGTTGTTGCAGAAAAGTCGGCGGTAAATCCAATGTCCTTTCTTAGTCGACACACAGAGCAGTATTGATGTTATTTTTTACATCTCTGGAGGAAGAATTATACCCATTACGCTGCATGTTATCACTATGACGTCACATTGTTTCATTATCGCATATTCACACTAAATTAACGTTACTTTTGTTTTTTTTTTATCGCCATTTTGATCAATTACGTCATTTTATATAAGAATTCACGCTCCAGCCGCCATAAAGATAAAATATAAATTGTAGTATAGATACTTTAGTGTTGACTGACTATATAAAGCACTAAAATCAATCTAATATCATCCAATCAAATTACTAAAAATATGATTTTATTTCAGTTAAAAATACGTGAAGCAGGTGCTTGGTATACTCCTACCTATTTACCCCTCGGGGTATATAAAATAACTAATTAAACAAATCACATTCTACCCCTTCAGGATATATACAATGAATGAAATGGGGTTTAACGTCCTACGTTTCTGCACCTAACCTGCACCTAACCTGGGCTTATTGTAGATGGACATACGCCATACAGTGTGCTACGAGTGAAATTTTGCCCAGACAGAAACTGAATACCATCTACCAAGGCATCTTTTACGTGCACGGGACCTCGGTTTTTCTTTACATCCATCCGAACGACTAGGCAGCTGTCCCTGTCAGGCCCTCCGTCTGCATCACTGACAATGGAAAACCACGCAGAAAAATCTGGATGAACTTTCTCGGCCAATGCATGGATCACCCGACATCCAGGCTAGCGAGCCAGCACCTGACCCACCTAGCCACGTGATCCCCTGGGGTATATAAAACAACTAATTAATGATATCTCAGATTCTACCCCAGGGTATATGTAAAACATATAACATATCACAGATGTTGATTGCGATCTCGGATCGGTTGCTCGAAGCTACGTTATCTTTTAACGATCCGTTAACTTTAACGGAGAGAAAGATTGTTGCTGGAAACAAAGGCCCCGAACATTCGGTGGTGCAAATTTTTCCTACAGATTTATGCTACTATTTCTAAAGGAAAATATAAAGTATTCTATAGTGTTTTCTGTAGTAAATTTAATGGAAAGTTAACAAACAAAACGTTACCAAGATATGTCCGTTAGAGTTTAACGGATCGTTAAAATAACTTAGTTTTGAGCAACCGACCATATCCTCGGGACACTCATTTTTAATTAATATAAAATATATTCAAATGGTGTTTAATTGATATTTTTCTGCTGGTAAGTGACTGTCACTGATAACGTGTAGTCATTCAGGTGAAACGAAAAACCGAGGTCTCGCGCACACATTGGTGGGTAAATAAAAGGAATTCGATATAGGAGTAGGCCGTAGTGCCGCTGTTCGGGCAAAATGTCTGACATAGCACGCCCCATGGCGTATGCATGTTTTTATTAAAACGGTCGAAGTTCCCTGGCAGTTGGAATTCGATATAAGAGTAGGTTGTAGCGCCGCTGCCCGGGCAAAATTTCCCATATACCACACTTTATGGCGTATGCCTGTCTTTATTCGCCCGGAGTCAGAGCAGAACAGTAGCACGTTAAACCCCATTTCATTTCTATTTTTCAACACCTATGGGGACAATAAAGGGGCGTTATACCATTCAGTGTTCTATGGGGAAAATGTTGCTATTCCTCCCACTGCTAAAGACCCCTACGCGCAAGCGAATTATTGAAATAAAAATTGAAAACCATACGTTAGTCCCAAAATGACCTAGTTTGTGTCGAGTGGTCGTTAAACCCCATTTCTCTCTCTCTCACTCTCTAACCCGAAAGACCAATCGTCGTATCCGTGTCACGCCCTCCGCCCTGCACCACCACCAAAACAGAAACCAGATTTAACAATCCCAAGAAAGGTTCACGGCCAACACTTGGATCGAACATGGGATCACATAATCAGTCAACCAGGGCCATATATGGACACCGACGTTTCCGCTTACACTTCGTCGGGTTTTAACTACCGAGGCCTCTTTTAAATGTACGCCAATGTGTACTAATTGTCGGGCTGCGAGTTCACAAAGCATTCTCAGACTTAAGAATTTACCCAACTTTTAATCACTGTTTATGAGGAATATCTTTGATCCAGAAATACAAAACTTTGCACATAGTTTCTTATTGATGTATTTCATACATTAAAACGACAAACATTTTATAAAGAGCTACACTGTAAAAAAGGTGTGTAACGTTACTCTTTTTCAAGTGAAATCTTAATCCATATTTGGTGTAACTGGTGCTTTACACTAAGAAAGAGTGGCTTTAGACGATTTGAAGTGCAAACTTACTCCAATGGATTGTAAACCCTCAGTTACACTATTTTGTGTAACAATATACACTATTTTGTGTAACAATATACACGATAAATTGTGTACGTTTACACTAATAAAAGTGAACCAGTTGTTCGCCCTTGGTCGGCGTTAAGTATACTGAAAATAAGTGTAATAAAACATAATTTTGGGTGTAATTTATTTCTCGAGGAGGGGTGAGTAACAAGAAACAAATAAAGCAGTAAATGGTGTAGCATGACACTGAACGTGGTGTATTCTTGTACACTTTTTGTAGTGAAACATTACGCTTATAATTTTAGCACGATGGAAGGTGTAACATTTATATATTGCTAACTATATTCTTTGTGTTAATTTACAACAAACGTAGTGTATTCACATTTCGCTTGCTGGGATGTAATAGTGTATGTTTGGAGTAAAATCTTAAGATTCTTTGTGATCTCGGGGCGATATTTTGTTCCATCCGAACAACTGGGCACCATTTAACTAAAAGTATTAAATCGTGTCGTGCAGTATGCAGAGTACACACTTCGTATACATGTACATGTATTTGGAAAGTGCGCATGTCTAAATATTCTGTTGTTCTTTTATCAACTTTTGACATTTGCTGGTTTTTTTTTGATTGTTGGTGATTTGCGTTAAACGTCGTGTAAATTGTAGCTATTGAAGTTGTCATTTTGATTGTATGGGTTATTGAGAGAGGTTTCGTGCGAGCGACGTGATTAAAGCGACGCGATGTTTAAAGAAGCTAATGAATGAATAAATGAAATGGGGTTTAACGTCCTACGCTTAAGCACCGTACCTGGGCTAATTGAAGACGGGCATACGCCACAGTGTGCAATGAGGGAAATTTTGCCCGGGCAGCGGCGCTACGGCCTACTCTTATATCGAATTCCAACTGCCAAGGGATCTTTTACGTGCACTCCAATTTGTACACGGGACCTCGGTTTTTCGTCCCATCCGAACGACTAGGCAGCTGTCCTTGTCAGGCCCTCCTTCTGCATCACTGACAAGGGGAAATCACGCCGGAAAATCGAGATGAACTTTCTCGGCCAATGCAGGGATCGAACACTCAACCTCCAGGCTAGCGAACCAGCGCCTTATCCACTTATCCCTTAAAGAAGCTAAATCGCTAATATTAAAGACCTAGAAATGGACACAAATGGGTCGCAACGTATATAATAATGTAATATGAATGTATATCAACTGATTTACATTCAATAGTTTCCGTTTTAACGTTTAATTTAAAATCAGTTAGGTTCGGCGAAATATGCCAACAGTCTCAATCGAATGCAAATTCCTAGCGTCTGGTTATTTAAGTCTACATAAGAATATGGTGACGTCGTTTGATTTGATTTGGTGCAATGTGTCTAACCTCGTTCCTCGAGTCTCTTGTTACTACTGTGGCTGAAGCGCATTATGGTACACGATACCAGAAGCCCATCTTTTCCCATCTTTGGTTGGATAGCCGTGGCGATAGAGAGGTGGCTTATCACCAATGCAACGAGGGCTCAATCCCAGCTCAGGGCATGAACTTTATCGTTGTGAGGGGGATATTCGGTCTCCCATCCGATCAGGCAGGTTTCTTCCTGCGGTAATGAGCGAAATCATTCGCACGATCTGTGCCAAGGGCCAAATTGGAAAAAAAGGCCTCAGGCCTAATTTGCTACCCTTGTAAAATGACGCGATTATTATTATTATCAATGCGGATTTAAATTGACAAATTATTTGTGTTTTGAATGTAGAAGATTTGATTTTGGATGATACTGAGTTAGAGACTTCGCTACTTTTAAATGATGGGTTATTAGACACACTGAAGGTTCTAAAAGCGTTGAACGTATCTGAATATTGGGGAAAGGTCATGGCCGAAGAGGAAAGGTCATGGACGAATAGTTTAACCCTAGCACTTTAGACCATAAGGTCGGTTATTGCATCAAGTGGTGTGGTTTAAATTCCTAACTTGTACGTGATAAGGACTAGGGCCGCACCCCACTGCTTAAGACACATACTTTGAAATCATATTGCACCATATGTTAGTATCGAAATGACCTAGTTTGTGTCGAGTGGACGTTAAACCCCATTTCTTTCTCTTACTTAAAGGACGATATTAACACATAGTTCATTGCTACCGATGGATGAGTAACGGAATGACCTGGTTTGTGTCGAGTTGTCGTTAAGATCTCACATTCTCGCATGGAATTATTGAAATGAAATTAAACCGTATTATGTTACTTTGTTATTTCACAGAACTTCATACCACTGGCTCAGTTTGTACATGTTTATTACATCATCTGATGATCTGAACCATATATCCAAAATTATTAGCACAACCGCAAAGTTGTACTACTTTGTTTCACGGTAAATGATGAATAGATAAAAAGGTATGCCGACACAAACTGATTTCAACACTGGTTTAATAACATTTTAACATTTTAAAGTACTTTTCGTCCGTCTTGGGACTATTCATAAAATAATGTCATATATATCTCTCTCTCTCTATCTCTTTGTGCTGGTTTGTTATTTCATCTGAACTTCGTACCCCTGACTCAGTTTGTACATGTTTATTACATCGTCTGAACCACCATGATTTGAGAGAATAATTACTCCAATTATCTCAGTTGTTGAGTGTTTAATCTGGGTGAAGAACACAGGGTGGGTAATTATACAAATATTCAGGTTATTACAGCAACAAGTCGTCACCATATTTAATATTATACACATTACATAAAATAAATGAAATGAATTAGAATTTAACGGAACTAAGTCTGTAACTCAAACTCCTCCAAAATTTTCGACATCGAAAACACGAATAATTAGTCAATTTAAATCAACTGATGATGTAAACTTACTGGGAAAAGATGAGCTTCTAAAATCCGATATTTAAGATAAAATAATTTGTTTGACATTGGTACACGAGTCGTGTACCATCATGCGCTTCAGCCCCAGTTGTATTGAGAGACTTGGGGGACGAGGCTAAACACACTGCATCAAACCAAACGTAGTAATGTAGACTGGAATAACTAGACGCTTTAAATGTGCACTTGATTGCGACTGCTGGCGTATTTCGTCGAATATAACTGATTTGAAATTGGAGTAAAAACGGAAACCATAAAATGTAAATCAGTTTAGATACATTCATATTACAGTATTATATGCGTTGCGACCCACTTTTGTGAATTTCTAGGTCCCAAATGTTAGCGATTTAGCTCCTTTAACGGCCTACTGTTCTGCTCCTGAACTGGGCTAATGAAGACGGGCATATAAAGTGTGCTATGAGGGCCTACTCTTATATCGAATTCCAACTGCCAAGAGATATTTTACGTGCACGCCAATATGAACACGGGACCTCGTTTTTTTCGTCCCATCCGCAAGACTAGACAGCTGTCCTTGCACCACTGACACATGCAATAAAACAGAGAGAATGGGGTTTAACGTCCACTCGACACATATCGTTCAATTTTATTTCAATAATGTGCTTGCTTGCACGTAGGGTCTTAGTGGTGGGAAGGAAACCAGGGGACCCTGAGAAAACCCGCGAGGTTGGACTGGCGACCCTACTCCTTGTCAAGTACAACCGCGGAGCCGACACCACGCCAGTTGACTCAATGACAGACCTTATGATACAGCACACATGCGCTAACCATTCGGCCATCAATCTCCCGCTTTAAAGAAAGAAAGGTTGCCATGGATACATATTCTCACAGGTTTTCTTACATATTTCTCTATTCTAAAGGATTTGGATAAGACGGGCAAAAAGTAAAAAAAACCCCATGGATTCAGTGACATTTGTAATAAAAAGACGAGTAGGTTGACACGTCTTCTTCTTCTCTCGTAACCATGGTAACAAGACATGATCTCAGAATGGCTTTAAAGTTTAAGTGAGCTCAGGTGTCAGGTGTCCTATAAGTTGCATGTTTTAAAACTTGTCGTGTCAGCATCGTTTTTTCTTGATTTATTTGCTATATTTTAAATCTCCAGATTCACTGAAATTCGAATTAAGAGTATAAGCCCGATTGGTGTAATAAAAAAAGTAGGAATGTGTCTAGCCGTTCGGATGGGACGACAAACCACAGTCCCGTATAACAGGAGCCTTGACAGATGGAATTCGACATGGTCGTCTTCATCGCCCCGGTTGTTGTAGAAAAGTAGGAGAGTGTCTAGTCGTTCGGATGGGATGCCAAATTACAGCCCCGCATGTATGGCAGTCTTCATTAACCCTGCTGGTGTAGAAATGTAGGAAAGTGTCTAGTCGTTCGGATGGGACGACAAAGCACGGTGTCACATGTGTGACTGTCTCCATTAGCCTGGTTGGTGTAGAAATGTAGGACAGTGTCTAGTCGTTTGGATAGGACGACAAATCGTACCCCCGCATTTATGTCTCCGTTAGCCTGGTTGGTGTAGAAAGTAGGAAAGTGTCTAGTCGTTCGGATGGGACGACAAACCACAGTCCCGCATGTATGTCCGTCTCCATTATTATGGTTATTGATAACAGTAGGACAGTGTCTAGTCGTTCGGATGAGACGGCAAACCACAGTCCCGCATGTATGACAGTCTCCGTTAGCCTGGTTGGTGTACAAATGTAGGACAGTGTCTAGTCGTTCGGATGGGATGATAAACCACAGTCCCGCATGTATGGCAGTCTCTATTATTCTGGTTATTGATAACAGTAGGACATTAAATTTTATTTTATTTTATTTATTGCCCTGTTTAGTCTGTTCTAATATTCTCTAGACCAGATATTCAATATTCTGTAATTCCCATTAACTAAATAACATAATCAAGCGTTCGTCATAAAAATACAATTTGATTTATTCCCCAGAGTAACTTATATTTATTAACAAAAGACCGAGACGTAATGTCGTTTTAAATGAATATCTCCCATAAATCCTGTTAAGTATTTAATAATGGAATGTATTCAAGAGAGAGACAGAGAGAGACAGAGAGAGAGAGACAGAGAGAGAGGGAGAGAGGGAGAGAGGGGAGGTTTAACGTCCACTCGAGACAAATCGTTTTAAATAAATGTCTCCCATAAATCCTAATAGTGGAATGTATTCAAGAGCGAGAGAGAGAGAGAGAGGGGGAGAGAGGGAGAGCAAGCTGTTTTAAATGAATATCTCCCATAAATCTTAATAGTGGAATGTATTCAAGAGCGAGAGAGAGAGAGAGACAGAGTGACAGAGAGACAGAGAAATGGAGAGAGAGAGAGAGAGAGAGAGAGAGAGAGAGAAATTGCGTTTAACGTCCACTCGAGACAAACCGTTTTAAATGACTGTCTCCCATAAATCCTAATAGTGGAATATATTCAAGAGCGAGAGAGAGAGAGAGAGAGAGAGAGAGAGAGGGGGAGAGCAAGCTGTTTTAAATGAATATCTCCCATAAATCCTAATAGTGGAATGTATTCAAGAGCGAGAGAGAGAGAGAGAGAGAGAGAGAGAGAGAGAGAGAGACAGAGAGACAGAGAGACAGACAGAGAGAGAGAGAGAGAGAGAGAGAGAGAGAGAGAGAGAGAGAGAGAGAGAGAGAGAGAAAAAATTGCGTTTAACGTCCACTCGAGACAAACCGTTTTAAATGAGTGTCTCCCATAAATCCTAATAGTGGAATGTATTCAAGAGGGAGAGAGAGAGAAAGAGAGAGAGAAATTGGGTTTAACTTCCACTCGAGACAAATCATTTTAAATGAATGTCTCCTATAAATCCTGGTAATAAACTGAGTTAATTGTTTAATAATGGAATATATTTAAGAGAAACTGTGTGTTATTGAATGGCGGATGCATTATGTATTTATCATATTCCCAAATGGATGGATTTAATCGATCTTAGACCGTGGTATAAACATATTATATATTCCATCAATCATAGCAACCAGACACTGGCAGAAAGGCACTGGCTATGTACGTGTCAAGAGGGTGGGTCCGAGGGGTCTAACCCCCTCATAAGCCATGTGCGTGTCAAGGGGTGAGCCCGAGGGTCCGCCCGCCTCCCAGTTTGTTTTACGTTTACGTTCAAGGGAATAACACGCGTGGTACAAACACACGTGGTATAAACAAACGGGATACAAACAAAATGCAGGAAAGGCATAAGCCATGTGGATTCCTTGGTTGTGCGGGACAAGGAGAAGGGTCGCGTGAGTTTTTTGCGGGTTCTCCGGTTTCCTTCCACTGCAAAAACCACTAAACAAAAGCGGATTATTGAAATAAAACTGATCCATACTTCAGTCCGGTAATGGCCTAATTTGTTTCGAGTGGACGTTAAACCCCATTTCTCTCACACACACGCAGAACATCTAGCTTACTTCTACATTCATGTACAGCCCGTCGAACAAACCAACACGTGGAAAAATATTGCCGCCATTCTAGTCTTTATTTTTTTTAAATTGGCGGGTAATCCCCCAGCTCTGACGTCATACATGGAGTGGTCTCCACCTTGGTTCCCCCGCTGCTCAAACCTCTGAACACGCCCCTTAAACATTAGCCATAACCACGTGTTTTATTAAATATATTTGGTCGTACATAGACTTGATAAATTCAATTTCTATCTCCCTATATCACTGTCCAATTATCCGTGAAAAGACGAGACTTTTTTTTTGTATCCATTAAGTCACGTCATTCTTAGCAACCGTTAATATTATAGATTATATTATAGTCGCCATTTTGTTTGACGTGTCATTAATAAAGCACGAATGGATGACCAATTTGTCAAGTCACATTCAATAAAATCATTTTTATTATATGGTAGAGCAAAGAGACAGAGAGAGAGAGAGAGAGAGAGAAAGAGAGAGAGAGGGGGGAGAGAGAGAGAGGGATGGGGTTTAACGTCCACTCAACACAACTATGTCATTTCTGGACTAACATATGGTTTAATTTTTTATTTCAATTATTCGCTTGCGCGTAGGTGTCTTTAGCAGTGGGAAAAAACCTGAGTGCCCGAAGGAAAACCACGAGGTTGTAAAGGTAGGCCTACCCCTATATCCATGCTACATACGCTCACAGCTGCAAGCCAGGGGTGGCCGGCCAGCTAGAGGTCGAAGCGCGGCACTCTAGACCACTAGGCCATCCCAATCCCCTGATCAGAAAAGAACCTTTACTTTCATGATATCGACGGTATATTTTTAATATAGTAGAAACAAGTTAAGATAATTTATAATGGGGCTTTTTACTTTAAAAAAGGTGAAAATGTCTAAAACACAAACAATACAAAATTATATTTTCAGGATGTCGAGCTTTTGTTAAAATGATTCAAATTAAAAAAAACCCTGACACATGTTTGGTTTCTATGAAGGAAACACAGCTATGTATCAGATGTCAGCTAATTTTATAAACCTATTACAGCAAGTAATCTCTTGGATATTTTATGCCTGTACAATGTAAATATACATGGGAATTTGGGGTTGTTCTTCTAAAAGTTTTTCTTTAAATCTGTAACGGTTTATTCTTCCAGTGTAGGTTTTTATTTTCCATAAGATAACATAATATACATGTATTAAGGATTTTCTTACCGGAGTGTAAACATAGACGGTTTATAAGCAAGATCTATTTTAATGGTTCCGAATGCAAAAAAACGGCTGCCCCCATGGTGATTGCTGTGGAGAGTGTTTTGCCTATAACGTTTTTAGGACTTCGAATTCTGTCTTATGGTTTGGATTGTTCGTACTTGGTTTTTATTTTATATCAACAAACGTCACGTTTGGGTTTGTGGAATTACTAGGGAATTTTATCAAACCAGCAGCCTTGAGACAATATCTTTGCTTATTTAGGTACGGTATACACACTCTATACAAAAGAAGCAATTTGGGACTTTTTTGTAAAAGCGACACGTTTTCCCGTTTGAAGTAAACCGGTAGCCGCATCGCAAATGTATGGTCGTAGGAACATATCACTTACTGTCATACAGTCGAGTTTAGATGTAGGGTTACGGAGGGTACCGGAATCTGTCGAGATTTGCCGAGTGCCCAAGAATGAATGAATGAATGAAATGGGGTTTAACGTCCTACTGTTATGCACTTAACCTGAGCTAATTGAAGACGGGCATACGCCATACAGGGTGCTATGAGGGAAATTTTGCCCGGGCAGCGGCGCTACGGCCTACTCTTATATCGAATTCCAACTGCCAGGGGATCTTTTACGTGCACTCTAATGTGTACACGGGGCCTCGGTTTTTCGTCCCATCCGAACGACTAGGCAGCTGTCCTTGTCAGGCCCTCCTTCTGCATCACTGACAAGGGGAAATCACGTCGGAAAATCGAGATGAACTTTCTCGGCCAATGCAGGGATCGAACACTCGACCTCCAGGCCAGCGAACCAGCGCCTTATCCACTTAGCCACCGTGATCCCGAGTGCCCAAGAAAGGTAAGAAGATAAAGTACTAAAGAATGTATAACCAGTAGGGCCTATATGGAACAGATTTGGTCAAAGGTCAAAGGTCACGAGATGTAAACATAGCTAGTGCTAACTCTAATCCCAACCCGTCAAACCAAAGACCAGCATAGACATTGGCCTGAGGAGCCAGGCCCAGGGACCCGCAATTAAAGGGCCCTCGCAGTTCATGGGAAATTTTTAAAATTCCTGATGAAATTATCACGGTAATCGATCTAATAATAATAATAATAATAATAATCGCGTCATTTTACAAGGGTAGCAAATTAGGCCTGAGGCCTTTTTCCAATTTGGCCCTTGGCACAGATCGTGCGAATGATCTAGCGGCGCTGTCCCCCAACCTGCTCTGTGAAGTTACACTCGGTCTAGGCTTGTAGACTTGTATGTCATTCGGAATCGAATAGATTTCGTATGTGATCAGATTTAAAGAAAAATATTCTTGTATTACAGACCGTTAAATTGTGGGGTGGGGGTGGGATGGCCTTGTGGTCTAGAGTGTCGCGCTTCGACCTCTAACTGGCCGGCCACCTCTGGCTTGCGGCTGTGGTTTTGAGCCCTGGTGTGAGCGTATGTGGCAAGGAGATAGGGATGCCTTCGCAACCTCGTAGGTTTCCTCCGGGCACTCCTGTTTCCTCCAACTGCTAAAGACCCCTACGCGCAGGCGAATTATTGAGATAAAAAACTTGAAAATCATACGTTAGTCCCAAAATAACCTAGTTTGTGTCGAGTGGACGTTAAACCCCATTGCTCTCTCTCTCCGTTTAATTGTGTGTTACGCATGCGTGCCATTCAAAAGGATATAAAATAATCCTGTCCGTCGCGTTAGGGGCACCGCGACTCTAGTCAAGCCCAGGGCCCCGCTCCGGTTAAACTTGGCTTTGCCTCAACCTAGCGCTAACCCAAACCCTAACCCTCAGTCTGGCCAACAATCAATTATACTAAATTTTTCAGGAAATCAACGTTTTCAAGCAAACGCCAATAAGTTCATCCGACCTTCAGGCTAGCGAGCCAGCGTGTGACCCACTTAACCATGTAGTCCCCCAAAATGACGATGCTATACAGAATGTTTAGATACAATTCGTTGGGGATTCTCTCAACGTTTTCAAGCGAGAGAGAGAGTAAGAGAGAGACGGAGGGAGGGAGAGAAATGGGGTTTAACGTCCACTCGACACAAACTAGGTCATTTCGGGACTAACATATGGTTTCATTTTATTTCAATAATTTACTTGCGCGTAGGGGTCTTTAGCAGTGGTAGGAAACCGGAGGACCCGGAGAAAACCCACAAGGCTGGACAGGCGACCCTACTTCTTGCCACGTACAACCGGGGAATCTAAACCACGCCAGCTGACTCAATGACAGGCTTTATGATACAGCACGCACATGCTGACCATTCGGCGACCCAGCCCCCCCTCGGCGTTTTCAAGCAAAATGTGATGAAAACAATATACAGAAGGTTTAAATACAAAAACAACCAACAACTAAGATTATAAATAATGTTTCGTATTCCAGCCGGATTAAAATACGATAGGAAATTTCTTTCCTCTTACAAAGAAACTAAATTGACATTTTATTGTAGTCTGACAAGTTAAATCCATTTGAAACGTAAAACCCGGCTCAAATAAATGACATTTATAGGCAAAGTTTGCCTGAATGAAATGGGGTTTAACGTCCTACGCTTAAGCACCGTACCTGGGCTAATTGAAGACGGGCATACGCCACAGTGTGCAATGAGGGAAATTTTGCCCGGGCAGCGGCGCTACGGCCTACTCTTATATCGAATTCCAACTGCCAAGGGATCTTTTACGTGCACTCCAATTTGTACACGGGACCTCGGTTTTTCGTCCCATCCGAACGACTAGGCAGCTGTCCTTGTCAGGCCCTCCTTCTGCATCACTGACAAGGGGAAATCACGCCGGAAAATCGAGATGAACTTTCTCGGCCAATGCAGGGATCGAACACTCAACCTCCAGGCTAGCGAACCAGCGCCTTATCCACTTAGCCACCGTGATCCCTGAAGAAGCTTAATAAAGCTGAGAGTACTCACAAAAACCTAGTTTTCTTCCTAAAACGACATTTATTTATATAAATTATACAATTAGATAATACTCTGATAAACGCAATCTGATTAAAACACAGATCCTATTTTCGTTTCGTTTTTTACAATTATAGTCCACAATTTCGTTTTACCCGTCTTCATCATCCTTACAGCGAGAATTACAAATTTTCTAATAAAATCAAAACATAATTATTTCAATGTCTTTTGCTCAAAAGGTTGTCAACTCTCATTTATACTATTATATGTATCATTCTCACACTTAAAAATCAATCACATCGGAAATGCCAAAATTACCTCTCTTGTTTTCCCGTTGACTCCAAGCATTAGCTACCTTCAAACGTTGGAATTTGAAGTTGAACAGTATATTTTAACAAGGTAGGACTGTTTATGAATACCATCTATGTTAAGGCTTTATTGTAATACATTTTAAACATTTGAACTTAAAAATATAAAATTGTAGCTTTAACTTGACCGCCGAAAGTATAAGAAAAAACGAAACGAGATAAAGATCCTTATCTAATTCCTATCAGTATTGGAAAAAAATTGACCTACATTTATTCCATTCACATAAAAGCGAGAACTAGTTTAACGTCCACTCGACACAAACTAGGTCATTTCGGGACTAACATATGGTTCAATTTTATTTCAATAATTCGCTTGGGCGTAGGGATCTTAGCAGGGAGAGAAAACCTACGAGGTTGGACAGGGGACCCTACTCCTTGTCACGTACAGCCGGGGAATCAGAACCACTTGTTATTAAGACACCAGTATGTGATACGTACGTAACTAACGTTACGAAATTTATGGTAGCTGGCTTTTTTTCGCAGTTATTCGAACTGAAAAAAAAATAACTATTAGTCAATCCCCATGCTAAAAACATTAGCAGAACTCATTGTGTATATGTGAAATAGTCAAATTTCCATTCGTTACCTTAAGTACAATTATAACAAAAAAATAATCTAATATCAGCTCATACGACACTGCTTAATAAAACAATAGCCAAACCTCCTACCGGAAGTTACTAACAGTAACTCGACTACCAGTCGGAGTTCTTCTAGTACAGTTCTATGATGTGATATAGAAAATCATAGACAACTGGAATTGGATTTATTTAGTCAGCCATGACACGACAAGATATCCAATATTCCCAACTGTGTTATATATATATATATATATCTCACTGATTATAAAACAACATTCTGTTTGAACTAGGTTGGCTTCATGTATATCATAGCAAATAGAACAAACTCACCAACTGGGAATTCCCCTGATGAGAGAGCGTCATAGAAACAATAATTCACGTGCTGGGAATTCCCCAGATGAGAGAGAGCGTCATAGAAACCATAACAAGAGTTTTTAGTAGCAATTAACGCACGGTTAGGTCTCATTGTTAGCCTGGAATACGTCGACTGAGTTCTTTCTTATAAATTTCACATGATACAAAAACCTTATATTTATATTAAGGATGACCTAGTTTTCCTGAATAACCCACTGTTCTATAAACTAGGTATAGCTTTTATTTGACATCGATCAAGTAAATACCATTTCTAGCAGATATCAATGCGTATCTGACCTGGGTGCTATTTGCCGCAATAATAAACCGCGTCCACTTATCATATGCGACAGATGCAATTCAAATATCATTCTGCTTTACCAACAGATACTATTTGCGACAGAAATATAATTTCCTGTAAATAGGCCTACCATTGACAGCGGATATCAATGTCATTTGACCTGGGTACTATTTGTAGCAAATACTATTTGCTTTTCAGCCGATACTATTTACGACAGAAATGAAAAAAAACCCAAGTACGAACAATCCAAACCACAGGACAGAATTCGAAGTCCTAAAAACGTTATAGGCAAAATAGTGTATTTAAGCAAAATATCATTTCCCGTTAATAACATTTAAAGCATTTGCAGCAAATACCTCTCTCATGATGAAACTTTCAAGGAAATGGGCTCCCAAGCCTTAACCCAATAATAAACCACGCCCACCTCTCGAACTCAGCCCTTCTCATACCAGTACGAGCTTTGGGTGCGGAAATGGATGGATTTAGCGGTCAATTATGTTTTGGAATTGTTAGATATCCTCTCAAAAATCTCATATAACAATGTTTCGTCTTCGAAGGACTTATGTCTGTTAGGGGGGTGGGATGGCCTAGTGGCCTAGAGTGCCGCGCTTCGACCTCTAGCTGGCCGGTCACCTCTGGCTTTCAAATTCCATTGATGTTATAAATATAATGACGATAAAGGGACGTTACTCAGAGAGCTGGCCATATCTTACCGGATGTGGACACTTCGCTTTTATTTAATTATTTCTGTAGTTTTATAACCGGGGTTCAGCTTTAAGAGATAGAAAGAAAGAAATTTTAACCTCCACTCGATACAAATAAGGTCATTTCGGCACTAACATATGATTCCATTTTATCCCAATAATTCACTTGCGCGTACTGGTCTCCACCAGTAGGAGGAAACCAGAGAAAGAGAGGCCCGACAGAGAGCGAGAGATGGGGTTTAACTTCTACTCGACACCAACTAGGTCATTTTCGGACTAACATATGTTTTTAACTCGCCTGTACGTAGGGGTCCTTAACAGTTGGAGGACACCAGAGGACCCTGGGAAAACCCACAAGGTTGGACGGGCGACCCTACTCCTTGTCACGTACAACCAAGGAATCAGGTGGAAACCGAAGTTGTCCTTTAAGAACGCAATTTAGTTCCAGTCATAACACCATTACCCTTTGATTGTCGTGTTTTTAATGGCGCTAGCGATCGATCTAGTTTGAGTTTTTATCTACCAATGTCTGCGAATTCTTAATGCTTTTCTCCATTTGTTGTTTTAAAAACACTTACAAGCGTAATATGAGTTAAACGTTCAAACTGTCTATAATTGATAAAGTCTCGTGTGAACTGACAGAATGACAATCAGCTCGCGTGAACTGACAGAATGACAATCAGCTCGCGTGAACTGACAGAAGACTTTCAGAGTTGACGAATAGTCTGGAACTGATGGTAAAAATAAAAAGAATATGTTTGACCGACATTTTGATTCCTAAATCGCCGATCTTAGTTTACAAGTATTTATTTTGTTTCCCTTCAATAAAATGGGGATTAGGTGGCCGAATGGTTAGCTCGCGCGCGCTGTATCATAGGGTCTGTCATTGAGTCAACTCGCGTGGTTTTGATGCCCCGGTTGTACGTGACAAGTAGTAGGGTCGCCTGTCCAATCTCGTGGGGTTTCTCCGGTTTCCTTCCACTGCTAAAGACCCCTACACGCAAGCGAATTATTGGAATAAAATTAAATCATATGTTAGTCCCGAAATGAGCTAGTTTGTGTTAAGTGGACGTTAAACCCCATTTCTTACCTCCCCCTCTCTCTCTCTCTCATTCTCTCTTTCTCTCATTTTAACTATTATAGCGACAACTGTCAACTCTTTATCTAATCTTGCCTAATACCGCTTTAAACAAACAGCATATTATGCCGATATTAGTCTTCAAGTAAGGAAAGGAATGTTTTATGTCGACGCTATGTTAGAATACATTCTATTGGTGTACAAGTTTGTTTGAATACATTCTATTGGTTTACAAGTTTGTTAGAATACATTCTATTGGTTTACAAGTTTGTTAGAATACATTCTATTGGTGTACAAGTTTGTTAGAATACATTCTATTGGTGTACAAGTTTGTTAGAATACATTCTATTGGTTTACAAGTTTGTTAGAATACATTCTATTGGTTTACAAGTTTGTTAGAATACATTCTATTGGTGTACACGTTTGTTAGAATACATTCTATTGGTTTACAAGTTTGTTAGAATACATTCTATTGGTTTACAAGTTTGTTAGAATACATTCTATTGGTTTACAAGTTTGTTAGAATACATTCTATTGGTGTACAAGTTTGTTAGAATACATTCTATTGGTTTACAAGTTTGTTAGAATACATTCTATTGGTGTACAAGTTTGTTAGAATACATTCTATTAGTGTACAAGTTTGTTAGAATACATTCTATTGGTTTACAAGTTTGTTAGAATACATTCTATTGGTTTACAAGTTTGTTAGAATGCATTCTATTGGTGTACAAGTTTGTTAGAATACATTCTATTGGTTTACAAGTTTGTTAGAATACATTCTATTGGTGTACAAGTTTCAGCCATTATTGTTAATAAGATGACCTAGTGATATTTAGGTAAAAAAACCTGTTTTCCCTAGAGACAGAATATAATGACGTGTGGGTGTCAACTAATCTTGTATATATTCTTATTTCTTTAAAGTTACACAGTTTCATTAAAGATAATTTAATATGGGGAGATTAGATATAAAAATGAAATGAAATAACTCGGTTAAACGTCCTACTGTTCTTCTCCTATACTTGGCTAATGAAGACGGGCATACGCCATACAGTGTGCTATGAGGGGATTTTTGCCAACCCTATATCGAATTCCAACTGCAAAGGGATCTTTTACGTGCATGCCAATGTGTACACGTGACCTCGGTTTTTCGTCCCATCCGAACGACTAGACAGCTGTCCTTGTCATAACCTGACAAGAGGAAACACGACCTCTGGACTAGCGAGACAGTGTCTTACCCACTTAGATAATGAGCTGACAGTTCTAACTATAATAGTTGGAATATAGATAATGTAATGGGAATATACTGAAATTGTCAGTCAAATTTTCCCACTCGGACAAATTTAATTTGTGTTATGAGAGAGAGAGAGAGAGAGAGAGAGAGAGAGAGAGAGAGAGGGGGAGAGAAATCGGGTTTAACGTCCACTCGACACAAACTAGGTCATTTCAGGACTAACATATGGTTTAATTTTATTTCAATAATTCGCTTGCGCGGAGGGGTCTTTAGCAGTGGGAAGAAACCGGAGGACCCGGATAAAACCCACAACGTGGGACAGGCGACCCAACTACTTGTCACTTACAACCGATGAAATTTGTATTGACTAAAGTGCGCCATTGCGGCATTGGTGAAAGGCGACGTTTGAAGACACCATTTTGTCTCCTATAAATATTACGACACATGTCACTGTAAAGAATTCCGCCATTACCATGAAGAATAGACGAATCGTGAAGAGTAAATTACCATCTTTCTTTCCTTAATCTTAGTTTATATTCCGTTTTACCCAGATGAATAGATCTAGTCACGTGATTTATTACTCCCCAATGTCTGTTAAAGAAATGAATAAAACGGGGGAAATCTGCGAGTCTCAGATAAAAAACATTGGTGGTGTAATCAAACATCGACGTCGTTCAAACGAGAAGATTAGATTATTGAAGAGACGGGGAAAGTGGGGGAAGCAGGGGGACACGGACAAAACTCACATTTAATGTATTGCCACTTTAAGAGAAATCAATTTAAATGGTTTAACGTCCTGTTGTTCTGCTCCTAAACTGGGCTAATAAAGACGGGGAGCGGCGCTATGGCCTGCTCTTATATCGAATTCCAACTGCCAATGTGTACACGGGGGCCTCAGGTTTTCGTCCCATCTGAACGACTAGACAACTGTCTTTGCCAAGGCACTCCGTCCTGTATCACTTACAAGCGTAAACCGCGCTGGAAAATATGGATGAACTTTCTCGGCTAATGCAGGGATCTAACATCCGACCTTCAGGCTAGAGAGCCAGCGTCTTACCCACACCCGACCTTCAGGCTAGCGAGCCAGACTCTTATCCACTTAGTCACCGTGATCCCCCACTTAAGAGAAGCTTTGGGCTAGACTGATAGACTTTTGAAAATTATTGTAAATCGTTTCCCGTCATGTCTTTCGAAGAGAAAGAATTACAGCGAAGGAAACCGAGGGATCCGAAGAAAACCCACTTTAAGAAAGCTTTGGGCTAGACTGGTAGACTTTTGAAGATAATTGTAAACCGTTTGGCGTATTGTCGCTTGAAGAGAAAGAATTAAAACTTTGGGCTAGTCTGATTCACTTTTGAAGATAATTGTAAACCGTTTGGTGTATTGTCGCTTGATTACTAAGACATTTATTTTCATTATTATACAAATTTTCCCCCTGGGAAACCGTTTACACTGATGAAAAACAGAAAACTAATAAATTGTTACTAAGCATATTTCTCCTCTCTGGTAATTTCATAACTTATAAATATTTAATCTTTCATCAGAGTGGAAAATCGAATTGTTTTGTGATTCTTTAAAAACTTAATTTCTCATTAGTTTTTTCAAGTGTTCTCGAAAATGGAATTGTTATGAACGGTTTAGGAAGAGGTTTATTTTGTAAGTTTATTCATAAAATTATGATTTCCTTCTCACACGAAAACTCATAGTTTCTGTATTTAACGAAGATTAATCTTGAAGTTTAAAGACATGTCTGCGATAATATTATGGTGGAAGCGGACGTGTGAGAGAGAGAAAGAGAGAGTGTGAGAGGTAGAGAGCAAGAGAGAGAGAGAGAGAGAGAGAGAGAGAGAGAGAGAGAGAGGGGAGTTTAACGTCCACTCGACACAAATTGGGTTCAATTTTATTTCAATTTATTTTAATTTTATGTCGATTAGCAGTGGAAGGAAACCGGATGACCCGGAGAAAACCAACGAGGCTTGACAGGCGACCAAACTCCTTGTCACGTCAACCAGAAAATCGAAACCACGCTTGGTGACTCAATTACAGACCTTATGATACTGCGCACACGTACTTACCATTCAGCCATCTAACCCTAACCACCCAACATTTAGAGGAACTTTTTATGTCGATTCATGATATTCCATCATAATTTCCAAACAAATACTGTCGATTATGTATGGTGTACATCAAGTGCCAATCAATAATTTTCAGATAAAAAATATCAATACATTTATCTCGAAATTTTAGTACATTAAAGGATACTCCTTGACACATGTATCGGGAAAAATTCGAAATTCGAAGACAAATCCGAAGCCTAGTCTTTGTGGGTTTTTGAAAAATTAGTTGTAAAATTCAGCTATAATCCCTGTATTTCATATGGTAATAACCATGCATAGAAAGTCTTCCGTCAAATAGTTTGAAATTTTGGGGTAATGATGCCTGTCCACGAGGCCGTCGCTGAGTTGTTGGCAAGTTGCCGACCCTTTCGTTGCTCTCGTTGTATCATAAGGCCTGTCATCGATTCCCCGGCTGTATGTGACAATGAGTAGGGTTGCTTGTCTAACCTCGTGGGTTTTCTCCGGGTCCTCCGGTTTCCACCTACTGCTAAAGACCCCTACACGCAAGCGAAGCCTTGAAATAAAATTACCTTGTGTGTGTCGAGTGGGCATTATTTAACCCCATTTATTTTCTCTCTCTCTCTCTCTCTCTCTCTCTCTCTCTCTCTCTCTCTCTCTCTCTCTCTGATCTTATTCCAATAATATTCCATCCACTCGATACCGTATTCATTACTCTAATTGATTCTATCGTCTCGTACCGCCAACAAGTATTAGTAATTTATGAGTTCAAGTCGGAGAGAATTAACTTACATCACAGTCCAGTTATACACAACTTGATACGACTTTTCATTTAGGTTTACTCGTTCTATCAAACCTCATCATGTCTAAGACTTCCTCGTCTTTTATGATGAAACGTCTCTCTCTCTCCCTCTCTCTCTCTCTCTCTCTCTCTCTGTCTCCCTCTCTCTCCCTCTCTCTGTCTTTCTCCCCCTTCTCTCTCTCCCCTCACTCTCCCACTCTCTCTCTCCACCCCTCTCTCTCTCTCTTTCTCTCTTTCTCTCCCTCTCTCTCGCTCTCTCACTCACTCTCTCTCTATCGCTCTTTCTGTCTCTCTCTGTCTCTCTGTCTCTCTGTCTCTCTGTGTGTGTCTCTCTCTCTCTTTCTCTCTCCCTCTCCCTCGCCCTCTCTCCCCCTCTCTCGCTCTCTCCCCCTCTCTCTCCCTCTCCCTCTCTCTCTCCCTCTCCCCCTCTCTCCCTCTCTCTCTCCCTTTCTCCATCTCTCTCTCCCTCTCTCTCTCCCTCTCTCTCCCTCTCTATATCCCTCTCTCTCCCCCTCTCTCTTACTCTCTCACTCACTCTCTCTCGCTCTCTCTCTCGCTCTCTCCCTCTCTCTCTCTCTCTCTCTGTGTCTCAAACCCCATCCTGAATAAGACATCCTCGTCTTTTATGATTAATTCTGTTTGCAGGCGACAAATTAGACAGCTTGGCACTACCAACCCTCGGATCAAACGCTTGCCAACAGTCTTGGTATTTCCAAGATTCCCTTGGGAATATAGAGACTTGTTCCATTTTCTAAATAAATCTGAAATTTTCCTTCAGAATGTCGAACTCTATTGGCCAGATTAACTTTATCTCCAGTGTTGACTTGACCTGTTCTTCAGCTATCTGTTAGCCCATACATGAACATCCATACACCCACAGCAGTCTTGAACTGGACCTTGTCGATGGAAGGGATATAGCATTTCTACGCCTTTAATGTTCCTCGCCCAATCTTTCAACTCTCTGAACATACCGTGGCCTTATCACCCACTCCAATTCCAGTCTATGAATTATATTAAACTGAAAAGATCGCGAGAACAGTCGACAATTAGTTTCGGTAAAAGGAAGAGAGAGAGAGAGAGAGAGAGAGAGAGAGAGAGAGAGAGAGAGAGAGAGAGAGAAAGAAAGAGCGAGAGACATAGAGAGAGTGAGCAAGAGAGATAGAGAGAGGGATATAGAGAGAGGAGGTGAGGGGGGATAACGCCCACTGGACACAAACAAGGTCATTTCGGGATTAACATAATGGTGTAATTTTATTTCATTAATTCGCTTGCGCGTATGGGGTCTTTAGCAGTGGGAGGCTGGACAGGCGACCCTACTCCTTGTCAGATATAACCGGGGAATCGAAACCACGCCAGTTGACTCAATGACAGGCCTTATGATACAACACGCACGTACTATCTCGTAGTACAAAGTTAATTGAATGAGATGCAACGTTTAAGCAGTTTATCTTTGTTTCATTTCCTACGGTTCGATTGACGGGTCAGCTCATTTATTCATTATATGAGACAGATATTCATAAATTCATTTCTTGTAAGACGACAGCAGTCATAACATGAATATGTGTTTTAATCAAAGACGGCATGAATCATAGCATGGATATAAACATGTGGTTTAATCGGTGTGAATAATATTGGAGTGGTACTGAATAATATTGAAGAGGGACTGAATAATATTGGAGTGGTACTGAATAATATTGAAGAGGGACTGAATAATATTGGAGTGGTACTGAATAATATTGAAGAGGGACTGAATAATATTGGGGTGGTACTGAATAATATTGAAGAGGGACTGAATAATATTGGAGTGGTACTGAATAATATTGAAGAGGGACTGAATAATATTGGGGTGGTACTGAATAATATTGAAGAGGGACTGAATAATATTGGAGTGGTACTGAATAAAATTTGAGAGGGACTGAATAATATTGGGTTAGGTATTGAATAATATTGGCGAGGTACTGAATAAAATTTGAGAGGGACTGAATAATATTGGGGTGGTATTGAATAATATTGAGAGGGACTGAATAATATTGGGGTGGTATTGAATAATATTGGGGTGGTACTGAATAATATTGGAGCAGTACTGAATAATATTGGAGCGGTACTGAATAATATTGGAGAGGTACTGAATAATATTGGAGCAGTACTGAATAATATTGGAGAGGTACTGAATAATATTGGAGAGGTACTGAATCATATTGGAGACATTCGGGTGTGGAAAATGTTGGCGAGGTACTGAATAATATTGGGGTTGTACTGAATAATATTGGAGCAGTACTGAATAATATTGGGGTGGTACTGAATAATATTGGGGTGGTACTGAATAATATTGGAGCAGTACTGAATAATATTGGGGTGGTACTGAATAATATTGGAGAGGTACTGAATCATATTGGAGACATTCGGGTGTGGAAAATGTTGGCGAGGTACTGAATAATATTGGGGTGGTACTGAATAATATTGGAGCAGTACTGAATAATATTGGGGTGGTACTGAATAATATTGGAGAGGCACTGAATCATATTGGAGTGGTACTGAATAATATTGGGGTGGTACTGAATAATAATGGAGCAGTACTGAATCATATTGGGGTGGTACTGAATAATATTGGAGAGGTACTGAATCATATTGGAGCAGTACTGAATAATATTGGGGTGGTACTGAATAATAATGGAGCAGTACTGAATCATATTGGGGTTGTACTGAATAATATTGGAGAGGTACTGAATAATATTGGGGTGGTACTGAATAATATTGGAGCAGTACTGAATAATATTGGGGTGGTACTGAATAATATTGGAGAGGTACTGAATCATATTGGAGTGGTACTGAATAATATTGGAGAGGTACTGAATAATATTGGAGAGGTACTGAATCATATTGGAGACATTCGGGTGTGGAAAATGTTGGCGAGGTACTGAATAATATTGGGGTTGTACTGAATAATATTGGAGCAGTACTGAATAATATTGGGGTGGTACTGAATAATATTGGGGTGGTACTGAATAATATTGGACAGGTACTGAATAATATTGGACAGGTACTGAATAATATTGGAGACATTCGGGTGTGGAAAATGTTGGCGAGGTACTGAACTGCGGTGTGATTTTTATTGGAGAGGTACTGACGAGGTACTAGCGTTGCAGCGTGACTAATATTGGAGACGTACTGGCATTGCAGTGTGACTAATATTGGACCGGTACTAACGTTACAGTGTGAATAATTTTAGAGAGGTGCTGTCATTTGGAATAGTTGTTAGATTTTAAAAAGAAAAAGACTGAATTAGAATATATAAATTTGACTTTTCGGGCTAAAATTAGATTTGATTATTCTGACTTAAATTAGATTGGGCTAGTCTGACCAAAAATAGGAGATATAAAAATTAGAACTTTCTAACTGAAATTTTATTACACACAGTCGACTATTCTGATCGAAATGAGCTGGACTCTTCTGACTGAAATTAATTTGAGGATAATGGGCGTGCATCATTCAGTGTGCTATAAGGGAATTGATGTTCGGGCATAGGCGTTTTCCTTGTACTATTCATTAAAGTTCAATTCTCATGGGGTCTTTTACGTGCACACTAACGTGTACTTGCTTGGGACACGGGAACCATTGACAAGAAGGAGGGGGGGGGGGGTCAGTGCCAGAAAATCTCGTGGAACTTTTCGGCTACCAGCCAGAGTGAATCCAGTCACAGCGACTCCCGGCCCGTTCCACCGAGTGGGCTGTAGCGACAATTTCAAACAACATAAGCCGTCTATCTATGGACAAAACTCGCCAAAGCTCTTGTAGATGCGAAAGAGTTGGACAAGAGTATTGACGTATTGTCGCTTGAGGAGAAAGCATGAATGTGTCGTTTATTTTTATTATTATATAAATTTTCCTCCTGGGAAACCGTTTATACTGATGAAAAACAGAAAACTAATAAATTGTTACTAAGCATATTTCACGTCTCTGGTAATTTCACAACTTATGAATATTTAATCTTTCATCAGTGTGGAAAATCGAATTGTTTTCGGATTCTTTAAAAAATTAATTTCTCATTAGACGTGTGAACGAAAGAGGGATAGATGGGGAGAGAGAGGGGGATATATAATGAGAAAAACGAATTGCTTTGGGGTTCTTTTTTTAAAAAAAAAAGACTGGAACAGTCGACCTCAGTGCACATAAACATATGCATTGTGTTGTCAGTGAAGATTGCTAAAATTCAATTTATTGTTTGACGCAAAAAGTCTGAATCCTATCATAATATTTTACAGCTGAAATATGAACGACTGAATGAGAGACGTGAACGATCAGCTAAAACTCGATATAGACCGTACCAGATTAATTTTCTCTTCTTCCAGAACACATTTTCTTATTTCTTCAGAATTTGATTTAATAATAATAATAATAATCGCGTCATTTTACAAGGGTAGCAAATGAGGCCTTGGGCCTTTTTCCAATTTGGCCCTTGGCACAGATCGTGCGAATGATTTCGATCATTACTGCAGGAAGAAACCGAAGAACTCGGGGGAAACCTGCCTGATCGGACGGGAGACCGAATATCCCTCTCACTTACAACCATAAAGTTCTTGCCCTGAGCTGGGATTGAACCCTCGTTGTATTAGTGAGAAGCCGCCTCTCTATCGCCACGGCTATCCGACCATTTAAAACACAAATCTATATTTCGTTTTGTATTTGTATATATATGATGGCCTACACCACATAAAGATCTGACCAGTTGTAGTAAGAGGTCGAGCCAGAGTCCATATGGCCAACTTTTGATGGGTTTTTACCGTCTTAGATAATTAATAATTGAAAAATGTGTTCCAGTATTACTGTATGTTTATGAACTAATCTATAAAAAACAGATGACACGCTGATGAAAAAGTCCCGGGAAATATAGAACCCTATTGATTGACAGGTCGGGAATAATTTGTCTACTTCATATTGGAAATCATAATTTTGTTATTAAGTTTTTACGCGGCTTTAATAATTATATAGTAAAGTCGAAATGTCGTGGATTTGTTGTATGTTCCGGGCTGATATTTTCCATTCATTGCTACATAATCGTCTCGTGTCTCTGTCGTGTCAAGTGGACCAGATTCTGAGAAAGATGTCGGGTGACCTCCTCAGAATATTATGGAAAATATGTCACAGCAAACCTTTATAACACTAGCATTAAGTAATTAAAACATAGATATGACGTCACCCTTTGATGTTTTTAACCAGTATATAGGAGAATGTACTGTTTTCTTAAACAATCGTCTATTATTTTTCAAAACTGTCCATTATTTTCAATAAATAATGGACAGTTTTATAAATAATGGACAGTTTTATAAATAATGGACAGTTTTATAAATAATAGACGATTTTTAAGAAAATACCAATAATAGACACGTATCTGAAAAATGAACATGGATTTTGGAATAGTTTATTCTCTGAACAAATTAAATTACAGAACATGAAATTAATCTAAAACCTCATAGTTACCGAAATGTCACATGGCCAAATGTTGATTTCACGTGTTTGTCTACTCAAAGAATCCGTCCATTATTTGCCACTTGACCATTTAATAGTACGTTCGGCACTAGATCGATGATACGTTTTTATACGCCCACGGTGGACACTCTACAGATCACAACTTGAAATATAGGTATATATCCCAAAGATCTCGATATTGGCCATAACTTCATGGATAATGGCCCTTGACGGTACATACTAAAGGTCACAATTATAAGACCATTTTGATGAAACTGAACATTTGTGTTTATAATATAACCAAAAGATCTCGATTCCTTGGGATATTGGCGCTATCGGGTAGTAACGTCCTGGATGATGAACCCTGGTCGAACAAAAAAACGTGTTTTAAGCCTGTGGAGACAATACATGTCACAATTTTTATCCGATTTAAAAACAACGTTCAAATATATCACTGTTACACCATAATGAAAGTTCAGTTTGAATTTCGTGAATTGGTTTGTGCCTTTGATCCTGTGTCCTGACACTTATGTCAGAGTATACTATATTACATTTTTAATCAAAATTTGGACGGCTTGTATCGTTTATATTAACCACAGTACTAAGAATATTATCAATATCTAAATCATTCTCAGGGATCACGGTGGCTAAGTGGATAAGGCGCTGGTTCGCTAGCCTGGAGGTTGAGTGTTCGATCCCTGCATTGGCCGAGAAAGTTCATCTCGATTTTCCGGCGTGATTTCCCCTTGTCAGTGATGCAGAAGGAGGGCCTGACAAGGAAAGCTGCCTAGTCGTTCGGATGGGACGAAAAACCGAGGTCCCGTGTACAAATTGGAGTGCACGTAAAAGATCCCTTGGCAGTTGGAATTCGATATAAGAGTAGGCCGTAGCGCCGCTGCCCGGGCAAAATTTCCCTCATTGCACACTGTGGCGTATGCCCGTCTTCAATTAGCCCAGGTACGGTGCTTAAGCGTAGGACGTTAAACCCCATTTCATTCATTCATTCATTCTCATTAGCAGCCTTTCCATCACAACGCCCCTCAGTTGTTCCTTCTATTTACATAATGGACAGTCTGAGGCTATTATCCATCACATATAATATAGCGATGATTATTTGTTTAGAATGTGACTCGTCACTCGTTTCCCTCTAGAGTTATTACGGTTAATCCATTAATTATTATACATTCTATTACACGCCATATAAGGTCAACACAATTATCGTCATTCACAATGGCATGGCAACACGACCTAACAGGCAGCATGCAAAAATACAAACTTAATTAATTAATGCGACATGAGAGAGATGGAGAGAAAGAGAGAGGGAGAGAGAGAGATGGGGTTTAACGTCCACTTGACATTAACCAGATCATCCTGGGACTAATGTATGGTTTTAAATTTTTATTTCAATAATTCGCTTGCGCGTAGGTGTCCTTTAGCAGTGGGAGGAAACCGGAGTGCCCGGAGGAAACCCACGAGGTCGAGAAGGCGCCCCTATCTTCATGTCACATACGCTCGAACTAAGGCTCGAAACCACAGCCGCAATCCAGAGGTGGCCGGCCAGCTAGAGGTCGAAGCGCGGCACTCTAGACCACTAGGCCATCCCAACCCCCAATGCGACAGTGCCGAAATGACCTGGTCTGTGCCAAGTTGACTCACGGAGTCACGTGTACCCCCCCCCTCCTATATATGAATACACCGAACTACTTTATACAGTACGAAGGTCAACT
Source organism: Patella pellucida (assembly GCA_917208275.1). NCBI lineage: Eukaryota > Metazoa > Mollusca > Gastropoda > Patellidae > Patella > Patella pellucida. The sequence continues at coordinate 83,639,675 of OU795038.1, read as the reverse complement.
TATATTATTCCAGCACAGTGGACATTTACGGCTGAGAAAGGGGGGGGGGTGTTACCTCCACTCGACACAAACTAGGTATTTTTGGGACTAACATAATATGCTTTAATTTTATTTCAATAATTTGCTTGCGCGTAGGGGTCTTTAGAAGTGAGAGGAAACCGGAGTGCCCGGTGGAAACCAATGAGGATGGACATGCGACCCTACTCCTTGTGATACAGCGCGCACGTGCTAACCATTCGGCCATCCAACCCCCGCACCCCCCCATCTTTACGGCTGACCCGCCTGCCAATCCACCCATTCACCAGATTTGATAATTGTTGCTTATTGCTTACAATATCTGTGTAGTTTGTGTGTGGTGTCCACGGGTTTGTCTTATCGGTTTTGTATGCGTGACCAAATCCCCTTGTGTCCGTGACAAGGAGTAGAGTCGCGTGTCCAACCTCATTCGTTTTCTCCAGGTCTCCCAGTTTCCTCTCACTGCTGAAAGATCCAAGTGAATTATTGAAATAAAATTGAACCACATGTTAGTCCCAAATCACCCTTCTTTCTCTCTCCCTCTCTGCAGCCAAATACACATATATATATAAATTAAAAATTCGCCCAGTTGAAAAATCAACTATTTTTACGTCTTCAATTTGATGTACATGGAAACACACGCTAGCTGTCTGATCTTTATCGCGGGTCTTCATCAGGTGTGATAGAATAATATATAGAATATATAGACATACGTAGAATAATACATCACCATGGCAATAGATTAAAAATAAAATATCAGGTCAAATACAACAAAACGTTTTATAATACAAAATATCACTAAAAGAAAAATATAAAAACATAATTATTATTCAATACACATACAGATATCGTTATCAAGCAAATAAAATAAAATAAAATTAAGAAGTAGTATATCCATATAAGTGTGTTATTTTTAATACAAGCCGATGCAGTAAAACAAAGAGGCTCTGTCATAATTCAGTTGGCATCAATACAACCATAGCAAAGTTCTTAATATTGACTGAGTGTTTCCACCAAGGACAATTAAAATAAAATAATTCATCTTGAATGAAATAAAAGATACTTTTAATAAAAAATTAACTGTTCTTTGAAAATAAAAAAACAAGTAGTTTTTATTCACCTGACGAATCAAATTTATGTAAAGCGATATATCCCGGTAGAGTATGAAATTTATCACACAAGCGATATCTACTGTAGAATGTATTATTGGGGGATAAAATACATTATCACCCAATAATACATTTGACAGTAGATATCGCTTGTGTGATAAATTACATAATCTACTGTGATATATACACAGTGGTGATATCGCTTTACATAAATTTGATTGGTCAATCAAAAAAGAACTACTATCTTTTATTTTAAAGAAACCACTTTGTTTAAGTAAAGAGTGACTTTTTTATAAATAAAAAAGGAAACTGCTTTTATTTAATTGACCTTGAAGGAATAAACTGGGTCAGTATATACGACTATACAATAGCTAAACTGCTTTCAAAAAATGATGTATCACTACGCTGTAATGTAATTAGGTTCTATAAAAGTGAAATCTATACCAAAGAATTATATTTATTTATTTGTGCATGTAAGAAAGGATTGGGTGATAAATAAAATCTCCAACTCGTGTTTTTTGATACCAAAAAATATCAACACTCGTTGATAAAGTAAAAAAACTCGGCAGAGCCTCGGTTTTTTTTACTTTATCAACTTGTGTTGATATTTTTTGATATCAAAAAACACTCATAGGAGATTCTCTATTTTTTATCAACTGAACTAAAAGACGGGTTTACTTCCTGCTTGTCAGTACCAGTCGGGATAATGATGACGTCAGCGTGTATGTTTGAATTTAACGATTAGTAAGTGAAAGCGACGCAATCCGGACAAAATATTTCTCATAGCGCAATGTCAATCACCTGGGCTCTGGGCTCTGTTTCTCAAAATTTTAACCAAAGATAAAATCCAATTATTAGTAGATAAATTTGATTGGCTAAGCTCTAAAACCATCTAATATTATCCAATCAAATTACTAAAATTTGGACGAAAAGATGGCTGATGCCAAATCAAATGGGGTTTTGTGACCCATTTTTCAGCACCAACCGGCCTAATGTAAACAGTGTGCACGTAAAAGAACTATTGGAAATTTGAATTCGATGAAGACTAGGCGGAAGTGGCGAAATCCGCTCCAAATTTCCCCCACAGTGTATTGAATGGTGTATACACATTTTCACTAGTCACGTTGGTGTAGAATTTTGAATATCCATTATAACTCTACACCTAGTCGAATTCCGCCATTTTGGAAGTATTTTAAAGGACCCGGATAAAAAATGGCTGCTCCCATGGAGATTATATCAAAAAACTAAAACATGGCTGCCATTTTGTTACTTTTTTTTTGTAAAAGCGGCACGTTTTCCTGTTAAAATAAATCGGTAGTCGACTAGCCGCACCGCAAATGTATGGTCGTGGGTACATATCACTTACTGTTATACATCTGAGTCCAGATGTTGGGTTACGGATGGTACCGACATCTGTCGAGGTTTGCCGAATGAGTCAAGTCGTGTTAATTGATAGACCCTAGTGAAATCGTTATTTTATACGTATTTTATTCACATTAGACACGACGGTCTCGTTCTCTTCTACAATAATACGGGATCACGGTGGCTAAGTGGATAAGGCGCTGGTTCGCTAGCCTGGAGGTTGAGTGTTCGATCCCTGCATTGGCCGAGAAAGTTCATCTCGATTTTCCGGCGTGATTTCCCCTTGTCAGTGATGCAGAAGGAGGGCCTGACAAGGACAGCTGCCTATTCGTTCGGATGGGACGAAAAACCGAGGTCCCGTGTACAAATTGGAGTGCACGTAAAAGATCCCTTGGCAGTTGGAATTCGATATAAGAGTAGGCCGTAGCGCCGCTGCCCGGGCAAAATTTCCCTCATTGCACACTGTGGCGTATGCCCGTCTTCAATTAGCCCAGGTACGGTGCTTAAGCGTAGGACGTTAAACCCCATTTCATTCATTCTACTGTTACTCCACTAAGTCATGTTCAGCACAGTACAGTGAGTTACGGTCTATTCTCGTGGGGAGCTGGATGGATGAATAGTTAGTGCGTGCGCGTTTCTTTATTAGGCCTGTCATTGAGTCAACTGACGTGGTCTCGGTTCCCTGGTAATACTCGACAAAGAACTAAGTCGACTGTTCAATGTCGTGTGGTGTCTCGGGGTCTTCCGGGTTTCACCAACTGCTAAAGACACCTACACGCAAACGATTTATTGAAATAAAATTAAATCCTGTGTTAGTCCCGAAATGACCTAGTTTGTGTTGAATGGACGTTAAACCCCCATCTGTCTGTCCCGCAAGGAACAACGTATAGTCGTTCGGATAGATCGATAAACCTAGTTTCCGAGTCCACATTAGCGTGCACGTGAAAGATCCCTCATAGCCCGTCTGTATTATCCCAGTCAGAACAAGGCCCTGTTTCTCGAAATTTTAACTAAAGATAAAATCCCAATGTTAGTAGTTACTTCAAAATTATCCAATCAAATCAATGAAATTTGGATTTAATTTTAGTTAAAACTTCGCGAAACCGTAGGATTTAAAAAAAAACACCAATGTGGTCCTGTCTTATCCGGTTTGAATTAAAGAATACCCACATATTCGTTTTAATAAGGGGATAGAGAGAGAGAGAGAGAGATGGAGAGAGAGAGAGGGGGAGAGAAAGAGGGAGAGAGAAAGACAGGGGGAGAGAACGAGGGAGAGAGAGTGAGAGAGGGAGGGGAAAGAGAGCGAGTGAAAGAGTATACTGATTTTAATCTGTAAGTGAGATTTAGCGATAGAGGAACGCATTCAAGCAGAACACGATTTGTATGGGGAATCAGAGATAGAGAGAGAGACAGAGAGAGGGGGGGAGAGAGAGAGAGAGAGAGCCAGGGGGATAGCCGGAGTGTCTATATAACCGTATATTAGATATATTGTTGTTTGGCCTTGGTAACGACCGCCATTCCTCCACGACCCTAGGGTACAGTAGAAAGTATTAAATACAGTTGAACCAATACCCATTAGTGACAGTCTCATCACTATAGTTTACAAATGTCAAACACACACGTGAGAATAGCAGACGAACCACAACACGGCTGCAGAAACAGTCGAATAATCCCTATAATGTCAGAACAGTTACAAATATCCAATAACATTACTTAATACCGCCATGGGTTTTTCTTTATTTTTCTTTATTTTATTTAAAACCGAAGCCAATGATGTCTTAATGTCTTGTGAGCAAATGGCAGGCGCACGAAGACATAATTGGCTGATTAGTGAATTTAAAGGAACAAGAGAGAGAGAGAGAGAGAGAGAGAGAGAGAGAGATGGGCTTTTCGGGAATGATATATGGTTTAATCGTATTTCAATAATTCGCTTACGCGTAGAGGTCTTTAGCTTTGAGAAGAGGGTTTAACGTTTATTCAACACAACTAGGTTATTTCTGGATTAACATATGGTTTAATCGTATTCCAATAATTCGCTTGCGTGTATGTGTCTTTAGCAGGGGGAGGAAAAAACCACGAGGTTGGACAGGCAACCCTACTTTAAAGGAACAATAGGAGCGACGGCCAATACAAATGAAATGGGGTTAAGCGTCCCTTTTTTTTTTACACCAACCGGGCAATTAAAGTTGGTTATGCCCAATAAGTGACATTTGTCCCGGGCAGCGGTGTTCTATCCTACTGTTCCATGATGTCCCGGGCTCGATCCTGGTGTTTCCCAAGAAAATATCTAGGGATTTTCCAGAGTGGTCTCCCTTTATTAGTGGTGCAGGGCGGCGGTCAAACTAAGTCGAATTGCCGCCATTTGGGCAAAATGTCCATCATAGGACACTTCATGGCGGCGTATGCTCGTCGTCATCATTCCGACTGGGGCAGGTTAGATGGCCAAGTGGCCCAACGCACCACTTTAAATCATAAAGTATGTCATTGAATCAAGTGGCGTGATTTCGATTCTAGGTGGGAGAAGAGGCTAGGGGGGTGGGGCGACTGGCCCATGCGCGAAGGTGACAAGAAATAGGGTCGCCTGTCTAGCCTCATGGGTTTTCTCCGGTTTCCCCGCTTCACTCTCACTAGGTTACCTGTACACATTGGCGTGCACGTAAAAAAAAACCCTTGACAACTGTAATAAAAAAAAGCGTAGACCGTAGCGCCGCTGTGTGGGCAAAAAGACCGTCGTATGTACTTCCGCTCTTCATTAATCCGATGGGAGTAGAATAGTAGGACGTTAAACAACCCATTTTATTCATTTCATTTCCTCCCATTGCTAAAGACACCTACGGACCACCTCTTTATATCAAGGGGATCACGGTGGCTAAGTGGATAAGGCGCTGGTTCGCTAGCCTGGAGGTTGAGTGTTCGATCCCTGCATTGGCCGAGAAAGTTCATCTCGATTTTCCTGCGTGATTTCCCCTTGTCCGTGATGCAGAAGGAGGGCCTGACAAGGACAGCTGCCTAGTCGTTCGGATGGGACGAAAAACCGAGGTCCCGTGTACAAATTGGAGTGCACGTAAAAGATCCCTTGGCAGTTGGAATTCGATATTAGAGTAGGCCGTAGCGCCGCTACCCGGGCAAAATTTCCCTCATTGCACACTGTGGCGTATGCCCGTCTTCAATTAACCCAGGTACGGTGCTTAAGCGTAGGACGTTAAACCCCATTTAATCCATTCATTCATTCTTTATATCAATATTTTATCCGTTAACTTTTTTTGACCTAAAATGTCGGATCACAAGAAGTGGCTGATGATTTTTTTTGAAATACTAAGACAAAGGCCTACTTAAATATAATTTACATGGTGGAATACTGAAATAAACGACTGATAAGTTATTTCTATAGTCGCGATTTACTCAGTCTTTTATTTCACGTTTTGATGTTTTAAATACTTTAAAGCGGAAATTTCATATTTTTTAAGAAAGTTAAAACGTAATTATTTCTATGTCTTTTACTCAATAGGTTCTCAACTCACTATTATATGACCATGGGCATTATTTCCCACCCTTAACAATCATTGACACAGGAAATAATAACACAATTACCTCCCTTGTTTTCACATTGCCTCAATGCATTAGCTTCCTTCAAACGTTGGAATTTGAAGTTGAAAATGATATTTTTGCCAATTTCGCAGCTGGCAATAGTGAATTATAGGATTAATAGGATTATTCTTTAACAAGGTAGGACTGTTTATGGATACCATCTATTTTAAGGCTTTTTTTAAAAATAAATTTTAGAGTATAATTTTAAAAAATTGAAATTGTAGTTTAAGATTAAAGTCGACACAATCATCGAGTCTATATTAAAGCTAATTACATTTTTAATAATTTTTTTAAAAAAAAAGCCTTAAAGGGACAATAACACTCTTGCTGGCTTGACTGGTCCAGAAAAAAAAATTAGCCTTATTCTAGCTACAAGATGTTTAAGTGTCCTACCTGTTGTGTAAATTATCCATTACAACCTATCTTACTAGTCCAGAGGGTTCGAAAATATGTTTAAATCCAAGTTGCATTTGGAAGTGCTTACGTAAGGCTGTTCAAACCATGTTACGGCATGTAGTTGAATTTTTCCAATTTCTTAAAATTAGGTGTGTTAGGATGAAATTTGTATCATTTTATAATTAAAATATTGTAAAATAGTACACATTGTTGACCAGAATAAAGATTGGAACATATTATTCAGTTACAACAAGAGTGTTATTGGGGCTTTAAAATAGATGGTATCTATAAACAGTCCTACCTTGTTAAAGAATAATCCTATTAATCCTATAATTCACTAGTGCCAGCTGAGAAATTGGCAAAAATATTATTTTCAAATTCAAATTCCAACGTTGGAATACAGCTTATGCATGGAGTGAATGGGAAACATGGGAGGGACTTGTGTTATGATTTCCTGTGTCAATGATTGTTAAGGGTGGGAAATAATGCCCATGGTCGTATAATAGTGAGTTGAAAACCTATTAAGCAAAAGACATAGAAATAATTATGTTTTAACTTTCCTAGAAAATATGAAATTCTCGCTTTAAAGAGACAATTTATTATATTTCTTGTAATTTGGTAATTAAAAAACCAGTTGGCAGAAAAACCAAATCTCTCACATTAAACGGCCAATCGCTGTTCAGTCAAATTACATTGTTTTTTCATCAACCGATGGGGGGGGGGTCACGTTGGCTAAGTGGATAAGGCGCTAGTTCGCTAGTCTGGAGGTCGGGTGTTCGATCCCTGCATTGGCCGAGATTTTTCATCTCGAATTTACGGCGGGATTTCCCCTTGTCAGTGATGCAGAAGGAGGGCCTGACAAGGACAGCTGCCAAGTCGTTCGAATGGGACGAAAATCCGAGGTCCCGTGTACACATTGGAGTGCACGTAAAAGATCCCTTGGCAGTTGGAATTCGATATAAGAGTAGGCCGTAGCGCCGCTGCCCTCACAGCACACTGTATGGCGTATTCCCGTCTTTCATTAGTCCAGGTTAAGTGCATAATAATAGGACGTTAAACCTCATTTCATTCATCAACCGATGGAGATTTCCGAGTAGTAGTGTAATTAGGAATTTGAAAATGAGAAAGCAGAAATGTCACTATATGGACAAAATTCTTCCGCCTCGCTCAAAATAAACGCAAAACCACTGTTTAGTTAAAGGGACAATCCCGATAATGTTTTTGAGAACAAAACTCTTTAATAATGTGTTAAAATCCATTAAGGTCCCCTCAGTATTATGTGATAAGTTTTCAAACAACTTAAACCCACCGTCTTCATCTTGAAATGGAGTCCGGTGTCCCAAACTAAATTATGCGGTAATTTGATAAAACCAGACTTTTATTTTATAAAAATAATGTGTCGGTGAAATTTACCTTTTGTTATCAAGTACAGCACATGAACCATTCACTGTGTAGACCTCTAAAGGAACGGGAATCGATTATCGGGTCACCCAACGAAAGAATTGACCCGAAATCTTAAAAAGGGTTACGTGTCTGGATAAGCTCTTTTAACGCTCACGTCGAAACGACTCGATATTTTGAGCTGAAATTTTGAGTCAGGGTATATACACCAGTCTTCTATATTTTGGCGTTGAAATTTCATACAGACTCGGACTTTTATTTTTGAGGCTTTGTTCTATTCGGGACTGGGGGGATCACTGTGGCTAAGTGGATAAGGCGCTGGTTCGCTAGCCTGGAGGTTGAGTGTTCGATCCCTGCATTGGCCGAGAAAGTTCATCTCGATTTTCCGGCGTGATTTCCCCTTGTCAGTGATGCAGAAGGAGGGCCTGACAAGGACAGCTGCCTAGTCGTTCGGATGGGACGAAAAACCGAGGTCCCGTGTACAAATTGGAGTGCACGTAAAAGATCCCTTGGCAGTTGGAATTCGATATAAGAGTAGGCCGTAGCGCCGCTGCCCGGGCAAAATTTCCCTCATTGCACACTGTGGCGTATGCCCGTCTTCAATTAGCCCAGGTACGGTGCTTAAGCGTAGGACGTTAAACCCCATTTCATTCATTCATTCATTATTCGGGACTGTCCCTTTAAATTACGTTAAATCACGAATGATTAGGCAGATAAGCCACTGCAGGGGCAAAATTCTATCGGATTAAACACGTAACGAATCTTTAGTCAAATAACGTCAAAACAACACGTTTTTCATCGACCGTGAGATCGAGCTACGTGGGTTTTCTCCGGGTCCTCTGGTCCCCCCCCCACTACTAAAGACCCCTACGCACAGGGGAATTATTAAAACAAATTGAACCATATATGTTGGTCCCGAAATAACCTAGTTTGCATTGGATAGACGTTAAACCCCCTCTCCCCCTCTCCCTGTGTGGGTGTGTGTGTGTCTCTCCCTCTCCCTCCATGTGTGTGTCTCTATCCCCCTGTCTCTCCCCCCTCTTCCCCCTGTCCCTCTCTCTCTCCTTCTCTCTCTCTCTCTCTCTCTCATCAGAAGTCGAATAACGTCAAATTCGAAATGACGACACGTTTGTTCATCGACCGAGCGAGTGAATCTTTGAACCCCCCCCCACTCTCACCCCCCTCTCTCTCTCCCTCTCTCTCCCCTTCTCCCTCCCTCTCTCTCTCATCATAAGTCTAATAACGTCAAATTCAAAATGACGACACGTTTGTTCATCGACTGAGCGAGTGAATCTTGAACCCCCCCCACTCTCACCCCTCTCTCTCTCTCCCTCTCCCTCTCCCTCTCTACCCCTCTCTCTCTCTCTCTCTCTCTCTCCCTCTCATCATAAGTCTAATAACGTCAAATTGAAATTGACTACTACACGTTTGTTCATCGACCGAGCGAGCGAATCTTTGATCATCATGGAAAAGGCGTTTAACCGTCATTATTCCCTTAATCACCACTAATCGTTACGTTTCTTCTGTCTCCCTGGAAACCTAATTCTATTAACGATAACGATTGGTTCTTACTTCAATTGGCTCATTGATAATTCTAACCTGGTTCACCCGCGTGATTTCCTTGACAACTGGATTCAGACAACTCGACTAATTATTCAGACGATGATTTGTGTTAACGTGTGACTTGTTGATACACGATGATGGTACGCCATACTATGCCATGAAATGGGATTTAACGCCTTGCTGCACCAAATGAAATGGTATGGAGAGATATGTAGTTTAACGTCCACTGGACAAAAACTAATAGGTCATTTCGGGACTAACATATGGTGTAATTTAAGTCAACGATGGTAGGCGCACGAAGACATATTTGGCTGATTAGTGGATTTAAAGGAACACTAGAGAGGGAGAGAGAGAGAGGAAGAGACGGAGGGGAGAGACAGACAGACATAGAGTGAGAGATAGAGAGAGAGAAATGGGGTTTAACGTCCACTGTACACAAACTAAGTCATTTCGGGACTAACAAATGGTGTAATTTTATTTCAATAATTCGCTTGCGCGTAGGGGGCTTTAGAAGTGGGAGGAAACCGGAGGATCCGGAGATAACCCACGAGGCTGAACACAAGACCCTACTCCTTGTCACGTACAACCGAAGATTCGAAACTACGCAAGTTGACTCAATGGCAGGCTTTATGAAACAGCACGCACTCACTAACCATTCGGCCACCCAACCCCCCAAAATGAAATCGAGTTTAACGTCCTACTGTTCTGCTCCAACTGGGATAATGAAGACGGGCATACGCCATATAGTGTATAGTGTGCTAATGCGGTAAATTTCACCCACACAGCAGCACTATGGCCTACTGCTCTTTTATCGAATTCTAACTACGAAGGGATCTTTACGGGTCGTCGGGTTTTCGTCCTTTATAGGTATATTGACGAATTTTGAAAAGTACATATTCTGCTTACATTTAATGAAACGAAAAGGTTTAACAGAACCGGAATCTGACCGCATTACAAAACAATTTCCGAATTGTTGGATATGGTGGCAATTTAATGAAGAGATCGATTCTTGAAGTAGAGAAGACACTTCCCTGTGTGCAGAATGCGATACACGGATTAAATTTTTTTTCTGTTCTGTCTGATTGGACAATAACTCGAGTTATTAATGGTGTTTGAGTCTGCGCGTTACCATGGTTAATCAGCCATGTTGCATATTGACAGAAGATATCACCATGGGCAACAACATCTATACTATTATACACCAACGATTCGGGGTTTTAAACAACGCTTGAACAATTACATTACGTTGGATTATAACATCGACATTTTACTATGGTTATTTTGAGACTAACAAAGTTTTTCTATGGTCACCCAGGGGTTGGATTGCCGAATGGTTAACGCGTGTGCGTTGCATCATACGGTCTGTCAATGAATGAATGAATGAATGAAATGGGGTTTAACGTCCTACGCTTAAGCACCTAACCTGGGCTAATTGAAGACGGGGTTGGTCTGTCAATGTGTCATACGTGGCGTGCTTTCAATTCCCCGGTTGTAGTTTAAGCTACAGGGGGCGGGGTCGCCTGTCCAGCCCCATGGGTTTTCTTCAGACTCACCAGTTCTCTCTGTGTACTGCTAAAGACCCCTACACACAAGCGGGGATCACGGTGGCTAAGTGGATAAGGCGCTGGTTCGCTAGCCTGGAGGTTGAGTGTTCGATCCCTGCATTGGCCGAGAAAGTTCATCTCGATTTTCCGGCGTGATTTCCCCTTGTCAGTGATGCAGAAGGAGGGCCTGACAAGGACAGCTGCCTTGTCGTTCGGATGGGACGAAAAACCGAGGTCCCGTGTACAAATTGGAGTGCACGTAAAAGATCCCTTGGCAGTTGGAATTCGATATAAGAGTAGGCCGTAGCGCCGCTGCCCGGGCAAAATTTCCCTCATTGCACACTGTGGCGTATGCCCGTCTTCAATTAGCCCAGGTACGGTGCTTAAGCGTAGGACGTTAAACCCCATTTCATTCCTAAACACAAGCGAATTAACGAAAAAAAAAGAACTATATGTGAGTCCCGAAATAGCCTAGTTTGTGTCGAGTGGACGTTAAATCCCATTTCTCTCTCTCTCTATAGAAGATGGTTTTTGTTATATTTTGTATGTGTAAGTTTAATATACTTGTAATATCCTTTGTAAAACGCCACCGAGCAGTCAAACTGACCGAATATTCAGTGCTCTAGAAAATGATTATTGAAGTATACACCCCCCCCCCCCGTCCCTTGAGTGTAACTCGGTCATTATTCCGGTTAGATTAATCATTATAATAATATAGTGTTAGTGTTACACCAATAAGTGTGTTATTGTCCAATGGAGGCAGACCACCATTAAATTTCACTATCTCGGTACCCAAATTGTAGTTTGTCTATGACTCGTTTCTCCCCCTGTACATGTTGATTTAGTCCATTGTACATCCAATCACAAAGAGATCACAGCTATCACAAGTTAATTATCGTTATCTAAACTAACATGCTACATCATAACTGTAATGTATGTATATCCTTATTCTGTTGGTAGATTGAACATATCATTATAGTAATTAATTGCTTAAATCCACTCATGGCTTCAATTAAGCTTAGTGTTAATTAGGGTTTTTTTTGTTTTTTTTAAACTCCTTTGATCTTGTTGCTGTCCTGTATGGTTTCATGAATTGTTGTTATAGTTTTTCTGTATATATTGATCTTATAATTTTTGTTTTACTGTATAAGCTTGATAACGTTGAGAGAATACTCTTCGAAACGTCGCCTAAATAAATTAAGTAGCTGTTATTCCATAAGTATGTGTTTTTGTGTATTGCTCTATCCAGTTACTTAATGCCTCTAAAAGAATATGTTGATTTTGGTTATTTTTGTTAGTCTAGAATGGACGACGAGGGTTTGAATTAATATTTTCTGCCAGATTTTGGTAAATATTCATGATTTTGAGGCGGTATGATAACTGAGTTATCAGGTTGGCCACGGTGATATGTACGGCAACTAGTTACATGTTTTAAGTATGCTTCTTCAAGTTTGCGTTTCTCAAAATTTTGACGGTCAACTTCAAACAAATTTTAGTACAAAGACATAACCATCCGTAGTGAAAATCGTTCAACCCAATGAAAATTTTAGGAAAAGTTGGAGGTGGGCAAAGAGGTCAGAGAACTAACATTGAAGTCAATGGGGAACTAAATGGTGGTCTGCCCCCCCACCCCCCCAATGGATCCTTGGTTTATGTCTTTTTGTGTATTTGTTTCCAATGTGTATTTAGGGTTAGGGCTACCCCACAATCCACCTATGATGTCATAACAGCAGTCTCCGGTGGATGGAAACAAATGCTTACCGAGTAGACTAGCCTGCATACCTTACTCAACCATTTTAAAATGGAGTCACATTGTGTTAGAATTATAAGAATTAAAGTTATGGATCTGTGGTTTATTTATACCTTACTCTAAAAGGTTGAAGCTCAAATCATTCGGATATAGATCATTCTCAGTTAATGCAACTAAACAGTGGAACAATTTTAACCTACCAAAAGTCATCTGATCATCTCCAACTCTTTTTGAGAAATGTTATCATGATTAAAAATCAACTGAACTGTATGCGCTGTGAACATTCCTCTGTGCATGGAGTACTAGCGCTATATAAATGTACATATTATTATTATTTACTGTGGAGAATATTATTTTAAAATGGAGTGACATTGTGTTATAATTACCGGAATATGGATCTGGTGTTTGTCGGTCTTTCTACTGATCAATTAGACACCCGTCACATCTGCTATATCTCACCTGTCTCTAGAATAACTATCATAATTATACTTGATCTCTCTATACAATATATATTATAGTCATAAATAAAATAAACACCAAGTACGAACAATCCAAACCATAAGACAGAAATCGAAGTCCTAAAAACGTTATAGGCAAAATAGTGTATTCAAGCAAAATAATGTAATCAGCAAATGGACTGCTCTCGTGTACAAAAATACACGACAAGCAGTGGTAACAGGTGTCCGGAAGAGTAAGCTATCCCTGCCTGGCGCCACACCCGCCATAGCTGCATAGTTTATCTCTCTATTTATATTGATGCCTGTCAATCATCTGTCTATTTGTCGTAGCCTTGGTGACGGAATGTTCAAACGAGGGAACGTTTTTATTGAGTCAAGTGATGTGGTTTTGATTGACAGCTTGCACGTGACATGGAGTAGGATTGCATGTCTAATTGCGTGGATTTGCTCTGTGACCTTTGATTTCCCCTTCTACGGCTACAGACCCCCTACGCATAAGCAAATTATTTATGTTACCCGCCTCTCCCCCTCTTCTCTCTCTCGCTCTCTCGTTCTTCTCTCTCTCTGTCAAGAAAATTCCTTGGTATTTGTGAGTGCGATTGTCGCTTTCAGCGGGTACAGGAACAACGTCTTTATCGTTCAGATGGGTTTAAACCGATTAAACCGAGGCGTGCGCGCTGAAGAGAGAGAGAGAGAGAGAGAGAGGGAGAGAGAAAGAAATGGGGTTTAACGTCAACTTTACACAACTATGTCATTTCGGGACTAACATCTGGTTTAATTACAATAATTCGCCTGCGCGTAGGGGTCTTTAGCAGTGGGAGGAAACCGGAGTGCCCGGAGGAAACCCACAAGGTTGAGAAGGCGCCCCTATCTCCATGCCACATATGCTCACACCAGGGCATACGCCATAAAGTGTAATATGAGGGAGATTTTGTCCGGGCAGCGGCAATATGGCTTACTTTTATATCGAATTCTCACGGCTGTTCTTGTCAGGTCCTCCGTCCTGTATCACTGACAAGGGGAAACCTTCTCGGCAAATACAGGGATCGAACATGCGACATCATGGCTATCGAAAGACAGAGTCTCCCCATTTTAGCGACCGTGGCTCCGTGCAAATCACTAAAACAGTTAAACCTTATTTCATGCGTGATATCTGAATTTATTTTATTTATTTATGGGCAAAAATTAAGGGAGATGGGTTTAATATAGGCTATGCCTGTTAACCAATCCCTATTCAGATACAAATCTCAATAGAAATTTTGCATTTAAGAGAAAAATAATCCTAGTATATTTCTGTTTATTTTTCAGATTATCTCCAAGCCTAGGAATTGCAGTTTTGCCTGTTTCTGATTCAACAGAGCTGAATGAAAATTGCAATGCTGTGCCTGCGTGGGGAACCGCGTACCGAGGAGTCCGAAATCCTGGACATCAAAAAGATTTTAGAAGATTTCGCCTGGAACAATTTTAAGTCTACTCAGGGTGTGTGTGCTAAAACATTTTTACGTCGACGTGATTTCATTGTTGACGTTCCTCTGAATTTCTACCACACAGAAGACGTGAACCAGCAGCTGACTCCTCGTCAAATCAAGAAAGAATCTTCCCGCTCAGGATACGATCACAAACATGGCGACCATACTTCAGATCTCAGAACGGAATTCCGTAACAACACGGGAACAAATCAAACGTACAAATTCAGATTTGAACGCACGCGTAAGGCAAGCGTGACTGTTACCTTTCAGAAAGGATTCACATTCGGTGGGAAGGCTCATTTTTCTCTTGGACTTCCAGTTGCTGGAGGAAGGTCCTCTGGCGACGTGAACATGACCTTGCAAGTGACGAAGACCGATGCCGAGAATTTTGAGGATACGTTGGTGTTGGAAACCACAAGTGATATCTCTGTAGAGAAAAAACACAGCTATATCACAGGCGTGATTTTAAAACACAGAGATGTATCTTATGACTTTACTCTGGACACAATCATAACTATGCCTCTAAACAAAGCACCAGTCGCCATTAGGAAACGCAAAGGCGGCGAAGTCGTGTCTTCATTTTACATCGACAATTTAAAGGATGTTTTCATGGACTTTCCTAACGTTGAATTCATTCCAGTGCGCTCAGGTGATGGCAAATCTCAAACATACTCCGTAAAAATCAGGACTTCGGGGATCGTCGAAGGTGTGCAACTTTCAGATCAAGAAATTTTCTTAGACTCTAAAAGGATTGCGAGCGAGGACAAGTCTACGTCAACCCTTGACATAGCCCCACCGACACTTGCTCGTCCAACGGACTTGGGAACACCCATCTCCCCGACAACAACCAGCAAGGAAGACACCACCAGCGTACAAGTCACCACTGACGACACCACCACGGATGCCAAAGCATCGGTGGACCGTTTGAAGGACCCTCAGACAGCCACGGAGAGGCGAACATCCTTTAAGCGGTTCAATCAATTTGGAGAAAACTATACAAGTCTGACTGCCAGTTCTCCCGAAACGAAGATACTTCAGACGCCAAAAATACCCACAATTATTAAAACCTCTCCTACAACAACACCTCGGGTATCTCCAGTTCCTAGTGATAGCGAAGCCGCATTTCTTAAACATCGACTAAAGGAAGTGACACCCAAAAGAAGCGTGCGTCCCAAGAGTCCACTACTAATGAACAGTCCTTCGTCGTCTTTCCAAGGAACCAGCCCACAGACACAAAGACCAAAATTATCGAAAATGACGAGTGTTTGATGAGGCGCACACGTCAACCTATCGTCGTGGTCCCCTCTTTAATTTCTCTTTATAACCATAACAACAATTATGGATAAATATCTTTGATTTAGGTAACAATAACGTGTGGAATGGGCGTCCTCGCTTAAGGAATTCCCACCAAGTGTCGCTATAGTAAAAACTCGGTTCCACGTGACCTTCTCGATAGTAAGAGAACCGTATCGGTACAAAATTCCACATAAACGACAAAAACTAACGGTTGTCAAAACACGAGTTCGTAATGAATGTACAGGAAAACCGTGCTATAGGGTAAACAATGGGGTCACGTGGGACCGCTTCGCCTATGAGTTATGTCCCTCTAGCGAGGACGCCCATTGGATTAACCTGATGCACAGCGGTTCCGATATTTGGTTAGTTTTGGGAATAGGTTTGGAAATTGGTGTTGTTACGAAAGGTTAAACAGGTGTCGATTTTAGATTTGGTTGACTATCTGAAGAGTAGAAATTAATACAGAATCGGTTACATCCCAACGCTAGATTTACTTATGGACGTAACATTTTCAACAAAGGCGGGTTGTCGTTCCACAGAACCGATCAACATATAAATCAATGAGATCCATATATTGATCTTTGATCGAATCTAACCCAACACTTTTAAATCAAACACATTCCTTGTAGACAATTTTCGCACCACAATAAAAAAAAAGACATCATCGGGCGGCGGATTGGAGAAAAACAGTTGGTTCGGCCAGTTGGGTTGTAACTGGGATTGGCTGTATGTAAAAAAAGATACCCAGGCTGAATAGAAATAACACAAAGTACAATTTTATGGATACACAATTACTGAGTTTAATACTAAGCGACGTTTCGATGAGGATACTCTCGTCTTTATCAAGCAAATAGTCTTTGTATGATAAAACATTCTTCAAAGACTTCGTTCATAATCCGGGAATTCTAAAGTGGTTCCATGCCGCCGAGGCTAGACGTAGGGTACTGGGATCTACCGATGTTTGCCGAGTGAACCTAGGGCCCCTCTTCATCTTACTCTTGTTCTGACCGAAGGATGGGTCTGTTTAAAGAAGTGCACTCTTATGTATCAATCAGCCGGTAGTTTATTTCTATACACGTGGTTTTATTTTTTTACACGTGTTATTGTTTGTGTCACGTGATACCTGTGTTTTTGTTATGGAATTTACTGCAACTTGTGTTAGATATATAATATGCATGATCCCTGTCATGTGATATATGACACGTGATATATGTGTTACCCGTGTGTTTAATTCAATTCTTATTACATGTATCACAAATTTCACCAATCCGGACCTTTAAGAATTTACGGTACATGGCTTTACGAATTTTTTATAAGGCTTAAACATGTTCTATCACAGTTTTCACCACTCGGAATTGTTCGTCCCTTTCCGTACGTGACTGTACGAATTTTCTATAAGGATTAATCACAGTTTTCACCACTCGGAACATTTCGTCTTTTTCTGTACGTGATTGGACGAATTTTCTATAAGGATTAAACATGTTCGATCACAGTTTTCAGCACTCGGAGCTGTTCGTCTTTTTCCGTACGTGACTGTACGAATTTTCTATAAGGATTAAACATGCTCTATCACAGTTTTCAACACTCGGAACTGTTCGTCTTTTTCCGTACGTGACTGTACGAATTTTCTATAAGGATTAATCACAGTTTTCACCACTCGGAACTTTTCGTCTTTTTCTGTACGTGATTGGAAAAAATTTCCATAAGGATTTAACACGTGCTATCACAGTTTTCACCACTCGGAACTTTTCGGTTTTTTCCGTACGTGACTGTACGAATTTTCTACAAGGATTAAACACGGTCTATTTACTACGTCCTTCACCACTCATGAGTTTACGACAATTTCCGGGGAGTGATGTATTAGTAAGTACAGGAGGACT
The DNA here is from genome assembly GCA_917208275.1 of Patella pellucida. Lineage (NCBI taxonomy): Eukaryota > Metazoa > Mollusca > Gastropoda > Patellidae > Patella > Patella pellucida. The sequence continues at coordinate 83,621,844 of OU795038.1, read as the reverse complement.
GCACTACACACAAAGCAAAAATATACAAGTTAAACTTGCGGACAAGACAGAAAATAGACATTGCTAAAAACAAAAAAACAATTATCAAATCAAGTGAATGGATTACGTTCGGCTATTTACAGTTTTCACGAATCGGTAATTTTCGACGATCTCCGGGAGTGATTGTCAAATTTATACAGATTAAAAACTTTCTGTTTATTTAATGTTTCACTATTAGGATGTTTTCGAAAAAACATAATTCTTTCACCATTCGGAGGTTTTCGGGTATTTCCGGAAATATGGTTCTATTTAATCATTTTTTTGTAATTAATTTTAATGAGATATTGTTTGTTTTTATAAAATAAATTGATCACTATGGTTATCATTAAAGATTAAACCAGTCAATGTTTTATTTATTGTTATAAGGGGGGGGGGGGGGACGTCTGAATGGTTAGCGTGCGCGCGCTGTATCATAAAGCCTGTCATGGAGGCAACTGGCATGGTTTCGAAACCCCGGTTGTACGTGGAAAGGAGTAGGGTCACCTGCCCAACCCCGTGGGTTTTCTCCGGGTCCTTCGGTTTCCATCACTACTAAAGAGCCCTACGCGAATTATTGAAATAAAATTTAACCATATGTTAGTCCCAAAATGACCTAGTTTGTGTCGAGTGGACGTTAAAAACCCCATTCTCTCTCTCTCTCTCTCTCTCTCTCTCTCTCTCCCCCGCCTATTTCTTGTTATCAGGAAATGAAGTTTAACGTCTTATTTTACTTTTCGACAAATTTTCGCACCCCAAAAAAATGACACAACTCCAGCACCAGATCTCATCACTTTAAATTGTGCCCGGGCAGCGGCGCTACTGTCCACTCTTATTTCGAATTCCACCTGTTTACACTGGTTCCCCGTTCTGCACTAGGGAGGTGGCCAAATCGTTAACGTGTGCGAGGGGTATCATAAGGTCTGTCGTTGAGTCAACTGGCGTGGTTGTACCTGAAAAGGAGTACATGGGACTTCGGTCTTCTGCCACTGCTAAAGACCCTACGCGCTAGCGAATTATTTAAATAAAATTGAACCATATGTTAGTCCCGATATGACCTAGTTTGTGTCGAGTGGATTTTTAAACCCCACCTCCTCTCCCCTCCCTCTCTCGTTCTGTACCATTGACAAAGGAAAGCCACAACGGAAAATTCCGAGGAGCTGATAAAAATATGAGTGCTGTATATGAAGTCATCTACATCCTATAAAAAGAATCGCGTGCAAGATGTCAATAATGACGTCATCAGACATATAAGTAAAAAAAGGGTGACAACTCTTCAGGATTAAAGCTTTTAAGAGGCGTCACTAAGAATATAGAATTTACATGTCAACGTTGACGTGTCTGATGTTTATGTCGTAGTTCTTGTCTGCTAAACACATTAAGAAGAATGTTGAAACTCAAACCTCAAAATGTACACATGTAGGCCTAAATATAACGTCTTTCGGATCTTTGCCCGTTGGGAAAATACGTCACAACTTAAACACACATTATGTAAGAGCTAATTCTGCTTATTAGGTTTTTCTTTAGGTCTGAAATGTTATATAAATTATTAATTAGACATTATGCAACGTATCCAGACCATAATCAACTCTCGATGTCATGGCTGGCCTGTGATTTTTACTGGATTAGGATCCGATTTTTTGCTCAACTCTCACTAATGATTAAACCAAAAAGTGAATAATCGAGACTGATCGAGACTAGGCCTAAAATTGAAAAACTAAATTCCTCGGTTCAGTGTTTATTAATTTGACTGAATTATTCAGCAAACACCCTATATTATTTAGTTTTTAACTTTTATGAAAGATAATAGCTAATCTTGGTAATACGTAACAAACAAAGGAGTTTTGAGTTTGGATTTGAACACAGCTAATGATTGAGAAATCTGTATCCCTAATGGTAAATTATTCCACATACGCGGTCCACAGACACTGAAGGGACAACCAGTGAGGGCTTATTTTGTAAGCGAAGTGGTAATAATAATAATAATAATCGCGTCATTTTACAAGGGTAGCAAATTAGGCCTGAGGCCTTTTTCCAATTTGGCCCTTGGCACGGATCGTGCGAATGATTTCGATCATTACTGCAGGAAGAAACCGAAGAACTCGGAGGAAACCTGCCTGATCGGTCGATTTGGTTGATATGATGGACTGAGATCCGTGCGGTAAGATGGGGAAAGATCATGTTGACACACATAAACCAGTGTTCGAATTATGCCTTATACCAATATTGTCCTAAACCGCCGTTCTGTCCCCATCCCCCGACAAACACTCGAAGACAAACGTTAATTGAAATTTCTTTAGTGGTCTCAATCCTTTTGGTAATTATAGTGTTACCTCCCCTGATACTCATACCGTATTTACACACCGTGATCGAACAGGGATCCTCTATTTTTTGATGGACCTAAATTTTAAGCCCAGGGATGAGTTATAGTTGATGTTTTGAAATTGCTGACCTGGTAACATTTTGGGCAATCAGTCTGAGTTTATTTTACAGTGGTAAATCTGACTGGACTATGGTGGTTACGACTACCTATCATCGAATTCCAATTGTCATGACTTCTAGTTCTAGGCCTATCACTCGGCAAATCTCGACAGATTCCGACAACCTCCGTAACCCAACATTTAGACTCGGATGTATGACAGTGGGCCAATTCGATTATGCAGTCCGGACTCTCCACGTTATCCAATCCGGATTGTCCGTGTTTACGATGTAATCGAGTACAGGTGGAGAACCAAAATGGCGACTGTAACTCTAGTTTTGATTCTAGAGAATCTCCTGGATCCATCAAATTGCCAGCGAGAACACGTCAAAAGAAGACGACGTATTGCTTTATAGTCAACATTGTAAGTCGGTTAAATTAATCATTTGGGGGTATAATAAATATCCGGATCTCCGGTGATGGGCTGTATTTGAAAATAGGTAAAAAATAAATTCCAAATCAAATTTAGTTTATGCCTGATTTTGAGACAGACAACTGTTTTTAGAAAACTAGGTTCTATCCCTCGATCGATTACATGTTTGCTTCTGAAATGCAGCGATTTGACGTGAGGCGGGGCAAAATTATATCGACAGATAAGATTACAAAGCGATTGAGGCGACTGTAGGGTGAGATTATCGTCGGAAAACAACGAAACTGATTCATATTTGTAAAATATTTGTAAAATTTGGAAGGAAATTTCTTACCTTGCCGCTATCTTGTTACGTCACTCTCCGCAATGGCACCGGTCGAAAAATTGGAGAGGTTGGACGATCCGAACTCTCCAAAAATGGTCATGTGACCAATAAAGGAATGGAAATGGAGAGTCCGGACTGTCCGGACTGCATAATCGAATTGGCCCAGTAAGTGAGATGTAACTACGACCATACATTTGCGATGCGAATAGTCGACTTCCGATTTACTTTTACGGGAAAACGTGCTGCTTTTACAAAAAAGTCCCAAAATGGCAGCCATTGTTTAGTTTGTTGATATAATCTCCATGGGGGCAGACATTTTTTTTATCCGGGTCCTTTAAAATAGTTCCAAAATACATCCGAGTCTAGATGTAGGGTACCGAAATCTGTCGAGATTTGCCAATGGTCATGACTTCTATATTAGGCTATGTATGGGAGGCCGCGGTGGCAAGTGTACTATTGAAATAAAATTAAACCATTATGTTAGTTTCGAAATAATGTTACTCTCTCTATTTCTCTCTTTTACGCGTGGAGAGCGATTATGGCTAACTGAATAAGACGCTGGTTCGCTATATGGGGGGGATTTTGGGATGGCCTAGTGCTCTAGAGTGCCGTGCTTCGACCTCTAGCTGCCCGGCCACCTCTGGCTTGCGGCTGTGGTTTCGAGCCCTGGTGTGAGCGTATGTGGCATGGAGAAAGGGGCGCCTTCTCAACCTCGTGGGCTTCCTCCGGGCACTCCGACCTTCATTCAGGGTCCATAATCCAGGAAGTTACGGTCCGATATGAACGAATGTCGAAAGGAACTGAGATGGGTTGTAAACAAATGCTCTAAGTGTCATTAAAATTGGATAAAAATTGTGACCTCTAAAAACCTAAAACCGTGATTTTTTTTTATACAACAAGGGGCCATAATCCATAAAATTACTGTCCGGTAGGCCCTATATGCCAATTTTGAAAGGAACCGAGATCTATATTTTAAGTTTCGTCAAAATCGGACACAAATTGTGAGCTGTACAGTGAGTGTCCTCAAACAAATTGTGGACGGATGGACAATATACGCTCACGTGAAAATGTGGGCGTATAAAAACTAAACAGCGTATTTTATAACGCACTTGAGAGAGAGAGAGAGAGAGAGAGAGAGAGAGAGAGAGAGAGAGAGGGGGGGGGAAATGGGGTTTTACGTTCACTCAACACAACTAGGTCATTTCGGGACTACCTAACATATTGTTTAATTTTATTTCAATAATTCGCTTGCGCGTAGGGGTATTTAGCAGTGGGAGGAAACCGGAGTGCCCGGAGGAAACCCACTACATTGTATAACGCACTTGAAAGCTGATAGTAATTTTTAATACTAGCATAGTACTAATTTTCATCTATCCATATTTGACAAACCAATCAAGTGAATATTTAAACAAGACAAAAATATAGATTTTGTCAAAAATAAAGGATGGTTGAATTTGTTATATCTATGTAACCATGACGAACTATACAGTGTGCTTTGAGAGGAATTTATTTCCGGATAGCCTCACTACGGCCTACTCTTATATCGAATTCCAACTGCTAAGGGATCTTTTACGTGTACTCCAATGTGTACACGGGACCTCGGTTTTTCGTCCCATCCGCACAAGGCAGCTGTCCTTGCCAGGTCCTCCTTCTGCATCACTGACAAGGAGAAATCACGGAATACATATGCTAAGTTCTAAGACATTCCTTTAAGATTTAGGCCTGTAGGCAATACACAGACATACAATGGTTGTGATTTCCCATGTTGAGTGGTTTACCATGTAGCAGTGTTGCTACGCAGTGCTGAATGTTATATTTGCTTTATATTTTCAAAATTTACAAATTCCAAAGACATTTTTTTTCGATTTTCATTCATTTTTTATTGTTGAGTATATATCACATTAAACACATTTATTAAACACTAACATAAAGGCACTAAAGGTGTTGCATCCCCTTCCCAATTTCAGGTGTTGGAGCCCCTTCCCAATTCAGGTGTTATTGTCACTCGCCCTTGCTCTTAAGTGTACTTGACGAATGTATTGCTGGCTTTCCGCATAATTTAATGTCACCAATGTTGAGGGTTGTTTGCTTAGTTCAGTGAATAAATAAGACGTTAGCTGGCTAACCGGGAGGGAGGGGGACGATTTTTGATTCTTGCGTTGGTCGGAAAAATTCCTGTTTGCCTTCCGATTGGACCGCCAGGTTAGCGAGTCAACGTGAGACACATTAGCCGAATCATTCGGCCGAATCGTTCGGGCGAATCAATCGGCGCCGAATTTTATTCAGCCGAATGGGTTGACACACTAGCCGAATGCTTCACCCGATTCACCAATCGATTGCATCACCTTTCACGTCACATGATTAAGGTTTCGAATCCACGGTTGTACGTGGCAAGGAGTAGGGTCACCTGTCCAGCCCCGTGGGTTATCTTTGGATCCTCCGGTTTCCTCCCACTGCTAAAGACCCCTCGCTTAAAGGGACTGTCCCAAATAAATCATAGCCTCAAAAATAAAAGTCCGAGTACGTATGAAATTTAAACGCCAAAATATAGAAGACTGGTGTATATACTCTGATTCAAAATTTCAGCTCAAAATATTGAGTCGTTTGGACGTGAGCGTTAAAACAGCTTATTCGGACACGTAACCCTTTTATGATTTCGGGTAAATTCTTTTATTGGGTGACCCGATAATCGATTCCCGTTCCTTTAGAGGTCAACACGGCGAATGGTCCATGTGCTGTACTTGATAACAAAAGGTAAATTTCACCGACACATTTTATATAATAAAACCCTGGTTTTATCAAATCACCGCAGTTTGGGACACCGGACTCCATTTCAAGATGAAGACTGTGGGTTTAAGTTGTTTGAAAACGTATCACATATATTGAGTTAGTTGCTTGGCCCTAAGGTAGGGAATCTTAATGGATTTTAACATAAAATTAACGAGTTTTATTCTCAAAAACATTATCGGGATTGACCTTTTAAGCGAATTATTGAAATAAAATTAAACCATATGTAAGTCCCAAAATGACCTAGTTTGTGTCGAGTGGACGTTAAACCCCATTTCCATCTCTTTTCCCCCATATTTCTTGTTATCAGGAAATGGAGTTTAACGTCTTATTTTACTTTTCGACAAATTTTCGCAACCAAAAAAAATGACACAACTCCAGCACCAGATCGCATCACTTTAAATTGTGCCCGGGCAGCGGCGCTACTGTCCACTCTTATATCGAATTCCACCGGTTCCCCGTTCTGCACTAGGGAGGTGGCCAAATCGTTAACGTGTGCGAGGGTATCATAAGGCCTGTCGTTGAGTCAACTGGCGTGGTTGTACCTGAAAAGGAGTATATGGGACTTCGGTCTTCTGCCACTGCTAAAGACCCTACGCGCTAGCGAATTATTTAAATAAAATTGAACCATATGTTAGTCCCGATATGACCTAGTTTGTGTCGAGTGGATTTTTAAACCCCACCTCCTCTCCCCTCCCTCTCTCGTTCTGTACCATTGACAAAGGAAAGCCACAACGGAAAATTCCGAGGAGCTGATAAAAATATGAGTGCTGTTTATGAAGTCATCTACATCCTATAAAAAGAATCGCGTGCAAGATGTCAATAATGACGTCATCAGACATATAAGTAAAAAAAGGGTGACAACTCTTCAGGATTAAAGCTTTTAAGAGGCGTCAGTAAGAATATAGAATTTACATGTCAACGTTGACGTGTCTGATGTTTATGTCGTAGTTCTTGTCTGCTAAACACATTAAGAAGAATGTTGAAACTCAAACCTCAAAATGTACACATGTAGGCCTATATATAACGTCTTTCGGATCTTTGCCCGTTGGGAAAATACGTTACAAATTAAACACACATTATGTAAGAGCTAATTCTGCTTATTAGGTTTTTCTTTAGGTCTGAAATGTTATATAAATTATTAATTAGACATTATGCAACGTATCCAGACCATAATCAACTCTCGATGTCATGGCTGGCCTGTGATTTTTACTGGATTAGGATCCGATTTTTTGCTCAACTCTCACTAATGATTAAACCAAAAAGTGAATAATCGAGACTGATCGAGGCTAGGCCTAAAATTGAAAAACTAAATTTCTCGGTTCAGTGTTTATTAATTTGACTGAATTATTCAGCAAACACCCTATATTATTTAGTTTTTAACTTTTATGAAAGATAATAGCTAATCTTGGTAATACGTAACAAACAAAGGAGTTTTGAGTTTGGATTTGAACACAGCTAATGATTGAGAAATCTGTATCCCTAATGGTAAATTATTCCACATACGCGGTCCACAGACACTGAAGGGACAACCAGTGAGGGCTTATTTTGTAAGCGAAGTGGTAATAATAATAATAATAATCGCGTCATTTTACAAGGGTAGCAAATTAGGCCTGAGGCCTTTTTCCAATTTGGCCCTTGGCACAGATCGTGCGAATGATTTCGATCATTACTGCAGGAAGAAACCGAAGAACTCGGAGGAAACCTGCCTGATCGGTCGATTTGGTTGATATGATGGACTGAGATCCGTGCGGTAAGATGGGGAAAGATCATGTTGACACACATAAACCAATGTTCGAATGATGCCTGATACCAATATTGTCCTAAACCGCCGTTCTGTCCCCATCCCCCGACAAACACTCGAAGACAAACGTTAATTGAAATTTCTTTAGTGGTCTCAATCCTTTTGGTAATTATAGTGTTACCTCCCCTGATACTAATACCGTATTTACACACCGTGATCGAACAGGGATCCTCTATTTTTTGATGGACCTAAATTTTAAGCCCAGGGATGAGTTATAGTTGATGTTTTGAAATTGCTGACCTGGTAACATTTTGGGCAATCAGTCTGAGTTTATTTTACATTGTAACATGCTTAAGAGTCAATCGTGCGTTTTGATCGGTCAATCAGGCACCATCTATTGGACAATAACACCCCTCTAAATTAGAAAAATCACTGTGTATTAATATTATGTGTACTACTTTAATGGAGAAAACCACAATGGCGATACTTAATTTTGATCTCGGTAAATTAGATGAAATATTCGGAGATATGTCCGATTTGAAATTGAAACACCAACCCCCTTGTCAGGTAACAGCTACAAACAATAAAATATACCAAAAACTATAACAAAAACATAAATCTTATTTCAAAAAGTACTTTAAAAAAAATGAAGTGAGAATTCCAGTTTTCCTTGTGTGTGTCTATACTCATACTGCTACTATAGCAACCAAGCAATAAGCGAGCCAAATCTAATGAGAGGAGCCTGTTATCCTGTTACGTCACGACGTTTTCATTACGTCAAAATGGTTTTTACGTCACTAAAACCGATTTGCAGTGAGACGAATTTTGAAGTTTACACAATAAAATAAGTTCGTTTAAAATTTTAAAATATAGCATGTTACAATGTCGATAAACACCTCCTGTTTCGCATTTAGAGGGGTGTTATTGTCCAATAGACATGTCCTGAGATTTTACATTAGAACCCGCGACGCTAACGCGTCTTGGGTCCTAATGATCTCAGGACATGTCTATTGGACAATAACACCCCTCTAAATGCGAAACAGGAGGTGTTTATCTCCTAAGTGGTAAATCTGACTGGACTATGGTGGTTACGACTACCTATCATCGAATTCCAATTGTCATGACTTCTAGTTCTAGGCCTATCACTCGGCAAATCTCGACAGATTCCGACAACCTCCGTAACCCAACATTTAGACTCGGATGTATGACAGTAAGTGAGATGTAACTACGACCATACATTTGCGATGCGAATAGTCGACTTCCGATTTACTTTTACGGGAAAACGTGCTGCTTTTACAAAAAAGTCCCAAAATGGCAGCCATTGTTTAGTTTGTTGATATAATCTCCATGGGGGCAGACATTTTTTTATCCGGGTCCTTTAAAATAGTTCCAAAATACATCCGAGTCTAGATGTAGGGTACCGAAATCTGTCGAGATTTGCCAATGGTCATGACTTCTATATTACGTATGGGAGGCCGCGTTGGCAAGTGTATTATTGAAATAAAATTAAACCATTATGTTAGTTTCGAAATAATGTTACTCTCTCTATTTCTCTCTTTTACGCGTGGAGAGCGATTATGGCTAACTGAATAAGACGCTGGTTCGCTATATGGTGGGATTTTGGGATGGCCTAGTGCTCTAGAGTGCCGTGCTTCGACCTCTAGCTGACCGGCCACCTCTGGCTTGCGGCTGTGGTTTCGAGCCCTTGTGTGAGCGTATGTGGCATGGAGAAAGGGGCGCCTTCTCAACCTCGTGGGCTTCCTCCGGGCACTCCGACCTTCCTTCAGGGTCCATAATCCAGGAAGTTACGGTCCGATATGAGCGAATGTCGAAAGGAACTGAGATGGGTTGTAAACAAATGCTCCAAGTGTCATTAAAATTGGATAAAAATTGTGACCTCTAAAAACCTAAAACCGTGATTTTTTTTTATACAACAAGGGGCCATAATCCATAAAATTACTGTCCGATAGGCCCTTTATGCCAATTTTGAAAGGAACCGAGATCTATATTTTAAGTTTCGTCAAAATCGGACACAAATTGTGAGCTGTACAGTGAGTGTCCTCAAACAAATTGTGGACGGATGGACAATATACGCTCACGTGAAAATGTGGGCGTATAAAAACTAAACAGCGTATTTTATAACGCACTTGAGAGAGAGAGAGAGAGAGAGAGAGAGGGGGGAGAAATGGGGTTTTACGTTCACTCAACACAACTAGGTCATTTCGGGACTACCTAACATATTGTTTAATTTTATTTCAATAATTCGCTTGCGCGTAGGGGTATTTAGCAGTGGGAGGAAACCGGAGTGCCCGGAGGAAACCCACTACATTGTATAACGCACTTGAAAGCTGATAGTAATTTTTAATACTAGCATAGTACTAATTTTCATCTATCCATATTTGACAAACCAATTAAGTGAATATTTAAACAAGACAAAAATATGGATTTTGTCAAAAATAAAGGATGGTTGAATTTGTTATATCTATGTAACCATGACGAACTATACAGTGTGCTTTGAGAGGAATTTATTTCCGGATAGCCTCACTACGGCCTACTCTTATATCGAATTCCAACTGCTAAGGGATCTTTTACGTGTACTCCAGTGTGTACACGGGACCTCGGTTTTTCGTCCCATCCACACAAGGCAGCTGTCCTTGCCAGGTCCTCCTTCTGCATCACTGACAAGGAGAAATCACGGAATACATATGCTAAGTTCTAAGACATTCCTTTAAGATTTAGGCCTGTAGGCAATACACAGACACACAATGGTTGTGATTTCCCATGTTGAGTGGTTTACCATGTAGCAGTGTTGCTACGCAGTGCTGAATGTTATATATGCTTTATATTTTCAAAATTTACAAATTCCAAAGACATTTTTTTTCGATTTTCATTCATTTTTTTATTGTTGAGTATATATCACATTAAACACATTTATTAAACACTAACATAAAGGCACTAAAGGTGTTCGACCTCCTTCCAATTCAGGTGATATTGTCACTCGTCCTTGCTCTTAAGTGTACTTGACTTGTTCTCCGAGTGTTGCTGGCTTTCCGCATAGTATAATGTCACCAATGTTGAGGGTTGTTAGCTTAGTTAAATAAGACGTTGGCTGGCTAACCAGGGGGAGGAGGAAGTTTTTGATCCTCGCGTTTGTCGGAAAAATTCCCGTTTGACTTCTTATGGGACCGCCAGGTTAGCGAGTCAACATCTTAAGCACTAGACACATTAGCCGAATCATTCGGCCGAATCGTTCGGGCGAATCAATCGGCGCCGAATTTTATTCAGCCCAATGGGTGGACACACTAGCCGAATGCTTCGCCCGATTCACCAATCGATTGCATCACCTTTCACGTCACATGATTAAAAACGGCGGCGTCTATGTCTTCAAACAATCACGTGACTTGTCGATATGAGTGCTGATTGGCTAATGAATTCTACATTCGGCCGAATGCTTCGGCGAAGTGGACACACCAGGCGAATAGAATGAATGAATGAAATGGGGTTTAACGTCCTACGCTTAAGCACCGTACCTGGGCTAATTGAAGACGCGGGCATACGCCACAGTGTGCAATGAGGGAAATTTTGCCCGGGCAGCGGCGCTACGGCCTACTCTTATATCGAATTCCAACTGCCAAGGGATCTTTTACGTGCACTCCAATTTGTACACGGGACCTCGGTTTTTCGTCCCATCCGAACGACTAGGCAGCTGTCCTTGTCAGGCCCTCCTTCTGCATCACTGACAAGGGGAAATCACGCCGGAAAATCGAGATGAACTTTCTCGGCCAATGCAGGGATCGAACACTCAACCTCCAGGCTAGCGAACCAGCGCCTTATCCACTTAGCCACCGTGATCCCTTACCAGGCGAATATAATTCGGGCGAATAAATATCCGGCCGAAAATATCAAACAATGACAGTGGACAGACTAGGCGAATTTCAACGCCGATTGATTCGCCCGAAATCATTCGGTTAGTGTGTCCACCGCTTTACTCACTAAGCCACCGAGGCTCCGAGAAAGACTAGAAACTACAAATCTAAACGCCTTCCCTGACATTCACATAATTGTTTTAAAATGTGTCAACTGGCCAAAATAAACATGTATACAAAAAACACCCGTTTAAATAAATGCCTTTTATCATTATTTCAACTCGGTCAATCCATAAATGCAGTATTTCTATATTTATATATACAAAACTAGACGTCTGCTACGATATGCTAGTCAAGTTTTGATGTATAATCTTAGTTGAAAACCGCTTTGTGCAAGTAAAAGCATCTGTGGTCAAAATAATTGTGTCCTGCACAGCTCACCATAAAAAAGTTGAAACAGCTTTGTGCAATAAACATCATAGAATTGTGTTCTGTACAGCGCACCATAAAAGAATAACGTTGCAATGATCCTATCTGAATTGTCGACAGGGTATCGAGTTCTAATCTCTCAAGGCGAGTTTGTTGTCATTTCGTAGAAAAACGAATCCAAGATTTGAGATTTGAAATGATGAATGTTGTCTGGGAATAACTATAAAAGATTCACTTTAAAGAAGTTGAGCAATTTTATCTACAGTGAGCATGCTATACCACCTATCTTCGACTCCCCATTACCCGGTAAGGCCACCCCACCCCTACTCTACCACCACCCCGCCCCACCCCCTCCCTTGACCTTCTCCGGGATTAACGAGATTAACTCTTGTTCTATAAAAAAATTACTTAAAAAAAGGTCGAACTATATAATCTACAATAATCTTTAAGAGGCATTTAGTAACTGGATAGAGCAATAAAACTAACACATACTTATGGAATAACAGCTACTTATTTATTTGAGCGACGTTTCGAAGAGTATTCTCTCCAAATAAATAAGTAGCTGTTATTCCATAAGTATGTGTTAGTTTTATATAATTTACATTGAGCATGTAATACGCACCATCACCCGGTAACGCCACCCCACCCCGTTCTACCACCACCACCACCCGATTAGAGCCACACCACCCCACCCCACCCCACCCGGTGACCTCCTCCTGTATTTATATACATATACAATATCAGCTAAAAATACTGTCCAAGTTTAATATTCGGCGATTTATTTAACTTTACTTTGTAGTTACCATCTTTATATTTCTGAAATAACAAGTAAAATATAATTAATTAATTAAACATACATTATACAAGAGCTAAATCTGACTATTGCAGGCCTTACTTTAGGCCTGAGAGAGGGGGGGGGGGTAGCCACACAGACTGGGTCGTTTCGGGACTAAGACATAGCGGTCCTTAGCAGTGGGAAGAGAACCCAGGAAGTGCTATCCGAACGACTATTAGTATACATTGTCCCTTTCCCTGACAAGAGCGAACCACAATGAATTTCCAGATTAGCGAGCCACATGTCCCCCGCGCCCCATGGACCCAACATGTCCCCCGCGCCCCATGGACCCAACATGTCCCCCGCGCCCCATGGACCCAACATGTCCCCCGCGCCCCATGGACCCAACATGTCCCCCGCGCCCCATGGACCCAACGTGTCCCCCGCGCCCCATGGACCCAACGTGTCCCCCGCGCCCCATGGACCCAACGTGTCCCCCGCGCCCCATGGACCCAACATGTCCCCCGCGCCCCATGGACCCAACGTGTCCCCCGCAACCCATGGACCCAACTTGTCCCCCGCGCCCCATGGACCCAACGTGTCCCCCGCGCCCCATGGACCCAACGTGTCCCCCGCGCCCCATGGACCCAACGTGTCCCCCGCAACCCATGGACCCAACAGGTCCCCCGCGCCCCATGGACCCAACATGTCCCCCGCGCCCCATGGACCCAACATGTCCCTCGCGCCCCATGGACCCAACATGTCCCCCGCGCCCCATGGACCCAACGTGTCCCCCGCGCCCCATGGACCCAACATGTCCCCCGCGCCCCATGGACCCAACATGTCCCCCGCGCCCCATGGACAATCTGATTCAACTACTGGGGCCTCTTTCACGAAATTTAAACTAAGATAAAAATCCAAATTTAAGTATTTTCATTGGATAATATCAGATTGATTTTAGTGCTTACCCAATCAAAATTGAAGTATCTACTAAAATTTTGATTATTTCTTCAGTTAAGAATTCGAGAAACAAGGCCCAGATCTATATTTCGATTCATTTCTTATACCTTCGATGGCCTACACTACATGAAGATGCGACTAGTTCTAATGGAAGGTCGCGTCAGGGGTTATACGAGAGAATATTGAACCCCTGACTTCAGATATTGATTAATCAATCAGCGTTGACGTTACCAACAGTTCCGTGCATAACACTACAAGAACTCGCCGTAACAGATCGTTTCATTGGCTAATTCATCACAAAAGTTATATAACGACTCTTCCAGATCCTATGGTAGTCAAGACAAGTAAAACGCAATTTTAAAACTATATATAAATAACGAAACAAAATATGATCCGTGTTTTAATCAGATTGTCCTCAGAACTAATTCAGAGTATATCTTTAGTAGTAGGATAGAGAGAGAGAAATGGGGTTTATCGTCCACTCGACACAAACTATGTAATTTTGGGACTGACGTATGGTTTAATTTTTATTTCAACAATTCGATTGCGCGTAGGGGTCTTACCAGTGGGAGGAAACCGGAGGACCCAGAGAAAACCCACGAGGTTGGATAGGCGACCCTACTCCTTGCCACGTACAACCGGGATTCGAAACCCACGCCCATGAAACAATAAAAGATTTTACCTTTTTCCCGACAGTTATATTTTTCCAGACATCTTTAGGTATTGGTTTTGATTGATGAAAATATTTCCTACCAGAATTTAAACTGGCCTCAAACACTGTTAACCTAAACAACATGATAAATATGTTACATCAACATATCACACCAATATACTTCATCGCATCGATAGAGAGAGAGGGAGAGAGAGAGAGGGGGAGAGGGAGGGAGAGAGAGAGATTGAGAGAGGGGGAGAGGGGGAGAGAGAGAGAGAGAGAGAGATATTCGTGGTTTAATTTAATTTCAAATAATTCGCTTGCATGTAGGGTACTTCAGCAGAGAGAGAGAGAGAGAGAGAGAGAGAGAGAGAGAGAGAGAGAGAGAGAGAGAGAGAGAGATAGAGAGAGAGAGAGAGATTCCTAAACTATTTTTGACCAAAATGACGTATTTGGCAGGTCATTTTATTTCAATAATTCGCTTGCGCGTAGGGGTCTTTAGCAGTGGGAGGCAACCGGAGGACCCGGAGGAAACCAACAGCCACAAGCCAGAGGTGGCCGGTCAGCTAGAGGTCGAAGCGCGGCACTCTAGACCACTATGCTATCCCAATCCCCCATAAACATGATTTAATGAAACTTACATTACAGTAACTTCGTCATGCGTTTCTTCCAGTACCTTCCACGTAAATTGATCGTTTTTCTGTGCGCCTTTCATTAGATAATAAATGGTTGGATTACTCGACTCATCTCTCTTTATCTGAACTAAAACAAAGTCAATCAAAAATATGGTTGAGGGGAGGGTGGGATATACATAGATTGAACTAGGGTTTAACGTTCTGTCTATAGATAGAACACAAACTAGGTCATATGGGTGAGGAGAGGGTGGAATATACATAGACAGAACACAAACTAGGTCATATGGGTGAGAGGGAGGGTGGAATATACATAGATATAACACAAACTAGGTCATATGGGTGAGAGGGAGGGTGGAATATACATAAGATAGAACACAAACTAGGTCATATGGGTGAGAGGGAGGGTGGAATATACATAAGATAGAACACAAACTAGGTCATATGGGTGAGGGGGAGGGTGGAATATACATAAGATAGAACACAAACTAGGTCATATGGGTGAGGAAGAGGGTGGAATCTACATAAGATAGAACACAAACTAGGTCATATGGGTGAGAGGGAGGGTGGAATCTACATAAGATAGAACACAAACTAGGTCATATGGGTGAGAGGGAGGGTGGAATATACATAAGATAGAACACAAACTAGGTCATATGGGTGAGGGAGAGGGTGGAATCTACATAAGATAGAACACAAACTAGGTCATATGGGTGAGAGGGAGGGTGGAATATACATAGATTGAACTAGGGTTTAACGTTCTGTCTATAGATAGAACACAAACTAGGTCATATGGGTGAGGGGAGGGTGGGATATACACAGATAGAACACAAACTAGGTCATATGGGTGAAGGAGAGGGTGGAATCTACATAAGATAGAACACAAACTAGGTCATATGGGTGAGAGGGAGGGTGGAATATACATAGATTGAACTAGGGTTTAACGTTCTGTCTATAGATAGAACACAAACTAGGTCATATGGGTGAGGGAGAGGGTGGAATATACATAGATAGAACACAAACTAGGTCATATGGGTGAGAGGGAGGGTGGAATATTTAGGAGATTTAAACACCTCCTGTTTCGCATTTAGAGGGGTGTTATTGTCTAATAGACATGTCCTGAGATCATTAGGACCCAAGACGCGTTAGCGTCGCGGGTTCTAATGTAAAATCTCAGGACATGTCTATTGGACAATAACACCCCTCTAAATGCGAAACAGGAGGTGTTTATCGACATTGTAACATGCTATTTTTTTAAATTTTAAACGAACTCATTTTATTGGGTAAACTTCACAATTCGTCTCACTGCAAATCGGTTTTAGTGACGT
Source organism: Patella pellucida (assembly GCA_917208275.1). Lineage (NCBI taxonomy): Eukaryota > Metazoa > Mollusca > Gastropoda > Patellidae > Patella > Patella pellucida. The sequence continues at coordinate 83,605,482 of OU795038.1, read as the reverse complement.
AAAAAACATTTTGACGTAATGAAAACGTCGTGACGTAACAGGTTAGCAGGCTCCTCTCATTAGATTTGGCTCGCTTATTGCTTGGTTGCTATAGTAGCAGTATGAGTATAGACACACACAAGGAAAACTGGAATGCTCACTTCATTTTTTTAAAAGTACTTTTTGAAATAAGATTTATGTTTTTGTTATAGTTTTTGGTATATTTTATTGTTTGTAGCTGTCACCTGACAAGGGGGTTGGTGTTTCAAGTTCATCTTCGGACATATCTCCGAATATTTCATCTAATTTACCGAGATCAAAATTGACTATCGCCATTGTGGTTATCTCCATTAAAGTAGTACGCATAGTATTAATACACAGTGATTTTTCTAATTTAGAGGGGTGTTATTGTCCAATAGATGGTGCCTAATTGACCAATCAAAACGCACGATTGACCCTTTTAAAGCATGTTACAATCATAGATAGAACACAAACTAGGTCATATGGGTGAGAGGGAGGGTGGGATATTCATAGATAGAACTAGGGTTTAACGTCCTGTCGACACAAACTAGGTCATATGGTACATGTTTATTTCAATAATTAGCCTGCAGGTAGAAGCCGCGGGGGGGGGGGGGTCGAAGTACCCGGGGAAAATCCACGAGCTTAGGCATGTGATGCACAAGCTTGGGGTCGAAACCACGCATCCCGACACAATGAGAGAGATGGGGTTTTACGTCCGCTCGACATAAACCAGGTCACCAGGGACTAATATACGCTTCAATTTTATTGTAATAATTGATTGCGCGTACCACTTAAGTTGTGGGGGGAAACCGGGAGGTCCCAGAGAATACCCATGAGCTTGAACAGGCGACCCTACTCCTCGTCACACACAACCAGAGAATAGAAACTGCCCCACTTGACTTAAAGAAAGATTTATGACACAACGCACAAAACGCTAACCATTCGGCCATCTAAATCCCCACCCAATGTAAGAACACAGTGGACGCTTACGACTGGCCCCCGGATCCATTCACTTGATTTGATACTTGTTTAGTGTTTGCAATGTCTATTTTCTGTCTTGTCGGCAGGTTTATCTTGTAGGTTTTTTTTTGTTTGATTTGCGTGTAGTGCAGTCCTCCTGCATTTACTATTAAAGCGCACGTGTTATTTAGTAAAGTTCACCTTGTCAGTGATGCATAACGGAGGGCCTGACAAGGACAGCTGTCTAGTCGTTCGAATGGGATGAAATACCGAGGTCCCGCGTACACATTGGCGTGCACGTTAGAAGATCCCTTGGCAGTTGGAATTCGATATAAGAGTAGGCCGTAGCGCCGCTGCCCGGGCAAAATTTCCATCATAGCACACTGTATGGCGTATGCCCGTCTCATCTCAAGAATATTAGATCTAAATATTACCGTTGCCAGTCAGCACGTCAGCTATTTGCTCAACCGGAGCTTTAAGCTAAATTGTTAGCTTTTTTAGAGAGACAAACTTTTAAATTTTAATTGTATATATTTATCATATATTGCGTTTTAAATATTTATATTTGTAAAGCAATTGATATTTATTTTTAATTATATTTTCTGTGATATTTGTTTTTATTTACATATATGAATACAACTCTGTGATATTGTTTTAATTTGTCTCGTTAAGTTCATCATCTTTGGCGCAATATGGCCCGGTTGGAGCTGACGTGCCTTTAAACAACATTTCATCATCATTAGCCCAGTTTAGAAGCAGGACAACAGGACGTTAAACCCCATTAGCCCAGGTTAGAAGCAGGACAACAGGACGTTAAACCCCATTAGCCCAGGTTAGAAGCAGGACAACAGGACGTTAAACCCCATTAGCCCAGGTTAGAAGCAGGACAACAGGACGTTAAACCCCATTAGCCCAGGTTAGAAGCAGGACAACAGGACGTTGAACCCCATTTCATTCATTCATTATTTAGTAAAGAAGTTTACTGACCATTCATTGCATCTGGAAGATCTGTCGTTGTGGAAGCCTCGGCCATTGTCAAAAAATACTGAACATCTAGGTTGTCGATACATCTATCACACTGACTCACTTCACATCTGGTAAAAGAAAATGGGAGAAAAATTAAAGATACATTGTTGAAGAGCTGGTAGTTCTGACTATACCAGTTAAAAAATAGATTATGTAAAGTAAAATTGCTGAAAATGTCAGTCTAATTGATCAACTCTGCACCGAGATGTTAGCTTTTAAATTGTAGGCCTATAGCCTCGATCACTCTTTTTAAAGTCGTAATGACAAAACAAAAACAAAAGTTTCGATTATTCATTTTTGGATTTAATCATCAATGAGCGTTGAGCAGTAAACCGGATTAAAATCCAATAAATATCGCAGGCTAGCTTTGACATCTTGAGTTGATTATGGTCTGGATAAGTTAATTAATGTCTAATTAATAATTTAGATAACATTTCAGGCCTAAAGAAAGATCTACAATAGACAGATTTAGCTCTTGCATAATGTGTGTTGAATAACCGGGATTAGTGAGAGAGAGAGAGAGAGAGAGAGAGAGAGGGAGAGAGAGTAATGGGGTGTTAACGTCCACTCGACATGAATGACATGGTAGGGCCTATATAACGTCCAAATTTGTTCTGTTCCGGTTGGGCTTTTGAATACGGGCATACGCCATGCGAAAGAAAGGGAGAGAACTGGGGTTTAAGGACCGCTCGACACAAACTAGATCACTTCGGGACTAACATATTTGGTTCAATTTTTTATTTCACCAATTCGCTTACGCGTAGGGGTCTTTAGCAGTGCGAGGAAATCGGAGGACCCGGAGCAAACCAATGCGATTAAACAGGCGACCCACCTCCTTGTAACGTGCAACCAGGGAATCGAAACTACGCCAATTGACTGATATTGACTCAATGACAGACCTTATGATACAGCGCGCATGTGCTAACTATTCGGCCATCCAACCCCCTCCAAAAAAGACAAATCGGAAAACAAGACATAGGCATATTTCCCTCACTGGAACTGGCGAATGACGGCGTGACGCATGGACATCCGGTGGTTTGGGGGGAGGGGGGCTCCACATTATTCTTGGGCCTTGCCTACGGGGGGGGGGGGCTATTTCTCCCCTGATTCTGTGGTTAATTTACATGGTATTTCTTTTCTTTTTTTGGGGGGGGGGGGAGATTTCTAAATATTATCTGGTACGACGCTGGCGCATGCTTTCCCCCCAAAAAAATTTTATTTACTAAATGTCGCTTAAATAGCATAACAATGTCATTTTGGGACAAACACGGAGTTTTGAAATTCGTTAGGAAATAAGGACCATTAATTAATGTCAAAACATGTTGTTAATTTTAAATTTGACAAAGAAAACAACATTTATTACACGCAGTACAATAATTGAAGCGTTGTGCATGCCATAGCAGATCCATGGGCAATGTCATCCTATGACATGGTGTTGTTACGTCATTAGGTGTAGTATTACGTCAGACGATGACGAGCACGCACGTAACTGGTCCTTTCAAGGTTGTTTAACACCATGAAGGGATGTACACGGCCGTCAAACGTCACAAAAATGACCCTTCTTATTATTATCGTGCATAATATTCACACTCGGTCTCACCAGAGGTGCCATGTTAGATTTCTCTTATTTCAATGGAGTGATTTAAGTGAAATCTTTCTGTGTAGGATACATGATTGGACCCTGGGGGTAATGTCAATTTTAAGCTAGCTATATCTCTTCAGACGGGACAAAGCAGTCTATATTAAGAATATTAATTAAAAATTATTTAGTATTAATTATCAAATGAAATGTTCTGCACCGGCTGGGCTAATGAAGACTGGCATACTGGGTGCTATGATTAAGGGGGGTTGGGATTGCCTAGTGGTCTAGAGTGCCGCGCTTCGATCTCTAGCTGGCCACCTCTGGCTTGCGGTTGTGGCTTGGAGACGTGGGTTTCCTCCGGGCACTCCGGTTTCCTCCCACTACAAAAGACCCCAACGCGCAAGCGATTTATTGAAATAAAATTAAACCATATGTTAGTCCCGAAATGACCTAGTTGTGTTGAGTGGACGTTACACCCCATTTCTCTCTCTCGCTCGCTATGATCGAGGTGAATTTTGCCCAGACAGTGGCCTACTCCTATGTTAGTCCCGAAATGACCTAGTTGTGTTGAGTGGACGTTACACCCCATTTCTCTCTCTCGCTGGCTATGATCGAGGTGAATTTTGCCCAGACAGTGGCCTACTCTTATTTCGAATTTCAAATCTTTATTTGATTATATGTTCGTTAGTTTGTGATTTATTGTGTCTTGGCCGCAGATTTGTATAAATTATGTGTGGTGCAGCCACCCCCACCTCCTGCAGTTAATATCAGAGGTCCCTTTATCTGCCCTTGTGGCTTGTACGCCAATATGTAGCCTACTCGGTAACTTCGCCCTACAACACTGACAAGGGAAAAGAGGATTGGGGAGGGGGTATTGATTATGATTATGATTTAAAGACAATGGAAAGAAGAGAGAGATAGAAAGAGAAATGGGGTTTAACGTCCACTCAACACAACTAGGTCATTTCGGGACTAATATATGTTTTTTTAATCTTATTTCAATAATTATTTTGCGCGGAGGGGTCTTTAGCAGTGGGAGGAAACCGGAGTGCCCGGAGGAAACCCACGAGGTTGAGAAGGCGCCCCTATCTCCTTGCCACACACGCTCACACCAGGGCTCGAACCCACAGCCGCAAGCCAGGAGATTGGTTTATTGATTATGATTTAAAGGCCATTGTTCCTCACGATTCGTGATCTTAAAGAAATTTCGATATGTTTGAAGAAGCTGTGGAGATAAATTAGATTTTGGGGGCCATTCTCAAATTTCCTCACACTGCTAAAGACCCCTACGCGCAAGCGAATTATTGAAATAAAATTAAACCATATGTTAGTCCCGAAATGACCTCGTTGTGTTGAGTGGACGTTAAACCCATCTCTCTCTCTCTCTCTGTCTCTCTCTCTCTTTCTCTCTCAATTCTCAAATATGTAAATCCATTACTTATCTACACCAATCGACATTGCCTACAAAGATGGAGTTCGATATAGTTCATAGCACACGGTATGTTCATTTTCATTAGCCCAGTTGGAGAAATGAAATGTAATGGATTTAAATGGTGTTTAACGTCCTACTGTTCAGCTCCTAAACTGGGCTAATGAAGACGGGTATACGCCATACTGTGTGCTACGGCCTACTCTTATATCTAACTCCATCTCCCAAGGGATCTTTTACGTGCACGCCAATGTGTACAAGGGACCTCGGTTTTTCGTCCCAACATGCTTTACTGACAAGGGCTAACAACGCCGGAAAATCTGGATGAACTTTCTCGGCCTCTTTTGAGATCATACACCCGACCTTTCAGACTACCGACCCAGCGCCTTACCAAGTTACACACTAAGCAGACTCTCCACCCCCCTCCCAGTCGGGGAAGAACAGAAGGACGTTAAAGGAGCTAAATCACTAACATTTGGGACCTAGAAATTCACAATAGTGGGTCGCAACGCATATAATACTGTAATATGAATGTGATATGAACTGATTTGCATTCAATGGTTTCCCTTTTTACTCCAATTTCAAATAAGCTATGTTCGGCGAAATAAGCCAGCAATTTCAATAAAGTGCATATTTCTAGCGCCTAGTTATTTCAGTCTACACAGCTCCGTTTGGTTTGATGCAATGTGAATAGCCCCGTCCCTCGAGTCTCTAAGTACAACTGGGGCTGAAGCGCATTATGGTACACAAAATATTGTATCTTAAATATCGGATATCAGAAGCTCATCTTTTCGCGGTATGTTTACATCATCAATGTTGATTTGAATTGACCAACAATTCGTGATTTCGATGTCGAAGATTTTGGAGGATTTTGAGTTACGGACTTATAGGTCCTTTAAACCCCATAAACAATAACTGAGGGTTATAAATTCGTCAATACAATAAAATCGATGGTCTTAGATTCCAAAACCCGACAACACATAAATATTAATGTCCTGTATGAAGTTCAAAGGCGTCAACCAATTTATAATTTGTAATTAATGTGGCGCGACGTGTCTAGTTCACTCATAATAATTTATTGAACATATATGGCCCGAATCGTATAGTCATAATGATTTATTGAATTTGAATAGGGCCAAAATCGAGCTTGTACAAAAGCATAATATATAATTATTAAAGGGCCAATCCCGATAATATTTTGGAGAATAAAACTCCCGGAAGAATAAAATTAGAAGGTTTTGGATATTAAGGAGATGAAAGTTTAAAAGGTGTTTGATTAATTCATGATGAAGCCTATTAATATTTTTATGAATATATTAAATACTTGTAACCGATGCTTGTCTATGGTGGGGGATAGTGGTCAGGTAAAATCTCGCCCTTTCTTTAATTGGACAAAATAGAGAGAGAGATGGGGAGAGGGAGAGAAGAAAAAAAGAGAGAGGGAAGAGAGAGAGACTAACTCGTGGTTTAATTTTATTTCAAATAATTCGCATGCATGTAGGGCACTTCAGCAGTGGAAGGAAACCGGAGGACCCCGGAGAAAGCTCACGAGGTCGGACAGGCGACCCTACTCCTTGCCACATACAACCGAGGAATCGAAGTTTAAATAGGGACTTGTTTGACAAAATTTTAACAAACATAAAAAACAAATTTTAGTAATTTGATTGGATAACACTAGACCGATTTTAGTGTTTAGCCAATCAAAATTAAAGTATTTACTTAAATTTGGATTTTATTTTTAGTTAAGATTTCGAGAAACAGGGCCGAGAATGACTAAATCGACAGCTATAGCTGTGGTTTAAACCGTGGTTAATCGCTACGTAAATGGGTGGATAACAACATAGACAAGGTATTAAATGAGTGGATTACAACTCAGCCAAGGTATTATCCACTCATTAACAAAAGTATTAAATACTTCAATGTGTCATATTCCTGTAGCAATGACACGAAACACTGCGAAGGATATGTCAGTGTGTACGCTCATCAAATAAAGGCCTATCGTAACCCAAATTAGGATAGGTATAATCCTTGTTGATGGCCCATGCCAATCTTCTGTCTTTTGTTTAAGTTTTAATATAAAATGGAAGCGGGCAATATAGGCCACGTGTTTATTTTTGTTTTGCACTTGGACATTATCATTTTGATTTTGATTTATGGTTCCTCCTACTACTAGTACTAAAGACCCCTACCAGCAAGCGAATTATTGAATAAAATCAAACCATATGTTAGTCCTCAAATTACCTAGTTTGTGTAATCTTAAAGTTTAACCCCATTTCTCTCTGTCCCACTTGGCAAAATTCAGGGTCGCTAAAAAATAAGCCAGCATCAAGTTTATGAACGCGAGATTTCGTCAATTCACCATGGCCGGTGTTGTAACTATTGTGAGGAATGTCTCCCTTGTGCAAAATTTGTAACTATTGGAAACGGTCCCAACGCTACTGAACGTAGAATAGGCCCTACTCTGCCAACGAAAGAAACCAGGCATCCTCACTAAATGTAGCAGACGTCTGCTAACATGGGTCACTGCTCTGTGAAAAACCTGATCGATTTTGATCACAACACTAATCTACGTCACCGGGCGTGTATTGAAGTCAATTAATATTACGTATAATAAAGAAACATTACCTATGATTACAACTCGTGCGAACTTGTCTTGTTTACATTTACAGCTTCACAATACTATGGAACACCAAAGAAGTAAAATTAAACATGACGAATACGAACGCTCAAAATATTTATATTTGCGAGTCCTTGGCGATAAAAATGAATTTAAATACATTTCTAAGGACACATTTATTTATTTCTAGAATAATTATGATTTGTGGTTATCATAATATTGTTAACTTTCGTGATACCCAAGCATATTTATGTCCCAGATGGTTTACCGTAGAATTTACCCTCCAGTCCCATTGGAGTTATCTCCCTTCAAACATTTCTCACTGTTGTCTTATCCAGATTAACTAGTCCCTTAGTCACAGGCAGAGCCTTATATGGTCACAGGTATTCAGGTTTCGGCAGGTATTGCAATGAACATTCTTCTACACGGCCCGGTAGTGACGAATTTCTCCTGTTTATAACTTTGAAATTTCCAAAATGCAGCAGTTGAAAATTGTGAAATAATAGATTTCAATATTTCAGTAGTTTTCGAAGCATTATCATTATTTAATTGATAACGATACCTGTATATGTATTGAAACGTAGCATTTATCCGTTTCTTTGCCGTTAAACTTAATACTGGTAACTGCACGATTGTAAGGTCTACTTTTTGTCGCAGCACAGAAATCTGAAGACTTCTCAGGCGTTGCCTGTCAATCTATATAAAGTCCACATTGTTAAGAAATAGCCTGATGTTTAATAAAATGTATATATATATATAAGATTACTATTGATTAAAGGGCCAATCCCGATAACTTTTTGGGGAATAAAACTGCTTAATTTTGTGTTAAAATCATTTAAAACCCATTATCTAAGGCCGATCAACTAACCCGATTTTTGTGATACGCTTGTAAATAACTTAAACCTGACAGTCTGCATCTGGAAATGGAGACCTTTGTATCATACAGTATCTGGATAAAACCAGACTATTTTCTATAAAAATAATATGTAGGTAAAATTTACCTTTTGTTATCAAGTACAGTACATGGGTCATTCACTGTATAGACCTCTCAAGAAACTTTAATCGATTATAAGGTCACCAAATGAAAAAAATGACAATCAATCTTAAAAGGGTTACGTGTCCGGATAAGCAATTTTGGCGTTCACGTCCAAATGACTCAATATTTTGAGTTGAAATTTTGAGACAAGGTATATACACCATTCCCCTATATTTTGGCGTTTTATTTTCATACATTCTCAGACTTTTATTTTTGAGCCTCTGTATAATACGGGACTGTCCCTTTAATGTTAAATTGAAATCGTTTATAGTGTGATGTGAAATGAATTTTGAATATCATGAAAATGTAAAATGAAATTTAATGAATTCTTTGAGCCTGGTGTTTTCGTGAATAAAGATTATTATTAGCGACCATCGAGACCACAGCACGTTATACCGTCGACTTTTCCTAAATATTTAATATCAGAAGCCCATTTTTTTTTACAGTGGGATAACAACATCTGTGCTGAAATAAATTTGACCAATAAGTCGTGTTTGCAAATGCTAAGACTATGGATGATATTGAGTTATCGACTAAGCTACCGTACTTTAAAACTCCTCGCCTGTCCAACCTTGTCGGTTTTCTCTGGGTTCCCCGGTTTCCCCGGTTTCCCCCCACAGCTAGAGACCACGACGTGCACATGAATTATTGAAATAAAATTTAACCATCTTACTCTCAAAATAGCCTTGTTTGTGTCGAGTAGACGTTAGCCCCCCCCCCGTCTTTCTCTCTCTCTCTCTCTCTAAACTTTATTATGTTCCCGGTGATAAGTAGACTCGTACGAGGTTACCTCTCTCTCTCTCTTTCCCTCTCTCTCTCTCTTTATCTCCCTCTCTCTCTCTCTCTCTCTCTCTCCCTCTCTCTCTCTTTATATTGTTCCCGTTGATAAGTAGAATCGCTAGAGGTTACTGTTAGAGGTTACCCCCTTCCTCTCTCTCTCTTTCTCTCTCTCTTTCTCTCTCTCTCTCGCTCTCTCTCTCACCCCCTCTCTCCCCCTTACTCTCTCTCCCCCTCTCTCTCTCCCCCTCTCTCCCCCATCACTCTCTCTCTCCTCGAGGTTACTGTTAGAGGTTACCCCTCCCTCTCTCTCTCTTTCTCTCTGTCTCTCTCTCTCTCTCTAAACTTTATGTTTTTTCCCGGTGTTCAGTAGGATCGTTAGAGGTTACTCTCTCTCTCTTTCTCCTCTCTTTTTCCCTTCCTCTCTCTCTCTCCCTCTCCCTCTCGTTCTCTCCCCTCTCTCTTCTCTCTCTCTAAACTTTATGTTTTTTCCCGGTGTTCAGTAGGATCGTTAGAGTTTACTCTCTCTCTCTTTCTCCTCTCTTTCTCCCTCTCTCCCTTACTCTCCCTCTCCCACTCTCTCTCGTTCTTTCCCTCTCTCCTCCATCACTCTCTCTTAACTTTATTTTGTTCCCGGTGATAAGTTAAATCATTTTAGGTTACTGTTACGTACGTCCAGTAATTAAGAGATAATTTCTCACGGGGAGGTAGTTCGCCCTTCTCTTAGAACAATGTTATAATGTAATAATACATTAATTATGGGGTGTCAATCAAATTGAAACTAACCTGTCACGAGCTCATTGTTGCTATGTGTAATACGTCATAAATCATATGGACTATATCCTTTGAGAAATGTAAAATGTCCGAACAAAGAAGGCCATTGCACGTATATAACTCGCACGCGTGGGATTATCTTGTCAGTGCACTTCCTGCTCACGAGAACAGCACGAGACAAAAAGTGGCGTTAACGAGCTCCGCCAAATAGAATTTTTAATGTAAGAATTTGTATGCAACGAACGTAAACAACCATGTGGATTACCTTGACAACTTCGATTCTGTTATGTTTTTTACGGCTCGTGCCGGGTATGGTGATCACCGCTACTGATTTGGTGAGTTCATCATTAATTATCTTGTAATATGTTTGATGGGGGGTTGGGATGGCCTAGTGGTCTAGAGTGCCGCGCTTCCACCTCTAGCTGGCCGGCCACTTCTGGCTATCGGCTGTGGTTTCGAGCCCTGGTGTGAGCGTATGTGACATGGAGATAGGGGCGCCTTCTCAACCTCGTGGGTTTCCTCTGGGCACTCCGGTTTCCTCCCACTGCTAAAGTCCCCTACGCGCAAGCGAATTATTGAAAAACAATTAAAAAACCATATGTTTGTCCCGAAATGACCTAGTTGTGTTGAGTGGACGTTAAATCCCATTTCTCTCTCTCTCTTGTAATAATGTTTAAACCCTCAAAACCACTCTTGTTGTAACTGAATAATATGTCCCAATCATTATTCTGGTCAACAAATTGTACTATTTTACAATATTCCAATTAATTGATGATAGAAAATTTCATCTTAACACACCGAATTTGTTAAATTGGAAAATTTCAACTACATGGTTTGAAAAGCATTACGTACACTTTTTCAAATGTAACTTAGATTTAAAGAAATCTTCGAACCCTCTGAATAAGTAAAATAGGATGTAATGGATAATTTACACAACATGAAGGACACTCAAACATCAAGTATAGTAGTTAGAATAAGGCTATTTTTATCTGTACCTGTCAAGCCAGTAAGAGAGTTAAATCGCTAATATTGGGGACCTAAACCTAGGCCCTGTTTCGCGAAATCTTAACTAAAGATGAAATCCAAATTTTAGTAGATATTTCGATTTTGATTGGCTAAGCACTACAATCAATCTAAATATTATCCAATCAAATTACTAAACATTGGATTTTTATATTAGTTTAAAGTTCTTGAAACAGGCCCCTGGACACAAATGGGTAGCAACGCATACAGTAATGTAAATCTAATGTATATAAACGGATTTACATTCAATCGCTTCTGTTTTTCCTCTAATTTCTAATCAGTTATGTTCGGTGAAATACGCCAGAAGTCTCAATCGAAGGGCAATCTCTAGCGTCTGGCAATTCCAGTCTATGCCGATAGTATTTATTGGGCATGCTCTCTAATTAAGAATATGTTTGACATGACTTGTTAAATGTGTCCTTGTTACAAATGGCGTTGAAACGCATTATGGTACACGAGTTACCAATGGTAACATGTTTATTCTGTCTTAAATATTGGATATAAGAAGCCCATGTTTTCCCGGTAACATCAGGCGATCACGGTGGCTAAGTGGATAAGGCGCTGGTTCGCTAGTCTGGAGGTCGGATGTTCGATCCCTACATTGGCCGAGAAAGTTCATCTCAATTTTCCGGCGTGATTTCCCCTTGTCAGGGATGCAGAAGGAGGGCCTGACAAGGACAGCTGCCTAGTCGTTCGGATGGGACGAAAAACCGAGGTCCCGTTTACACATTGGAGTGCACGTAAAAGATCCCTTGGTAGTTGGAATTCGATATAGAGTAGGCCGTAGCGCCGCTGCCCGGACCAAATTTCCCCTCATAGCACACTGATGGCGTATGTCCGTCTTCCATTAGCCCAGGTTAGGTGCATAATAGTAGGACGTTAAACCCCATTTCATTCATTCATTTCGGTAAGATCACAACACCCATGGAAATTTACATTGAGTAACAGACTTAGCTACTTTAAACATGTTTTCCGTGGTTCATCATTTGAAGAGCGTACTACATGGATCGCAAACCGAAGATGAATTCATCACAACCATCTTGGAATTGTGACGTCATTCGTAATATCGATGCGCAATTGTCCATGGTCAAAACGTCATGAGTATAGGTTTGCGGACCAGTAACTGATCCAAACACTATGCACTACTTGAAGACAATATTGTTTTAAATAAAAAAAATGAAATGGGGTTTAACGTCCTACTGTTCTGCTCCGACTGGTTTAATATATACGGACATGCGCCATACAGTGTGCTATGAGGGAAATTTTGCCCGGACAGCGGCGCTACGGCCTACTCTTATGTCGAATTCAAACTCAAAGGTATTTTACATGCACGCCAGTGTGTGCACGAGACCTATGTTATTAGTCCCATCCCGTCGACTAGACAGCTGACCTTGTTAGGCCCTCCGTCCTGCACCACTGACAAGTGGGATCCACACCCTTAAATTACCGATGAAATTTCTCGGCCTCTGCAGGGATCGAATACGGGACCTTCAGGTTAGCGATCAAACGTCCTACCCGCCGAGCCACCGTCAAATGAAAAGTGTCCACTTTTTCTTTATTGAATTGTAACTTTCAATGTTTCTTTAATGTTAACGCCCGTCTTCCATTAGTGGAGCCTTGGCAGTTGGGATTCGAAATGAGCAGGCCGTAGCACCGCTGCCTGGGCAAAATTTAACTATTACACTTGACATGACATCACAGGGTCTGTCATTGAGTCAAGTAATATGTACGCCTGTCCAACCTCGTGGGTTTTCTCATGGTTCTTCGGTTCCCTCCACTGCTATAGACTCCTACGCACAAGCGAATTATTGAAGTAAAATGGACCATATGTTAGTCCCGAAACGGCCTATTTTAATACCTTTTTAACACAATATTTTATTAGGTCCCCTGTGAAGTACTCCCAAATGGAATGATAGCCCTTATTGATAATAATGCTGCGGCTAACAACGTCGAGGGACAAAATGAACGATCGTCAAGAAGTACAGAATCATCGAATAATCAAACACTCTGTAGTATTCCCGTGTACTCCCCCATTTTTAAAATAGCACCGACTTCCCTGGATGAAGAGTTAACGGTGACAGCAGACCCAGGACCAAAACTCAACAACCAGGAACCCGGAGAAGGTAGGTTGGTGGAGAACACGCTAGATCGAAGCCGGTCCTTAGCATTTTATGACGTCATATGAGGATTGTAGGTTAAGATAAGGGTTAGGGTAAGGGCTAGGACCTCGTGGGCTGAGGATTAACTGGTTCTATGTCCACTTTTTGTCAAACTGAGAAAAATGGGTTTGAAGTTTTGCATCGACTTATAATTTAAACAAAGGCCTATGTGTTTTTTGGCAATTTAACCTAGAGGGCGTCTCTGTATTTATTCATGCTCACGGGACATAACACCTGTTGATTCACAGATTATGTTTATGCAAATATCTCACTTTTACTGAAAAGTGGACATAGAACCAGTTAATTCTGAGCCCACGACCTGCAGATTTCGTCAGAGTCTCGAGATGTAGACAGGGCTAGCCCTAACACTAACCCTGGGCCAAGCCTAACCCTTACCCTAACCCAAAATCCACATATGACGTCATAAAATGCTAAGGACCGGCTTCGATCTAGCGTTCTCTAGAAATGGCGCCCCACCACTCCACAAAGAAATTTAACTTGATTATGATCGATATCAGTAACTTGGGCATTGTATTGGCGCCCACTCAGCTGTAAAAAAATCCTACATACGGCCCTGGCACTGGCCGGGTATTTGTTAATGAATCTCTCCCTCTCTTTCTCTTCCTCTCTTTCTCTCTCTCTCTCCCTATCTCTCTCTTTCTCTTCCTCTCTGTCTCTCCCTCTCTCTCTTTATCTTCCTCTCTTTCTCTCCCTCCCTCTTTCTCTGTCACTCTCCCTCTCTCTCGCTTTCTCTCTCCTGGTTTCGAATCCTCGGATTTACGTGACAAGTAGTAGGGTTGCCTGTCCAACCTCGTAGGTTTTCTCCGGGTCCCCCGGTTTCTCCGGCTGCTAAAGACCCCTACAAGCGAATTATTGAAAAATTACTTAGTTTGTATCGAGTGGACGGTAAACCTTATCTCTCTCTCCGTCTTTCTCCCTCTCTCTTTCTCCCTCCCTCTCTCTCTCCCTCTCTGTCTTCTCCCTCTCTCTTTCTCCCTCTCTCCCCCCTCTCTCTCCCCCTCCCTCCCTCCCCCTCTCTTCCCCCCTCTCTGTGTAACGTGTGATATAATTAGAGATTATGTGTTTATTTCAGGTGTAGTGGAACCTGTTATTCCTCCTACAGTATGTGATGGAATAATGGTTGACCTGGATATGTGCTTAACGCCATTCCAAGATCGAGATTTAAAATCTGACTTTGGGCCGCTGTGAGTTTTTGTTTATACACTATGGTCCCAAACACTTCTATATTATATCATAATATGTTCTTGATATTACAGGGGGGTTGGGATGGCCTAGTGCCGCGATTCGACCTCTAGCTGGCACTCCAGTTTCCTCCCACTGCTAAAGCCCCCTACGCGCAAGCGAATTATTAAAAAAAAATTTAACCATATGTTAGTCCCGAAATGACCTAGTTGTGTTAAGTGGACGTTAAACCCCATTTTTCTTTTTCTCTCTCTCTTGATATTACAAGCTTTCCAAAGAATGTATATCTTGTTTATTTGGAAGGACCGTGTAGCGGAATTGTGTTTCTGAGCAAGCTAGAAATGTTTTACAAGGAAACGGTCTGACAAGTTTCTGCGTACAGTAGTATACTTAAAATGACTAAATTCCGCTTTTAAAGCCCCAATACCACTCTTGTTAATCTGAATAATATGTTCCAATCTTAATTCTGGTCAACAATATGTACTTTTTTTTTACAATATTTCAATTAAAAAATGATACAAATTTCATCTTAACACACCTAATTTTAAAAATTGGAAAAATTCAACTACATGCCGTAACATGGTTTGAAAAGCCTTACGTAAGCACTTTCAAATGCAACTTGGATTTAAACATATTTTCAAACCCTCTGGACAAGTAAGATACTTACAGGTAGGACACTTAAACATCTTGTAGTTAGAACAAGGCTAATTTTTTTTTCTGGACCTGTCAAGCCAGCAAGAGTGTTATTGTCCCTTTAAAGGAACATTGATGGAGATCAGATAGAGAGTTTACAGTTCTCGCTATAATAGTTAAAACAATAGATAACGTAAATAGAATATGCTGTAAATATCAGTCAAATTATTTTACCCAGAACCGAGATAATATCGATTTAATTTTACGCCTAGCCTCGATCATCATTACTAAAGTGTGTACAATATAAAAACATAGTCTGGATTATCCATTTTTGGATTTAATCATCAATGAGCGTTGATCAGCAGATTGGATTCAAATCCAGTGAAAGTCCGCAAATAAGCTGACATCGAGAATTGATTAGGGTTTTGATAAGTTAATTAATGTCTAGTTAATAGTTCATATAAAATATAAAATATAAAGCCCAAAGAAAGGCCTGCAATAGACAGATTTAGCTCTTGCATAATGTATGAAGTGAAATGGGGTTTAATGTCCTACTGTCCTGCTCCGAACTGGGCTAAGGACATACGCCATACAGTGTGCTATATGGGAAATTTTGCCCTGACAGCGACACAACGGTCTACTCTTATATCGAATTCCAACTGTCAAAGGATCTTTTACGTGCACGCCAATGTGTACACGGGACCTCGGTTTTTCGTCCTATCCGCAAGACTAGACAGTTGTCCTTGTCGGGCCCTCTGTCCTGCTTCACTGACAAGGGGAAACCACGCACCGGGAAATCTAGACGAACTTTCTCGGTCAAGGAAGGGATCGAACAATCAACATCCAGGCTAGCGAGCCAGCGTTTTACTCACTTACCCCATGTGGTCCGCCGTATAATGTATGTTTAATTAACAGAAAGTATATTTATATTTAATTAACAGAAAGTATATTTATGATTAACAGAAAGTATATTTATGTTTAATGAACAGAAAATATATTTATATCTAATTAACAGATAGTATATTTATGTTTAATGAAGAGAAAGTATATTTATATCTAATTAACAGAAAGTATATTTATGATTAACATAAAGTATATTTATATTTAATTAACATAAAGTATATTTATGATTAACAGAAAGTATATTTATATTTAATTATTAGATAGTATATTTATATTTCATTAACAGAAAGTTTATTTATATTTAATTAACAGAAAGTATATTTATATTTAATTAACAGATAGTATATTTATGATTAATTAACAGAAAGTATATTTATATCTAATTAACAGAAATTTTATTTATATTTAATTAACAGAAAGTATATTTATATTTGATTAACAGAAAGTATATTTATATTTAATTAACAGAAAGTATTTATATTTCATTAACAGAAAGTATATTTATGTTTAATTGCAGCAGTATGGGTCTAGGTCTATACAGAAAGAAAAGAAAGGTAGTAAAAGATTTCTCCGCCAGGTGGCCACAAAATACCATTCCTTATGAAATCATTGAAGCAGATTTCAGTAAGATTTTAAACTTTTTTATTTTAACGTGAGGGTACGATATGCTATAATACAATAGATTTATAACAGGCTTCGGTAAGATTTCAAACTATGATAGAGTTTGGTAAAGTACATTTAATAGCATATTCCCGAAGCGAGAGAGAGAGAGAGAGAGAGAGAGAGAGAGAGAGAAATGAGGTTTAACGTCCACTGAACACAACTAGGTAATTTCGGGACTAACATACGGTTCAATTTTATTTCAATAATTCGCTTGCGTGTAGGGGTCTTTAGCAATGGGAGGAAACCAGAGTGCCCAGAGGAAACCCACGAGGTTGAGAAGGCGCCCCTATCTCCATGCCACAAACGCTAACACCAGGGCTCGAAACCTCAGCCGCATACCAGAGGTGGCCGGCCAGCTAGAGGTCGAAGCGCGGCATTCTAGACCACTAGGCCATCCGAACCCATCTTATTCCCGAAGCAATGCCCCGAGAAATCCCTAGCTCTAATAAACGGAACAATTCGAGGAGTATGGTTTTATAGTGATAACGTCAAGAGAAAAATTGTTGAAACGTAGCTTTAATAGAAATTCAGTAATTGGTATCCATAGTACTGTTGTGATTATATTTAAAGATGCCTTCCCGGGTACAAACTTTGTGAATTGACGATATATGTGGACTAAAAACATATTCAAAGTAAACAATCTATCAAAAATTTGCTTCAAGTCCCTTTCAATACTTTGCTTTCGTCGTGGATACCCATAGCTATAAGTAAGCTGTTGTTAGACGCAATGTCTGCCAACTTAACTTCATTGTGAGAGGGTCCATTTTTCAGACTGTATTCTTTATACTTACTGTATATTTACCATACTTACTGAGGCCTAAGTAAATTCTTAGTTATTTCTGCTAGCTACTTCTTTTTAGACCTTTTAATCGCAGTCTTTTGTACGTTGACAACACTCAATGTCCCACAAACCGCCTAACCATTTGAGCAAGAAATAACAACTGCTCCCCGACCTAAGCTGGCAGACAATAAGCCAGCAAAACCCCCTTTGGGTTGCTAGTTAGTGATTCCCTGACAATATTGCCCAGTGCTGGCCATATGGGCGTTTTTCGCGTAATCCAGTATTATTCTAGTAAGATTGGGTGTCTACACTTTCCATATATACCAAATTTGACATACTTTTATTGGAAATAACCACCCGATAAATACTTCGCCGGGAACCCAACTTTAATCTTACAATTTTTAGAGGGGTTATGGCGTTGTATATGTCAGATAAAAACCTACTTTCTCCCTCGGCTTCGCCCTCGTGTTCTCTAACATATCAACCTCGGGCAGGTTAATATCCTGTATACTTATAATTATATTACAGCTATTCCCGAGCTTCAGAGTATCATCGATGCAATAACAGAATATGAAATGCACACTTGTATCATCTTTAAACCGGCCACAGCAAACGATCGCAACAAACTGGTTATTATGGGCGGTCACGGGTAAGTAGAATTCAGTACAAAGAGTGTATAGAAAGAGAGAGAGAGAGTGTATAGAAAGAGAGAGAGAAAGAGTGTATAGAAAGAGAGAGAGAGAGAGAGTGTATAGAAAGAGAGAGAGAGAAAGAGTGTATAGAAAGAGAGAGAGAGTGTATAGAAAGAGAGAGAGAGTGTATAGAAAGAGAGAGAGAGAGAGTGTATAGAAAGAGAGAGAGAAAGAGTGTATAGAAAGAGAGAGAGAAAGAGTGTATAGAAAGAGAGAGAGAGAGTGTATAGAAAGAGAGAGAGAAAGAGTGTATAGAAAGAGAGAGAGAGAAATGGACTTCCAACGTCTACTCGACACAGACTATGCCATTTCGGGACTAACACAGGCCCGTAGCCAGGAATTTTTTTTTTTGGGGGGGGGGGAGGGTCAAAGATGTTTTCGGGAGGGTCAACTAGCATGGGCATCTGCATGAATTGTGCGGGAAAGGCCAATTTTCTTGTGATATTTTGGGGGGGGGGGAGACTCAGTATTGGGAGGGCAGTTCCCCCCCCCCCCCCTGGCTACGGGCCTGGACTAACATATGGTTTAGCAATGACAGAAATTGGAGGACCTGGAGAAAACCCACGATGTCGGAGTATATAGAAAGCGCATATAGTTCTTTTAGGGTGGAATTATTGCCATAAACGTAATCACTTAATCTTTCACTTTTAGATAATATGTAACGTTTGAATATCTGATATGTAATGTTTGAATATCTGAATACAAGAATGTGATGTAATGTTTGAATATCTGAATACAAGAATGTGATGTAATGTTTGTATATCTGAATACAAGAATGTGATGTAATGTTTGAATATCTGAATACAAGAATGTGATGTAATGTTTGAATATCTGAATACAAGAATGTGATGTAATGTTTGTATATCTGAATACAAGAATGTGGTGTAATGTTTGAATATGTGATGTTTGAATATGTGATTTCTATTCAAGATCATATGTATTGTTTGAATATCTGAATATGTGATGTTATGTTTATATATTTGATTTTATCTTCTAGATGTTATTCTAATATTGGTATGATAGGTGGAACACAACGGCTGGTTCTAGATAAAGGCAACTGTAGAAAGGTATTTCTCATATGTCTCATATTTATCATATTAATACTGAAATAAAACGCTGTTCATCTCTTGTGCTGCGACTAGGCTAATGCAGACAGAGATCGGCCATACAGTGTACAGTGAGAGATGTTTTGCTTAGCCAGGGGTTTAGCGTCCTACTGTTCTGCACCGAACTGGGCTAATGAAGACGGGCATACGTCATACAATCTGCTATGAGGTATGTTTGGGTTTAATGTCATACTGTTTTGCCCCGACTTGGCTAACGAAGACGGATATACGCCATACAGTGTAATATCAGCCATGGGGATATTTTGCTTGGAAAGCGGCACAGGAGTCTACTCTCATGAAATAAAATGAGGTCCTACTGTTCTGTCTCGACTTGGCTAATGAAGACGGATATACGCCATACAGTGTAATATCAGTCATGGGGGATATTTTGTTTGGACAGCGGCACAAGAGTCTACTCTCGTGAAATAAAATGAGGTCCTACTGTTCTGTCCCAACTTGGCTAATGAAGACGAAGTTATTAATTTACTGATGGCCATTACTTCGGGTTACAAGGAATAGAACAGCCTACTTCGAGAATAGATCCCTGCCCTGACGGGCCGACATGACAAACAGATTGTAATGCGGCTCCACTCCGTTTAACGTCATACACACAAAGACCGATTAAACTTTGTTCCGTTATTTCACTAGTGGAATAAATACTTCTCTAAATTTAGTGCTTTAATAATAATAATAATAATAATAATAATAATAATAATAATAATAATAATAATAATAATAATAATAATAATAATAATAATAATAATAATCGCGTCATTTTACAAGGGTAGCAAATTAGGCCATTAGCTCAAATCGTCGATTTAGTACTAAAATGTCGTTCGTTCGGCTTAGTGACTGTTCCAAAGCGGAGCAAAATGTGGACGGACGGCATTAGTTTAGTTATGCCCCCGTCAGACCGGGGTCGCGCCCTTACTGCCCTTCTGGACCGTACGTTGACCTGAAAAATGCACAAGGTCGCCGACAAACGTGAACACAACGCGTAAAAATGTCCCAAAAAATTGCAAACTTGAGAAAAATTCGTATTCTCATAGCTTCCCAGTTCAGATCGCAGAACGTTGGCGTTTGTTTTGATCATGCTCAAATTAAACGCCGTGACTCGGCGATCATTGGCGACCATGGTGACTACAGCACGGTATAGCTGGCTGTTCCACCACGCTAATGGCGATCTTAACGCGCTCTAAAACCATTTTTAATCGCCGTGGCAGCGAAGTAGGGACGCCTCACCGGTCTGACTGGGATATAACTGGGGAGGGATTTGGTGCAACGGTTAGAGAGTAGAATTTGTGACCTAACAGTTGCAGGTTCGAGACCCGAATTGTTCGCCGAGTTCTTGTGTCCTTGAATAATACACTTCATCCCTGCATTCAAGTCTATCCAGTCGAAATGGGTACCGATAGGATGGTGTATGTGTTACACAAAAAACTGTTGCGCTCCTTGAAACTTTAAGTTGAAGCTGCATGTGTCGGGGCTCTTTGTAAGAGTTTTAAAGGGAGGTAATCAGGCTTACCTGTATCCTAGTGACCGGGATAGTAAATTGTCGCGCTATGAGCACGCTTTGTGGATTTGGCGTTATATAAATGGACATATTATTATAACTAAAAATAAAACTCAACTCCTATTATTTCCAGAAACGAGTCATCATACATGAATTAGGTCATGCTATTGGAATGGTACACGAACATCAGAGATCAGACAGAGACCAGCATATTACCATATTGAGACAGAACGTACGACCAGCAGTCATGGACCAGTTTAGAAAATTCTCCAGAAATATTGTCGATGTTTACTCGGTGCCTTATGATTACCTTTCCATCATGCATTACGGCAAAAATGTAAGTTCCTGGTTTTTTTTATGGGGGGGGGGGGGTACCTTTCCATCATGCATTACGGCAAAAATGTAAGTTCGTGGGTTTTTTTTATGGGGGGGGGGGGGTACCTTTCCATCATGCATTACGGCAAAAATGTAAGTTCGTGGGTTTTTTTTATGGGGGGGGGGGTACCTTTCCATCATGCATTACGGCAAAAATGTAAGTTCGTGGGTTTTTTTTATGGGGGGGGGGGGGACCTTTCCATCATGCATTACGGCAAAAATGTAAGTTCCTGTTTTTTTTTAGGGGGGGGGGGGGGGTCGTATTTTTGTCAACGTTTATCGATAATCAGGATAAATGGGGTTTGACGTCCACTTTTTCTGGGTGTTGAGTGGCCGAATGTTTGACGCGGATTAGTTAGAACATAAGGTCTGTCTTGAGTCTTTAATGCTGTGTTCACACTAGCCTTTTAATGCGCATCGAATGCGCATTAAAGCCTTAAGTCGCTTAAACTCGTCACACTCAATGCGCATTAAACCAAAACTAAGCCGCTTTAGCGAAACCGCATTTCTAATGCGCATTGGCTGAAGCGATATAACTGACGCGCATTACAGCGTTGAGATCGAACAGCGCTTACGCAGTGCAGTACTTCCGTTTTATCGCATGGGGAAAGCTGTTAATGCGCATTGAGTGTGACGTGTTTTAATGCGAATCGAAAGCGGTTTAATTTGTAGTGTGACGCCACCCGTGGTAACGAAAGCGCCTTCCGTAGGGCGTTTTATGGAAAGCGCATTAGGTGTGAACATAGCATTAGATTCCCCACTTGTATAACAAATAAGATAAGGAATAGGGCCGCCTGTCCAACCTCGTTGGAGAGAGATGGGGTTTAACCCTGGAGACAAATATTGGTTTTAACGTTGACACAAACTAGGTCATTTCGGGACTAACGTATGGTTCAATTTTTTTTCAAAAATTCACTTGCGCCCCGCGGGGTCCTTTATTACTATTCGCCGGTTTGATTTGAGATTTGACTATATTTCAGTTTTTCTCAAAAGATGGCCAGAGTCCCACAATTCAAACGAACGATCCCAATTTTCAAGATTTGATTGGTCGAACCGAACAATTGTCTTTTATCGACATCAAAGCCGTCAACACTATGTACAGCTGTAACGGTGAGGAAGAACCCGAATACTAACATTTAAAGGTACTATTTGAATTGAACGTTATAAGTTTGTATTACTACGCAGAGCTAGAATTGTAATGACATGAATATGTAACCTATGCGTGTCTTCAAAACAGAGAATTTGTGTTACGTAATTTTTCAAATTGGCCAAAGAAATGATGGATCGTGTCTTGAAAAACTTGTGTGAAATAATTTTTGACGGGTCAAGTCTTGGACAGCTGCCTTGGTTTGTTATTAAATAATTAGGCAATATATGATAAAGAATTGACGAATAACCGAGAACGTATTTTTATGTTATCTGTAGCAAAACGAATCATAACCCTTTACGAATCAACGGATAGAAATTTTATTTATGATTTCACTTGATTCAGTATTATAGAAAGTACTACACATCTGCACGCCATAATATGGATTTTTTTAAACTTTTAAATCAGTTCAAATAATGCCATTTTTTTATAATCATATATAATCCGGTTGCTAAGTAACACAGTCAATATACAATATACTAAACCATATTATTATTTGTAATCTGGTTGCTAAGTAACACAGTCAATATACAATATACTAAACCATATTATTATTTGTAATCTGGTTGCTAAGTAACACAGTCAATATACAATATACTAAACCATATTATTATTACGATTTGTAATGTGGTTGCTAAGTAACACAGTCAATATTCAAACCATATTAATATTATTATTTGTAATCTGGTTGCTAAGTAACACAGTCAATATTCAATACTAAACCATATTAATATTCATACTATCTATATTCTATTAATTAAACTTTATAAATAATATCTTCACCCATATATTAATAATATTTATCCCACACATTTCCAAACCCCTAAATCCTACTATAATGTATACCAACCACATTGAACCCCTTAAACCCTGTTAACAATATTTATCCCACCCATTTCCAAGCCCTTGAACCTTATTAATAATAATTTTGACCCCTGAACCTTATTATTCATAATTTAGACCCCTGAACCTTATTTATAATATTTATACCACCCATTTTCAAACCTCTAAATTTTATTATTAATATTTGTATATGCATTACACAGTAATCAAATGCTTTACTCAAAAATTATAGGCTTTACTTAATAATACAATTATAGGCTTTACTTAAAGTTATATTATTCAAGATATAGATAAGAACTAACCATTCTTGCTATAATAGTTCGAAAGTAGATGATGTAAAATGAATAATTTTAAAATTTCATTCAAATTACTCTATTGCAAGCGAAGATATTAGCATTTGAAGATTTGGCCGACCTGTGCAATAATTTCAACCACGGTCCTGGTTGATCAAAGCAAAGACTCGAAGCGTCTGGGCGCGCCATATTTGATTTATCACTGAAACGTTTTAATCTGTTTAATATCGGAGCAATTTGATGCCATCCAAAGTTGATTAAGGCCTGGACGAGTTAATTAATGTCTAATTAATACTTTAGAAAACATTTCATGCCCAAATAAAGACCTGCACTAGGCAGATTTAGCTCTTGAATAATGCATGTTTAATAATTAAATTATATTACTCATACCATCCAGCCCAATCTCAATATCTAAACTGTCTATACCTACCTCGCACCGGAGAATTACATTGGTCTGGTGGCGATGGACCGGGGAGTAGCATAGGTCTGGTGGCGATAGACCGGGGAGTACAATTGTCTGGTGGCGATGGACCGGGGAGTAGCATAGGTCTGGTGGCGATAGACCGGGGAGTACAATTGTCTGGTGGCGATGGACCGGGGAGTAGCATAGGTCTGGTGGCGATAGACCGGGGAGTAACATAGGTCTGGTGGTGATGGACCGGGGAGTAAAATAGGTCTGGTGGCGATAGACCGGGGAGTAAAATAGGTCTGGTGGCGATAGACCGGGGAGTAAAATAGGCCTGGTGGCGATGGACCGGGGAGTAAAATAGGTCTGGTGGCGATAGACCGGGGAGTAAAATAGGTCTGGTGGCGATAGACCGGGGAGTAAAATAGGCCTGGTGGCGATGGACCGCCAGTTCTGGTTTCATAGTTATAACTTCCGGTTTTCGGGCCCCGGGCAAAGTCAGGTGTCCTACTTGTTTAAAAGCTATATTATTGATATAAAATCCTTACTAAATAAACTAAACTAAACTACATCATTCATATCGCATAGCCCATATTTAATCAACTAAACCATATCATATTCAATTAAAAATACATTATGGGCGATTAGATACAGAGCTGACAGTTCTCGATATGAATAGCCAAATGTAAAGGGAATTTGTTAAAAAAAATTAATCACACTTATCCACTCTCTGAGCCGAGAACTAAGCGATTGAAAATTCGGCATAGCCTCGATTGTCATCACTTAGGTCGGTACGATAAAAAAACGTATTCTCGATTATCCATTTCATGACTAAATCATGAATGCAAGTTGAGCAGCAAATCGGATCTTAATCCAAAAAATATCACAGGCTAGCGCTGACACCGAGAGTTGATTATGGTCGGGACAAGTTAATTAATGTCTCATTGATCATTTAGATAACATTTCAGGTCTGAAGAAAGGCCTGCGATGTGCTGATTCAGCTCTTGTATAATGTATGTTTAATATGTTTAATACAATGACATCATTTTTAATGTGACGTCATAATGTATGTTTAATTTAACAATAGTGTTCATATCATATAATCCATATCATATTCAAAAAAAGATACTTTATGGGAGATTAGATAAAGAGCTGACAGTGCTCACTATAATAGCTAAAAACTAAATAATGTAAAGGCAATTTGCTTAAAATTACATAATGTATGTTTGATTTAACCATATTCATGTCATATAGTCCATATTATTTTTCTCATGCTAATAATGAATTACAATTTTAAAATATACAATTTTTTGACAGCTCGTTGTCCCAAATTTCAAACAGCCTTATGTCCAGGCGATGGTTACCAGGACAAATATTGTATATGTCGATGTAGTGATGGTAAGCCGTGCTCTAAATTCCCTGGATTAGGTGGAGCCATAAATACTCAAGCGCTTAGAGACTTCTTCGTACAACCAAATCAGCCTGGGAACCTGAACATGGCTGCAGACTTGGCACCAATCGATACTGTCCCTGAACAATTTACATCTGAAGGTTATGCCACAAATCCCGGAAATATGCATCTTGACACCGTCGCAAACGGCATCGGAATTCAAGCTCCAATCGATGCTGTCCCTGAACAATTTACATCTGTAGGCTATGCCACAAATCCCGGTAACATGCATCTTGACACCGTCGCAAACGGCATCGGAATTCAAGCTCCATATCAACAACCGTACGCTGACATGGCTCCAGGACCATCTCGGAATCAACAACTATACGCCGACATGGCACCAGGACCATCTCGGAATCAACAACTGTACGCCGACATGGCTCCAGGACCATCTCGGAATCAACAACCGTACGCCGACATAGTACCAGTATCATCTCCGAATCAACAACCATACGCTGACATGGCACCAGTACCTCATCGGAATCAGCACATGGCCCCACTACCCCATCGGAATCAACAAACGGCCCCAGTACCACATCGGAACCAACAAACATATGTTGACATGGAACCCGTACCAAATCCTTTCCTTGACCCAATAGTTTCGGTAGCCACAAATCAAGGAAACGCCATAAGCATTGACCCACTAATGTCCACAAATCGGAGTCATCAAACATACGTTGACGTCGCTGCAGACCCAACTCAACCGCTTAATCCAATAGTGTCAGTAGACCCCAACGAAGGAACAGTCACAAACATTGATCCGATAATGTCGACTAATCAGAATCCACTGGATGCACTAACTCAAAATCAAACGCAAGCCGATATATTGTCGCAAGTGATACAGCCCACAGAACAGGCAAATTTACCTGTAGCACAAGCAGTAAGCTCCCAGCAAATCTCCCGCATTGCTGAAGGTCTGCCTCTAGCACATGAAACGCAAGCCCAGCAGACAGAACAAGTAGCACAAGCTACACAGCACGGAGAGATACCACAAGAAGCCCAACATTCAGGACAAGAGGCACCAATTAAAGAGTTAGATCAAGCAGTACACGCTCAACATATATCACAAGAAGCCCAACATTTAGAACAAGAAGCACAGTCTACACAGCACGGACATATATCACCAGAAGCCCGGCATTTAGGACAAGTGGCAGAAGCTAAAGGACTAGATCAAGTAGTACAAGATCAACATGCATCACAAAACCAGGAGCAAAGTAAAGCCACACAAGCCGAATATATAGAACCAGCATCACAATCTACACAGTTTGGAGAAGCAGCACAAACCCCAGATTTAGGACAAGTGGCACAAGCTAAAGAGCTTGATCAAGTAGTACAAGCTCAACATACATCACAAACCCAAGAGCAAAGGAAAGAAGCACAAGCCGAATATATAGAACCAGCAGCACAATCTAAACAGTTTGGTGAAGCAGCACAAACCCCAGATTTAGGACAGAAAAAAGACTTAGGACAGTCAGCACAAGCTGAACAAGAACCTCAGGCAGAACATACTAAACAGCCACAACCGACAGAACAAGCTAAACAACTAGGAGATATATCACAAGCTAAACAGCCACAACAGTCAGCTCAAGTTAAACAGCTACTGCAGTCAGCACAAGCTAAACAGCTGCAGTACTCAGCTCAAGCTAAAAAGCTACAACAGTCAGAAAAAGTTTATCAACTAGAACAAAGAGCTAAACAGCTACAACAGTTAGCTCAAGCTAAACGGCTTCAACAGTCAGCTCAAGCTAAACAGCTTCAACAGTCAGCTCAAGCTAAACAGCTACAACAGTCAGTTCAAGCTAAACAGCTTCAACAGTCAGTTCAAGCTAAACAGCTTCAACAGTCAGCTCAAGCTAAACGGCTCCAACAGTCAGCTCAAGCTAAACGGCTCCAACAGTCAGCTCAAGCTAAACGGCTTCAACAGTCAGCTCAAGCTAAACGGCTCCAACAGTCAGCTCAAGCTAAACAGCTTCAACAGCCAGCTCAAGCTAAACAGCTCCAACAGTCAGCTCAAGCTAAACGGCTCCAACAGTCAGCTCAAGCTCAACGGCTCCAACAGTCAGCTCAAGCTAAACGGCTCCAACAGTCAGCCCAAGCTAAACTGCTCCAACAGTCAGCTCAAGCTAAACGGCTCCAACAGTCAGCTCAAGCTAAACAGCTTCAACAGTCAGCTCAAGCTAAACAGCTTCAACAGTCAGCTCAAGCTAAACAGCTACAGCAGTCAGCTCAAGCTAAACAGCTTCAACAGTCAGCTCAAGCTAAACAGCTACAGCAGTCAGCTCAAGCTAAACAGCTTCAACAGTCAGCAAAAGTTAATCAGCTAGGACAACGAGCACAAGTCCAATATTTAGGACAGACAGCACGTGCAGTTGAGACTCAACAATTAGCAGCACAAACTCAACTTCTTAGACAAGGAACACAATCTACACAGCTACGACAAGCAGTGCCAGCTAAACAGCTAAGGCCAGCAGCAAGCGTTAATCTGCTTGGACAGAAATCACAAGCCCAACAGCTACTACATGAAGCTGAAGCTCAACATTCCCGACAAAAATCACAATTAGCACAATCTCAACAGGTAGGAAAAGGTTCCCGATACCAACAGTTAAGGCAGGCAGCACAAGTTCAACAGCTCGAAGCCGCTGCCAAGGTTAAAGAAGCCGCACAAGCCGCACGGTTACAGACAGCAAAGGTACAATACCAGAAAAATGCAGCACAATCTCGGCGGACATCACAAGGCCAACCACTAGGACAGTCAGCGCAAGCAGCGCAAGCAGCACAAGCTCAGAATAACGCACAAGACGCAGCACGAAATCTGAGACAGTCCGATCGTAGCCAACAACTAACACATGCAGCACAAGGACGACAGGGGAATCAACTTCGACAAGCCCTAGAATCGCAGCGGAAATGGCAAGGACAAGGTGCGAATGGCGAGGAGCGATTACAGCAACCATCACAGTTACAGCTCAAGCCACAAGCACAACGGATTTCCGGGCAATCTGTTCGAATGGATAGAGGTCAGCTTGAAGAAAGACCATCCCAGAGACAACCGCAATCGTTCAGGACAAATTTTAGAGCACAGATGCCATCGCGCAATAATGGCAATGGATTTGTCAGGCGATCAGGATTACCGCAGTCCTTTTACAACAGGCTATGGGGTAATATGTCGCCCTATACCAACTATCTTTCAAGGAACAGATATGGCTCGACAAGAAATCAATATGCATCTTTAAGGAACATTAATGCCCTGAGAAACCAACCCGACTTTTCCAGGAACATTGAAGCCCAGAGAAATCAACCCGACTTTTCCAGGAACGTTGATGCCCAGAGAAATCAACGCACATACTCAAGGAACATTGAAGCCCAGAGAAATCAACCCGACTTTTCCAGGAACATTGAAGCCCAGAGAAATCAACCAACACAGTCAAGGAACGTTGAAGCCCAGAGACAGAGAAACCAACCCGACTTTTCCAGGAACATTGAAGCCCAGAGAAATCAACCAACACAGTCAAGAAACATTGAAGCCCAGAGAAATCAACCCGACTTTTCCAGGAACATTGGATCCCAGAGAAACCAACCCGATCTTTTCAGGAACACTGGATCCCAGAGAAATCAACCCGACCTTTCCAGGAACATCGAAGCCCAGAGAAATCAACGCGCATATTCAAGGAACGTTGAAGCCCGGAGAAATCAACCAACACAGTCAAGGAACGTTGAAGCCCAGAGACAGAGAAATCAACCCGACTTTTCAAGGAACACTGAAACCGAGTGGAATCGACCCGACTTTTCCAGGAACACTAAATCCCAGAGAAATCAACTCGACTTTTCCAGGAACGTTGAAGCCCAGAGAAATCAGCCCACACAGTCAAGGAACGTTGAAGCCCAGAGAGATCAACTGGACTATTCCAGGAACACCGAGTGGAATCGACCCGACTTTTCCAGGAACACTGAAGCCCAGAGAAATGAACTCACACAGTCAAGGAACGTTGAAGCCCAGAGAAATCAACCCGACCTTTCCAGGAACATTGAAGCCCAACGAAATCAACTCGACTTTTCCAGGAACGTTGATGCCCAGAGAAATCAACCCACACGGTCAGGGAACGTTGAAGCTCAGAGAAATCAACCTACACAGTCAAGAAACATTGAAGCCCAGAGAAACCAACCCGACTTTTCCAGGAACATTGAGTCCCAGAGATATCAACCCGACTTTTCCAGGAACATTGAGTCCCAGAACAATCAACCCGACTTTTCCAGGAATGTTGAAGCCCAGAGAAATCAACCCGACTTTTCCAGGAACACTGAAGCCCAGAGAAACCAACCCGACTTTTCCAGGAACATAATTGAGTCCCAGAGAAATCAACCTACACAGTCAAGAAACATTGAAGCCCAGAGAAATCAACCCGACTTTTCCAGGAACATTGAAGCCCAGAGAAATCAACCCGACTTTTCCAGGAATGTTGAAGCCCAGAGAAATCAACCCGACTTTTCCAGGAACACTGAAGCCCAGAGAAACCAACTCGACTTTTCCAGGAACATTGAGTCCCAGAGAAATCAACCCGACTTTTCCAGGAATGTTGAAGCCCAGAGAAATCAACCCGACTTTTCCAGGAACACTGAAGCCCAGAGAAACCAACTCGACTTTTCCAGGAACATTGAGTCCCAGAGAAATCAACCTACACAGTCAAGAAACATTGAAGCCCAGAGAAATCAACCCGACTTTTCCAGGAACATTGAAGCCCAGAGAAATCAACTCGACTTTTCCAGGAATGTTGAAGCCCAGAGAAATCAACCCACGCAATCAAGGAACATCGAAGCCCAGGGACAGCAACAAAACAAAATGACAATCGACAGCTTTGTTGATCAACAGACGGGTCAGGGACCCCAGTCTTTATCAAATGAACGGCAGTTACCCCAGCCTTTGTACAACAAACCACTATTAACCCAGTCCGTGTACAATGAGCCCCAGTTCGCTGTTCAGAATCCACACCTGCTTCCAGATCTACCGTTTCAGGACCAAGGTCTATCCCCACTGTATTACCCTATCGGTATGCACCCCACTGAAAAGGAACCCCTTCCTCTGCAGATCCACCCGTCAGGAAACAGTACCCATGACGCAGTCGCTATTGCTGCTGCTACTGAAGCTACTAAGACCTCATTACAGAAATTGTCACAACCGAGGTTTCGCAGCCCTTTCGTCCACAGTGTCTCCTCTTGGTTATAGAAAATAATATGTATTACGTTGTGTGACGGTCTTCTATAGCGTGGTTGGCGCGGAAGAGTAAGACGCCAAACCTCATTTTATTTTGGAATTTTGCAAATCTATGATTTGTACTGTTTTGGATTTTGTCTCCTCGCTCCACGTATACCTTGTATTAAAAGATCCATTGTGGTTTTAGTTTCACACCCATACTCATATATAACCCTTGACCTCGGCCTTCTCAACCCCCTCCTCAATCAGCAGGGAATGAGGAAACATACTGCTTCCAATAACCCTAGTCAGCTTCAAGAAATGACGTCATGTTCAACATATGCCCAATAGCGTAGATATTTAGTTCATTTGGATAATACAATTTACATGTGGCGAATCGAAAGGGCGAAACTAGAAGAATTATTGTTATATAAATGAATGGTTATCAAATATATAATATTCATTCGGCAAACTTCCCAGTACCCCGGTTGTATGGCGGTACTACACCCATACAATTGTGATGTGGCTTCTGGTTTATTTTAAGAAAATCTTGTCGCTTCTTCGTGGGAGACGCCATTTTTAATCCGGGAATTTGAAAGGAAGACCAATGGCGGAATTCGTCATACAGTCGATGTAGGGTACCAGATACCGAGGTTTGCCGAATGACATAATACTGTACAATTGGTCAGAATTGGAGGCGAGTTTTCAAAAGGGAAAACCAGAAGAATTATTATGTAAATAAGATGTTATAAGATAAATATTTTGAATTGTAAAATTTATTTTTGATATAATTATTAATTTTGTATGTTGCGATGATTATTTTTGATATTGTATATTGCCCTAATATTTTATAATGTACGACTAGCGCGTTGTCCTTGTCACGTCAACATAAAAAGGATGACGTCACATCTTGTGTCCGTGTCATCATGATATGATGATACGTCAACACACAAAAAAAGATGACGTCACATGTGTTTTTTGATTCGATACATTTATTAAATGTTGGGATATATTATTTTTTTTAAAAACAAATTAAACGTTTTTAATTGTTATGTCTCTTGTGTCCGCTGTATTCATTTATTTAGAAATTGTAAACTACGCCAAACATGTGTAAGAAGTAAACAACAATCATGAAATAAGGTTTGGTGACTTTTCATGATTCAGAGGCGAAAGGATCAAGAATGTTGTTCTAGGTGTTTAACGATCCCTCCACCGAAGGTAATATCGAATAGAAGTTGTTATATCTTTCCTGTGTGAGAAAACCGGAGTAAACCCACGAGGCGCCCCTATCTCAAAGCCACATACGTTCACACCAGGTATCGAAACCACAACCAACCACAAACCAGAGTTGACCGGCTAGCTAGAGATTGAAGCTCGGTACTCTTGACCACTTGCCCCCCCCACCTTGACCACTAGGCCATCCCAAACGGTCCAAATGATCA
This sequence comes from Patella pellucida, assembly GCA_917208275.1. Lineage (NCBI taxonomy): Eukaryota > Metazoa > Mollusca > Gastropoda > Patellidae > Patella > Patella pellucida. Next base: position 83,573,464 of record OU795038.1, on the reverse strand, counting down.
AGAAGTGAACAATTATGAAATAAGGGACTAGCTTACTAAGATGAAATGGGGTTTACCGTCCTACTGTTCTGCTCTGAACTGGGCTAGTAAAGACAATGAGAAACCCCACGAAGTTGGACAATGCAATGGTCTACTCTTATATCGAATTCCAACTGTCAAGGGATCTTTTATGTGAACGCCAATGTGAACACGGTACCTGATTTTTTCATCCCACCCGAACGAGGGAACTATGCCCGATTGAACACCCGACCTCGAGGCTAGCGAGTCAGCGTCTTAACCACCGTGATCCCCATGCTCGCTTACTAAAATGACGTCACTGCCTATAGATCCTTTCAAGTTTGACATGGCTCAGTAAAAACTCAAAAGAACCCCTCTCCTCCCCCGCAGCCCCTTTATTATATTTGGGCATATTAGGCTTTTCATGGCTGTAATGATTAAGGTCTCCGGAATGTCAATAAACCATTATAGACCAAGAATTGTCATGGATTGAACATTAATATCAATAGAGAGATAATTACTCGTCTGATACCCTGATTCTTCAAAATGGTATATCATGGTTGTCTCCCTTGGCACATTAAAAAAAAAAAAAATGAGGGTACTGGGAAAAATGTTCCCAAATTGACTTCCCTCAATCCCCAAATTATTGAAAATCGAGTGAAAAGGGATATTTAGGGCTACAACACATGCGTCGATTGTTTTAATCAAATATCACAATCAACCATGCAGCCGAAACATATTATCCATTGTGTTTAATAACGTCATGATTCTACTCACACCTCCTCCATCCGTGCGGGACTGGCGGAACTGCGACAGGACTGAATTCCGCGTCACTCGATTGCAATTCCGCCAATTCTGAAAATCGAGCATCCCAAGTGCACCGTTAATTTCCTAATTGATCCTTCTAATGTTTATTATCGTTCTTTTAAGCGGCTCTAACTTTCTTCAAAATTATCATTGGGTTGAACGAGAGGGAGAGAAAATGGGGTTTAACGTCCACTAAACACAACTATGTCATTTCGGGACTAACATATGGTTTAATTTTATTTCAATAATTCGCTTGCGCGTAGTGGTCTTTAGCAGTGGGAAGAAACCGCAGTGCCCGGAGGAAACCCACGAGGTTGAGAAGGCGCCCGTATCTCCATGCCACATACGCTAACACCAGGGCTTGAAACCACAGCCGCAAGCCAGAGATAACCGGCCAGCTAGAGGTAGAAGCACGGCACTCTAGACCCCCCCCCCCCATTGGGTTGAACGCTTTCTACCACAGATGGGGCATCATGGAGTGACCGCTTGTAAGCATGACGTATGAGGTTCCCCATGGAGATAAAAAAAAGGAGCTGAAATTAGCATACTAGTAGTGAACATGCACTGATCCGCCTTACATTCAACGTACACAAGGGACCTCGGTTTTCGTCCCATACGAACGACTAGACAGCTGTCCCTGTCAGGCCCTCCGTCCTGCATCACTGGCAAGGCGAACCCACGCCGGAAGAACTTTCTCGGCCAATGCAGGAATCGAACACCCGACCTCCAGACTTGCGAGTCCGCGTCTTACCCACTTCATGCTAACCAGAGCTGGATTCTAATGAAACAATTGAAATTGAGTTTAACGTCCTACTTTTCTGCCAACGTTTGCACGTGACTTCAGTTTTACGACACTGTCCGAGCCAGGACCCCCGTCCGTTTATTACCCTGTCTGCCTGCGGATGCCATTCGATCATGACTCGAGCCCGGGACATTCGGGTCAGTTTCAGAAAAGGGGGGGGGGGGAACTCTGGGGTGGAATTCAATCTCGTGGGGTTTCTCCGGTTTCCCCACACTACTAAATAAAAGACCCCTACGATTATGCGAATTCTTGAAAAAAAATTAAACAATATGTTATTCCTGAAATGACCTACTTTGTGTCGAGTGGACGTTAAACCCAATTTTTCTCTCTCTCTATGGAATGGAGAGTCGTCGAAACGCCGAATATCGGTATTAGTATTAGGGTTCATCCTCATACGGTTTCAATATCGGGATCCAAGGGGCGAACTTTAGATCCGAATTCTAGTCTCGGATCATTGGAAATGGAAATTCCGGGCTTCTAGTTTTTGAGCTGTTCCGGGGAAGACTTTCGTGTGCACCCTCTATGACTCCATGACAGACTTTATGATCTAAAGCGTACGTTTTAGGCCATTTTGTCACCAAAAAAACCAGCTAACCATAAACGTTAGACCTCATAACCCTCCCAAGCCATATTATTATCCCTCACCCCAAGGGAAATAAACCATAATAATACATACACTTCAATAAAGTTAATAATATAACTAATTATATGGAAAGATAAGATAATTACAAGATTATTATTTTAATGCTGCTATTTTACTTTGATTAAAATGATATTTAAAATTCATGGATAATATAATTAAGATAAGATATTTACTAGATTATTATTTTAATGCTTTTTTACTTTAATTAAAATGATATTTAAAATTCATGGAAAATAAATTAATTATAATTTGATAATGATTGGTTGTTGGTTGGTCTGGTGTCCATAGGTACCGAAATCTTCGTCTTTTACTTTGATTTCGCTGCCGGTGACACGGTTGGTGAAGGAACAACAGGCTGAAGTATTGAAAAGACAATGCGACATTAGTGAAATGAAATGGGGTTGAACTATTGAACGTCCCTACTGTTCTGCTCCAACTGGGCTAATGAAGTAAATTTTCAATAATTATCACATACAAATATAAAATTAATACACACCCAAAACAGAGAACACCAAAGAAAAAAATTCGTAATAAAATTATAAACTTTCATTTTAAAATCGGTTCGACAGCAGTGCGCCAAACATCAAATCATCGCGATGACAGTATTGTAACAATACTTATTCATTGAAGACAGGCGATAGCACACGGCAAATCTCGACAGATTCCTATGGAAGACCAAATGGGACAATAGTGATTCTTGTTTCTACATTCCAGTTTGAACATTTTAGACACGAACGCAACATTCTAAACTAATGATTCTTGTTTCTACATTCTCATGTCAACACTTCATGCACAAAATCAACATTTTAAACAACATATTGAAAAATTGGCTATGCCCAGGTTGAGAGCGCACCCCTTTAATATGATTTTGCCAACGTTTACTAATAATATTTGGAAAGCTTATTCAATTACCCTTTCGAATATATTAAGTTGGATCGTCAGAATTGTGTACGATGGTCCGAATTTTGAAACGGCATTTTAACATTAACAGTCTTTCCCTTTAAATTTTTTTATTCTCAAAATTGGCCATGTATAGGATGAGAGTGCACCCCTTTAATATGACTGTGCCAACTTTTACTAATAATATTTGGAAAAGCTTATTTAAATACCGCTCGGAATATATTTAGTTGGGTGTCCAGAATTTTGTAAGATAATGCGAAATTACATCGCTATTCTGAGCTAAAGGAATGGATAAATAATAATATATTCTACTTTCATTTGATAGACGTAACGTTGGATTTGATTGGTTGATAAAAAAAAGATAAGTTTGGTCGACTGTTGAATTTATTCTGAATAGGTTGCCAACGAACAGGTTACCTACCAGCTGGATCTGTCGAATAGGTCGCTAGCCGAATAGGTCGCCAAATTGTCTTCGGTTAGCGCCCTCTGGTGTAATAATGTTGATAATTGATTATTTTTCTGGACATTTTCATTTCAAGATTTTAACTTCAAGACTTTTTGAAACGTAGAAGATATTTTCACAAGAGTTCAAATTTCAGATTTTCATTTCAAGATTTTAACTTCAAGACTTTTTGAAACGTAGAAGATATTGTCACAAGAGTTCAAATTTCAGATTTTTTTTATTAGACACTTTAAGAAACCAATGAATCGATTTCTTTGTCGTGTAAAATTAAGAAATTATTTTATAATTTTAATATTTAATGATATATAAAAGTTATCGATAAAACGGCGAAAATGAAACATAAAGTCAATTTTTTGTTTAAAATGTTGATTTTGTGTTGTGCATGAAGTGTTGACATAAGAATGTAGAAACGAGAATCATTAGTTTAGAATGTTGCGTTCGTGTCTAAAATGTTCAAACTTGAATGTAGAAACAAGAATCATGAATATTGTCCCATTTGGTCTTCTATAGATTCCGGTACCCTACATCTAGACTCGGATCTATGACGAATTTCGCCATTTTGGAACTATTTTAAAGGACCCGGATAAAAAATTGCTACCCCATGGAGATTATATCAACAAACTAAAAAATGGCTGCCATTTTGGGACTTTTTTGTAAAAGCGGCACGTTTTCCTGTTAAAGTAAATCGGTAGTCGACTAGCCGCATCGCAAATGTATGGTCGTAGGTACATATCACTTACTGTCATACATCCGAGTCTAGATTTAGGGTAGGGGAGGGTACTGGAATCTTTCGTGGTTTGCCGAATGAGGCGATAGCAGACGAATTATTTCCAATATTTTCAACCTAATTTTTCCGACCAATCATTTTATGTGAAAATATCATATGGTGAAATATCGTCATTTCATTGGTTAATGGGTTATCTATTCCCTCACAATGGAGATACATTTCTAATGTTAAATAATGAAAAACACCTTTTGAAAATGTTCGTACTTAACATGTTTTCATTTCTAAGCGAATTTCATTCAAATTTGTCTATTCTGAGCGAAGTTATGAGTACATGTATTTAACCCTAACCCTAGAGTAGATTGTTTATTATCGTGGCAACAGTACTTGGCAATATAGAAATCTCGGCTATACGATCCATTCGGCAAACCTCGACAGATTCCGGTGCCCTACATCTAGACTCGGCTGTATGATGAAGTCTGCCATTTTGGAACTATTTTAAAGGACCCGGATAAACAATGACTGCCCCCATGGCCATGGAGATTATATCAACAAACTAAAAAAATGGCTGCCCCCATAGAGATTATATCTAGAAAAGACGCCATTTTGGGACTATTTTGTGAAAGCGGCACGTTTTCCTGTTGAAGTAAATCGGTACCGTAGTCGACTAGCCGCATCGCAAATGTATGGTCGTAGGTACATATCAATTACTATCATACATCCGAGTCTAGGTGTAGGTTACGGAGAGTACCGGAATCTGTCGAGGTTTGCCGAATGCTATACGATCGTCACGAGAGGTCAATAATATAGGCTTCAAAGCTTGTCATTTGAATCGATGTCTAATAGTAAGTGCAGTAGGACCACACTACACGCAAAACAAAAATATACAAGATAAACCTGCGAACAAGACAGAAAATAGACATTGCAAAAAATAAAGTAAACAATTATCAAATCAAGTGAGAAGAATGGATCCGGGGTCCAGCGCCAGCCGTAAGCGTCCACTGCGCTGTACAGTCCCGGGCCTTTTGTGGTACAGGCTTCATTAAAATGATTTACAAAAAAGACGTAACAAAAATAATGCGACCAATCTTGACAGTGGTCGTCTCTTCAATGGCGAAAATCTGCCAGTTATTGAACAATAAGCGTAATAATCCGGACAGAATCTCGGGAAACGCTAAAATAATAGTTAATATAACAGTTGAAACAATAACAAAAAAAAGTTTCAATATATAGATTTAGCTCTTGCACAACCCATCCTAAACTTTGATGCAATAGTCAATTAAACAAATTTAATCTTCGGGGATTGGTCGATGGGTTTCGTTAGGGTTCGTCTTTTTTGTTTTGACTACTTTTGGTTTTATGTAATAGTACTAAAAAAGCTGTTACCTTTTTCAACATCTTGAGTAAGAAGAATCCACCAACTCCAGCACCTACGGCAACAACGCCTACTACGGCTCCTATTATTATTCCCATTGACCCACCTTCTTCTTCTATATAACATACAAATAGAGAAATGAAATCAAATTGGGTTTAACGTCCCACTGTCTTGCTGGGCCTCACTGGGCTAATATGATGAACATAGAGATACAGTGAACATGTATTGGTGTTGAGAGAGAGAAATGGGGTTTAACGTCCACTCAAAACAACTAGGTCATTTCGGGACTAACATATGGTTTAGATTTGTTTTCAATAATTCGCTTGCGCGTAGGGGTCTTTAGCAGTGGGAGGAAACCGGTATGCCCGGAGGAAATCCACGAGGTTGGGAAGGCGCCCCTATCTCCGTGCCACATACGCTCACAGCCGGCCAGCTAGAGGTCGAAGCGCCGCACTCTAGACCACTAGGCCATCCACCCCCCTCCCCCAAACCTATAAAAGATAGTAAGCTGGCACTGCCAGGCAGGATACGCCCACATTTTCGAGAGATGGTTAGAGAACAAGCAAAACCGAAAGTGATTTTTCCTACAATCAAAGGCTATAATTCATTAAATTACAATTTGATATGCGCAAATATCGAAAAGAATCAAGATCTTTAGGTTATAAACATGCATTTCAAGTTTCATCAAAATCGAATCAAAATTGTGACCTATAGGCCTACTGGGTCCACAACCTTGATATACCATATTTTAACACTATTAGAGTACAAACGGCGGCCATTTTGTCTGGCAATTATGGTCCGATTTCCCTGAAATTCAAACTCAACCTTCGGTATGGTGTAACAGTGATAGAGTCAAGCTTTTTTTCAATCGGATAATAATCATAACCTCCAGAGGGACCATAGGCGATTTTTCGGGCAATCAGGGGCCATAATTCAGAAAGCTACGATATGATATGCGCAAATAACGAAAGGGACCAAGATCTTTGGGTTATAACCATGCATTTTAAGTTTTATCAAAATTGAATCAAAATTGTGACCTATACTGAGTCCACAACCTTGATATACCTTTTCATAACAGTATTCGCGTACATGAGGCGGCCAATTTGTATGGCAATTTTGTTCCGAATTTTTCCGAAATTCAAATTCAACCATCCTTAGGGTGAAACGGTGATAAAATCAAACGATTTTTTAAATCGGATAATAATTGTGACCTCCAGAGGGACCACAAGCTAAACAAAGACGATTTTGCGTATAATCAGGGGCCATAATTCAGGAAGTTACAATCCGATATGCCAAAATATCGAAAGGAACCAAGATCTTTGGGTTATAACCATGCATTTCAAGTTTCATCAAAATCGAATTAAAATTGTGACCTCTACAGGGTCCACAACCTTGATATACCATATTTTAACAGTATTCGCGTACGAATGGCGGCCATTTTGTATGGCAATTTTGGTCCAATTTTACCGAAATTCGAACTCAACCTTTCTGAGGGTGTAACGAGCTAAAATAGGTGATATTTCGGACAATCAGGGGCAATAATTCAGGAAATTACGTTCCGATAGGCGCAAATATCGAAAGGAACCAAGATCTTTGGGATATAAACATGCATGTCAAGTTTCGTCAAAATCGGTTCAAAATTGTGACCTCTATAGGGTCCACAAGCTAAAAACGTGATTTTTCGTACAATCAGGGGCCATAATCCATGAAGTTTTGATCCGATACGTGCCAATATCGAAAGCAGCCGAGATCTTTGGGGGATAAACCTATATTTCAAGTTTCGTCGAAATCGGGTAAGAATTGTGACCTGTAGAGAGTCCACAAACAATTGTGGACGGACGTCCGGACGGACGGACAGGGGCGACGACATAATACGTCCACATGAAAATGTGGGCGTATAAAAATGGTGATAATTGGGATACAGTGAACAAGGTGATAATATGGATATATTTTAACACTCTTGATGTATGTTTTTGTTACACTGTAAAGTGTCCGGGGGTTAGTCCCAAAATGACCTAGTTTTCCATTTCTCTTTACACCGTAAAGTGCCCTTGAACACACATGTGGAAGGGGCGCTATATAAATTTTGTAATAATAATATAGTGAACATGGGTGATATAGTGAACTCGGCTTCCATGTACGTAACCATGGCAAACACTATTGACAAGCACTAACCGCGACGCTTGTTAATCGAATGTTTATTTTTCGCAAAAAAAGATGGCAACATTTTTGATGTCATCGGTCTTTTTTTACGACCAAAATGCCTTATATCTCCCGAGAAATATCTGTCAGATAGATTCGGGGCGCAAACTTCGATTCAAATGGCCAGGAAACATCATGCTCTAACGGGGGGTGGGTGGATAGATGGCCGAATGGCTAGCAGGACATGCGCTTTGTATGAATCATAAGGCCTGGCGTTGTTTTGAATAGCTGGTTGTACGTGACAAGGAGTAGGGTCGCCTGTCCGACCTTGTGGGTTTTCTCCGGGTCTTCGCACTACTAAAAGACCCTTACGCGCAAGCGAATTATTGAAATAAAATTAAACCACATGTTAATCCCGAAAGTACTTAGTTTTTGTCAAGTGGACATTGAACCCCATATTGACGAAATGTTAACTAAAATAACATCCAAATTTTAGTAATTTGATTGGATAGTTCTTCTAGATTGATTTTAGCGCTTAGCCAATCAAAATTGAAGTATCTACTAAAATCTGGATTTTATCTTTAGTTAAGATTTCGAGAAACAGGACCCTGGATGAAGTTATTGACAAAATAAAGCCCCAAAATCACTCTACCGCATCAATTATTGAAAAGGGACTGTCTGAGAACTACAATATCTTTTGTGTGGCCGTATTTATATTACAATATTTTACGTCCAATGAATTATAATATTTACCAGTGGTTGGTGCTGCCGTTTCACTTGAAGATGTTGTTGTCGGTGCTGTAGTTGTTGTAGCTCCTGTAGTTGTTGTCGGTGCTGTAGTTGTTGGCGGTGCTGTAGTTGTCGGTGCTGTAGTTGTTGGCGGTGCTGTAGTTGTTGGCGGTGGCGTAGTTGTTGGACCGGTAGTTGTTGGTGCTGCCGTAGTTGTTGGACCTGTTGTTGTTGGCGGCACGGTAGTAGTTGGAGCGGGTGTGGTAGCTTGTAATAAAATTGAAACATGATTTATATAGCTCTCTTGGGCAACCAGTTGTTTGGATATTCAGCGCTTTATAAATAGTTTATAATTATTATTATTATTATTATTATTATTGTAGAGTAAGAGACCATGCGATCAGTAAATGACGGGCAATTCATGTGTAGGTGTGGAATAATCGGGAGTAAATATTCTATAAACGTTACATCTTCTACAAACAGAAAGATTAAATTCTATTTAATGCCCCAATACCACTATTGTTGTAACTGAATAGTTGCCCCAATCATTATTCTCGTCAACAAATTGTAATATTTTACAATATTCCTATTAATTGATGATTCAAATTTCATCTTAACACACCGAATTTTAAAAATTGGAAAAATTCAACTACATGGTTTTAAAAGCTTTACGTAAACACTTTCAAATGCATCTTGGATTTAAACATTTTTCGAACCCTTTGGTCAAGTAAGATAGGTTGTAATGGATAATTTACACAGCAGGTAGGACAATTAAACATCTAGAAGTTAAAATAAGGCTATTTTTTTTTCTGGACCTGTCAAGCCAGCAATAGTGGTATTGTTCCTTTAATATTACATCGTTATTTCGTACTATATAATATGATATATCATATACTCAGAACTTCTGAATGATGGTGCCTGTTGCCTGGTTTTTATACACGGGACATCGGTGAGATTATAAATACACCAATGGACAATGTTTTACCATCATTATAATAACCGTATTAATATAGTGGACGCATGTTTCATTTCCTTTCGACAGATGTGAGATCTGCAGTGAAAATATTTCAAACATACTGTAGAAAGAAAGCGGAATTATCAAAGTGGATAAGGGGATCGCGGTGGCTAAGTGGAAAAGGCGTTGGTTCGCTAGCCTGGAGGTCGGGTGTTCGATCCCTGCATTGGCCGAGAACTGAAAAAAATGTGGTTGTACTCACTTATTACTGGGTCTCCATTACACGTGCTAGTGAAGTTATCTTCTATAATAACAATTGAATATAAACATCAAATAAAACTATTATACGGCGTTTCCGAACATGTGGGTGGGTTGTGGACTAATGTGAGTAACTGTTAGAACTGAGAACTGAGAAATAAAATACATGAAATAAAACCAATATCCAGAATCAGGAGGTATAGCACTAAACTTCTGGGTCGCGGGCACTTTTCGTGGCGCCGCGGACTAGTTTGAGAAGTTTCATGTAATCTATCTATACAACTTCAATAGCAGGATTGTTCTCGCTTTAACTCCGTACATCTTATCAAGGCCTTCAAGTACCACTCTACAACCTACATTTTTCGTCACTAATTTCGATATTGGTCTAGGACCCAGCTCTAGCTAGACCTCTCAGATTCATCGATAGAAAATATCATCGCGAATACCAAGTCTCGTGAAATATCTACCTGTAATAACCGATTCGCGAAGTTCAAGGTTCGTTCAACGTCAAGGTTGTTGGAATTTTCCAGAAAACAAAGAGACTTGCCGCTGCCAATTTCCGTGCAAATAAATACCCCTCTAGTCTCTAAATCGGTTGGTTAGAGCAGTGGCGTCACTAGGGGGTGGCACAGGGGGCACGTGCCCCGGATCTTTTCATGTGTGCCCCGGATCTATTTTG